>JAGSMP010000412.1:0-453855 GCA_029286625.1 Parnassius orleans | reverse complement strand
CGCTTCTTACAGAATACCGGCGTGAAATAGCAATAGCAATGTTGTTGTTTAGTGAATGTAGAGAACCAGAGATCATTTTACTGGAAATGAGGCATTCCATCTTACCTTCAGGTGACAACACATCTGCATTTTAAATCCACTTACCATCGTGTGTGCTGTGTGCTCGTTTATCATCCTTATTCTCTAAAAACAAAATCTAAAAATATTCCTCGATAAAGCGATAATGTTTACCGTGTGATGACAGCGTAAGAAATAAGATCATCACCATCCCATTTCGTCCCGTAAGTGCCGTAATAGGCGACTATTGGATTTGTCAAAAATATCTTATGGCTTTCGATAGATGGCGGTAAAACCATCTTGTTTACGCCAAACGTAAAATATCCAGACCTACACAACATCGGCAGAAGAGAGACACGTCTGGATCTGTAATTGGCCCGTAATGTTTCAATTGCAAACGTCTGGCTGCTGTAGCGTTGCGGTAGTGTACATGGTCTTTTCCCATTTCTAAGAAGATTTGCAACAATCGTCATGCTAGGTAAGTAGATTAGATATCGCTATTCCAGATGTCTCACATCTTTGGTCACTGGTCTGAATGTTTTAAACCCTGCATAATATCATATGGTTTTTCGCCATTTTTCGGAGGTTATGAGATTTTTCTGTCAGTTCTCATAGTTGCTTCACACGACATTTACAAGGCGAAGTGGAGTAATGGTTGTTTTACGCCACCACATTTATAATTCTAATATCATAAGAAAACTCGATTTTCAGACAGGAAAATTATTTAAGTTGAATTAATAGACTCAATCATTTAGGAGATTTATGTTCAGGAATAGACTTTTGATAGGGTGTATTAATTGAAGAATAAAAAACGTTTATTGACCATTATAATCAGGATCTGTTTGTAATTAAAGTCTTTTAATAGCAAAAACAAATTTTGTAATAAATTACGAGCAGTATGAAACGATGGTTTTGCAAAGTTATTAAAAGCTAATCGGTCTTATTACAAATCGAGGTTTATTATTATTCTCGGATTTAAGCTCTCTTTAATCATTATAAAATTTTCGTCAGCAATAGTTTAAGTCTGATACTATCAACAAACCTCGCCTTGATTAGAATAAAATAAAATAAAATAGTTTTAAATCAATATAGATAAAAAATGATACAGAAACCCCAGAAAGATAGTTTTTAACAATATAATTTTTATACAATTAATTATGTGTGGCGTATCTATTTATTTACTCACAAATTTTAAATATCTATTTACATATATCAATAACTCATTATACAGTTACGTTTATCATACACAATTTATAGTATTTATATATATATATATTAATTTACTAAACACTGCGTACTTATTTATTATAATTTATATTAGTATTTTATATTATCAAGTCCCGCACGTTGAAGGCGCTCTCGTAGAACCGGTTCCCCGGTCGGTCGACCGGCCGCTGTGCATAGTTCATCAGAGTACTTGCCAGTTAGCAACAAGACCTTATACGCGTAAGCGCATGTCGCTCTTAGCTCCGCCGCTAAATTGTTAACGTACAATTTTGATTTGTAAATATAAGTAGTGTAAGACTGTTATTCCATAAGTTAATTTGTATTACTGAACTATTAATATTATAATTTCGTTACTAATTTGCTATCGTTCTGTTCTCCTTCTAATCTAAATAATTGTGTGTGTGTATATTGTAATAAACTGAGTTATTCGTGAAATTGTGAACATTATTTAATTTACCTGATTGTTACATAAACATTACACATCCGATACCTTACTGGTGACCCCGACGTGATATGAACACGGCAACCAAACATCCTTCGGAAACCTACAACTCAAACCCTCGTCATCGTTCTCAAGTACCCCATTCATTCGCTCCCGAGCAAATATTCAGTCTTCACATCCTGCAAGCCATCTAGCTTTACAAAGGTTCATCGCAGCTATAATAATGCTTCCTGTTCCTTCAAGCTACTCTCTGCGCTACAGTGTTCGGCACGGCTCTGAGCCTTACTGCTCGCCTCTGCTTCACGGCACTCTCGCAGATTACTTGCCTTCTTCTCGACTCACCGCAGACTACAAGGCAATTCCCTGGCACTTGCACATTCGTCGACATCTAGACTGCACTATCGACCTCCGGTCTGAGCAGGGGGGTCATATGGCGGCGCTGTCGTCGCGCCACAAGCGAAATACATCGAAGCATAAATCGCGCTATCAAAGTTCCGAATTAAAAACAGTATATATACAATTGCTCCGAACTACCACTCGGAGCGTTGGCCGCTCCCCGGGCAGAACACCTTGCCCGGCGGGAGATCTCCCCTTTTCCTTCCACCGGCCACAGTGGTGACCCCGACGTGATATACTGGTGACCCCTAAGGAACACTAAAATGAGTGATAGCAGTGATTCAGTAAAAACCGCGGGATCAACGGAAAAGGCAGATAAAGTGACCATGCGGCGTGCTCAACGCGTGCGCGTCCCTACAGAAAGCGAACGTGACAAAATGGCGGACGCACGTAAAGTTAACATTAAAGTGCCTCCATTTTCTCCAGATGACCCGGAGATCTGGTTTGCACTACTCGAAAGCCAATTTGAGAACGCTAATATAAGTGATGACGCTACAAAATTCACAAATGTAGTAATAAATTTAGATGTTATATATGCTAAAGCGGTGAAAGATATCATCATAAATCCTCCGGCGTATAACCGTTACAACAAAATAAAGACGGAGCTAATCAGGCGTCTATCCGCGTCTCACGAGAAGAAGGTTAAACAGTTACTTACGCACGAAGAGCTCGGGGATCGGAAACCTTCACAGTTTCTTCGGCATCTGATGGACCTAGCAGGACCTTCCGTGCCGGAAGAATTTATTAGAACGATATGGAGTAATCGTCTTCCACACAATATTCAGACGGTACTGGCATCCCAACCGACCCACTCCCTGGAGCAATTGGCTGACCTTGCAGACCGCATACAGGAAATCACAACAGCCTGTAACGTAGCGGTCGCGTCTTCTAGTGCTGCAGTGGCTCAACCTGCCAATGAAATCGCTGAGCTGAAGAAGATGGTGGAGCGTCTCGCGCTAAAGCTAGATGAGCACACGCGCTCAAACCGAAGGTGCAGCAACCGATCCAGACCACAACGACGTCGATCGACCTCACGTCAGCGTACACGGTCTAACTCTAACTATCGGAAGTATCCATTATGCTGGTACCACTCAAAGCATGGTGCAAATGCTCGGTGGTGTGTTGCCTTGTGATTATCAGCCGGCGGAAACTACGCGGGCAATCGCTAATGGCGAGGGACGACTGCCCAGCCTCGATAAGTCGCCTTTTCGTCAAGGACCACGTGACGAAGACAGAGTTCCTGGTGGACACCGGCAGCGACCTGTGTGTTTTCCCCTACAACACACTTAAGGAGCGACGACAGAAAGCGAACTACCAGCTTTCAGCAGCGAATGGAAGTATAATTAACACATATGGTTATATTAATCTTAAACTTAATTTAGGTTTACGTAGAGATTTTCCATGGCAGTTTATAGTAGCTGATGTCACAAAAGCTATCATAGGTGTTGATTTTCTTTCACATTATAATCTTGTTGTAGATGTTCGCAACAAACGCCTAATAGATAGTACTACTTCTTTGTCTGTAAATTCAATTACTAATGTTGTGTGTAATGCTTATTCTGTCAAGGTGCTGACTGGCGAATCCAAGTACCACGCGATCCTAAAGAAATATCCGGAAATCACAAGACCTTCAGGTACACCGCTCACGCCAACACACCACACTAAGCACCACATCCGCACCACACCAGGACCACCTATCTCTTGTTCACCTCGTAGGCTGGCACCCGATAAGTTGCTGATTGCCAAACGAGAGTTTGACATCATGTTAAGCAATGGCACAGCACGCCCATCGGAAAGTCCGTGGTCGTCACCCCTTCATATGGTGCCTAAAAAGGATAACGGGTGGCGTCCATGCGGTGACTACCGACGACTTAACGCACGGACCATACCGGACAGGTATCCCATTTGTCATATCCATGACTTTGCCCACGCTATTTCTGGTTGCAAGATCTTTTCAACTATTGACCTTGTAAAAGCCTACAATCAGATTCCCGTTTTTGAGGAGGACATTGCAAAAACAGCCATTACTACACCCTTTGGCCTGTATGAGTTCCCATTCATGGGATTCGGTTTGCGCAACTCTGGGCAAACTTTTCAAAGGTTTGTGGATGAGATGACCAGAGGCCTCGATTTCTGCTACTGTTTTCTCGATGATTTCCTTGTCTTTTCGAAAACAGAAGCAGAACATCGAGACCACCTTCACTAGCTATTTAACCGAATGAAGGAATACGGTATCCTCATAAACTCGGCAAAATGTGTCTTCGGAGCTAGCGAGGTGTCATTTTTAGGACACCATATCTCAGAAGCCGGTTCTAAGCCTTTGAACACAAAAGTCGAGGCCATACAAAATTTTCCACCTCCGAAAACCATACGCCAGCTAAGGAGATTCCTGGGTATGGTTAATTTTTACCGGCGCTTTCTACCAAATGCAGCTAGGATTCAGCTGCCGCTTAATGCTTTGCTTTCCGGTTTGGTAAAGGCGTCTCAACCAATCGACCTCACCGGGGAAGCATTAGCTTCCTTCAATGAGTGCAAGAACAGTTTTCCCAAGCTGCACTACTGCACACCCGACTGCAACGCCAAACTTGCTCTGGTAACAGATGCATCAGATTTGGCTATGGGTGCAGTTTTGCAGCAGTTTAAGGATGGCTTTTGGCAACCTCTCGCTTTCTTTTCGCGCAAGCTTAGTCCTTCCCAAATGAAGTATTCACCATACGATCGTGAGCTTTTGGCGATATATGAAAGCATAAAATACTTTCGGCACATGTTAGAGGCCAGGCACTTTGTAGCATATACTGACCATAAGCCGCTCAGTTACGCTTTTCATGATAGGAAAGTCAACTGTTCGCCTCGTCAGTACCGCTACCTCGATTACATCTCGCAGTTCACGACCGACATCCGCCACATTTCGGGCAAGGATAATGTCGTGGCTGACACCTTGTCTCGAATCGAGGAACTGCAGATGCCAATCGATCTAGAACTACTTGCAAAATCCCAAGCCTCTGATGCCGAGCTTACCGATATCTTGAGCAGTGAATCATCACTTTCACTGCGTATTGAACAGTTTGAGCTTCCGAACAGTAGCTCGAAACTATATTGTGACGTGAGCACACCGTCACCTAGACCATTTGTGACAAAGCCCTTCCGTAAACAACTCTTCGATAGTCTTCATAATCTCAGCCACCCAGGCGTCAGCGCCTCAACTAAACTTGTAGCAGAGCGATTCGTTTGGCCTGGGATGCGTAAAGACTGTCGAGAGTGGTCACGGGAACTGTCTGGCGTGTCAACGTGCAAAGGTGCATCGCCACGTGTCATATCCCTTCGACACGTTCGATCTACCCAAGGCACGTTTTTCTTTCATCCATGTGGACATAATAGGCCCTCTGCCCCCATTACAGGGAAATCGATACTGCCTCACCATCGTGGACCGTTTCACACGCTGGCCCGAAGTCTCACCAATGGTCGATATGACAGCTGAGACCGTTGGAAAGGCTCTGATATCGTGGATATCCAGATTTGGATGTCCAACAGATATCGTAACTGATCGCGGCCGACAGTTTGAATCCAACCTTTTTCATTATCTAGGAAAAATGATTGGATTCAAACATCGAAAAACTACCGCGTATCACCCAGCATGTAACGGTATGGTGGAACGGTTTCACCGGCAGCTAAAGGCAGCAATAATGTGTCACGCCGATAGCAACTGGGTAGACACATTGCCTTTAGTACTGTTGGGTATTAGGTCCTCTTATAAGGAAGAGCTTCAAGCTTCGTCGGCAGAGTTGGTATACGGAGAACCCTTACGTCTCCCAGGGCAATTTTTCCAACCAGTTGCTCTGGATAATACCGATGTATCAGATTTTACCACTCGCCTTCGACAGCTCACCCAGAAGCTATCACCGACACCCGCAACACGTCACAGTAAAAACAACATCTTTATACATAAAGATTTAAAAGCTTCAACACACGTATTTTTACGAGACGATGCCTTGAGAGGTGCATTGCAACCTCCATATTCTGGCCCTTACGAAGTGCTCGAACACGGGGATAAAACATTTAAAATATGGGTTAAAGGGAAAGCTGTAACAGTAACGATAGACCGTCTTAAACCAGCCTATATACTGACAGACCCCTCACCTAATTCCATCCCTACTTTTTATCCTCAACCCTCCCCTAAAGGGACAACTATCCCTAAACCGTCAGAATTAACCGATCCAGCACCAACACCTATCAATGAAAACGTAAAACGTACGCGCTTCGGGCGCGTTGTACGTTTCCCTGATTTTTATCGCCCGTAGTGACGGTCTCCGGGGGGGAGTGATGTGGCGTATCTATTTATTTACTCACACATTTTAAATATCTATTTACATATATCAATAACTCATTATACAGTTACGTTTATCATACACAATTTATAGTATTTATATATATATATATATATATATATATATATATATTAATTTACTACACACTGCGTACTTATTTATTATAATTTATATTAGTATTTTATATTATCAAGTCCCGCACGTTGAAGGCGCTCTCGTAGAACCGGTTCCCCGGTCGGTCGACCGGCCGCTGTGCATAGTTCATCAGAGTACTTGCCAGTTAGCAACAAGACCTTATACGCGTAAGCGCATGTCGCTCTTAGCACCGCCGCTAAATTGTTAACGTACAATTTTGATCCGTAAATATAAGTAGTGTAAGACTGTTATTCCATAAGTTAATTTGTATTACTGAACTATTAATATTATAATTTCGTTACTAATTTGCTATCGTTCTGTTCTCCTTCTAATCTAAATAATTGTGTGTGTGTATATTGTAATAAACTGAGTTATTCGTGAAATTGTGAACATTATTTAATTTACCTGATTGTTACATAAACATTACACATCCGATACCTTATATGAAAACATTTAGAAACAGTATGGTAGTGATCGCCCCATTTCCACCGGATATTATCAACCATGAGTGCATGCAGGAGTGTACAAGCTTGATTGTGAATGTGATCTCTCTTACATAGGCACAACTAAAGTAAGACAACTAAAATATCAATAAAACCCGCGTTAAAGAAGACATATCTGAATGACAATCTGAAGAATCGATGCTCCGGGAAGTCTGCAGTCTGAGAACACGAACAGGTCACTAAATTTGATTTGATAGATCACAAATCCTTGCTAAAGAACACCTATGCCTTCCAAGGATGATTCGCGAGGCTATTGAAATCAAAAAACATCCTAATTTCAATAGAGAAGATGGTTGGGTGCTACCATCTGCTTTAGATCCTACAATTAATTAAATTATATTCCAACCCAAGCATACAACTGCAAGACTTCAAGATACTATAATTTCATACTGCATAGAACGGAACAAAAATAAATAATTATAATCTGGAGGTAGCCGTGGTTAACTATGACATTGGGACGTCGAACACCTCAGTGCCGCGTCACTATGGGTGCTGTAAAGTGCTCGAAACATCGGGAATATAAAATAAATTGATATACGCGATAAAATCTGTAAAAACTAGATTTATTTATATAACGTTATCATCTTAAGATTTATATACAATACATCATATTGCTCGATTCAAACTTATTACATATTAAGAGATTCGCCAGGAATCATATTTACTTTCGCCAACGCCCCGAAAATTAGTCAGCTGTACATAATCTGTTTGCATTGTTCGTTTGTGTTGGAAAGGCAATTCAATTTATACCCATTTTATTGAGATCAATTCAGAATTATATGATTGCTTTAATTAAAGTATTTGATCGACTGGGTTTTTCTCATCTTCGTGGTTTTTACGGTTTTATTATATCCGGAATAAGTAAATAGAGTAAAATATGCAGACCGACAACAGGGTGCAGCGTCAATGGTGCGAGGTCTAGCCATCGTCAGAGACTACCTGATGAGAGCTACTGCGATTCTCAATCCGTCTGCCAATCATGCGATCACGACAAATAGTAACTACGATGAGAGGCTTATGTTCAACAGTGGAGTGGTCGATTGATGAAACAGAAACAGAAACTTTTTTTTTTCAATATATATTATAAATAATACTCATTGAAAGTCACTCTTTTGTTTAATTACCACTGGTTCGAAAAAAAAACCTCTGTCCTGGGAAGAACCAGCAAGAAACCCAGCGGGACTTTTTTTTAAAAATAACAGCTTACAATCATATATGTTACACAATTAACCACACAAAACAAATTAGAAATAGCTTGGTAGCGAACACCTCATTCCCAGGGGTTATTATCATCCATAAATTCCTTAATATTATAATAACCCTTTTATGAAGAAGATTATTACTTTAAAAGAAAAGAGAAAAATATTTAAGAAAAGTAAGTGATGTCCTATTGAAATCTGAAATGCACATCGAGTATTCGGCATGTTTCATGTCACTTTTTACCAATTTTTTTGATCATGTAGGGCAACAACTTTTACAATCGGTTCGATTCAATTTAACTCAGTTTTGTTTTACGATCACCCCATCGCCCTGGTGTACTTTTCTAAATTCTCTCCCGTTTTTATTGATAGTAATTGTTCACTTCAAAAAAAATCTGTACTAAGAGATTTAACCCTAGATAAGCCTAGGTAAGCAAAACAATCGCCTATGCACGTTCCCCGTGGGCAGTGTGGCTGTTTTATATTGGCATATTTTTTTTATAATAATTCTGCAATCTATATCCGTTGAATCTTATGGGACGAGATAGGGCAATATTCACTAAGTCCGCCGACAAACGTTGTGCATTATGTATGTCATATAATATTATAAATACTGGTTAAAATTATCCCGGCCGAAGTTACCAAAAAGGTTCTAATCCGGGTACAGGACAAGAAAATAGTGTGTTGGTTTACCTGACCAACGGCTGGTTCAGAGTTATTAAAATAAATGGCAGATTGTATTATAGGGTGTGGTGCAAACGGCAAGGAGGTGATAATATTTCGCAATACTGCAAATGTCCTAAATTTGGACTACAGGAAGGATGTGAAAGAATGAATGTGCACTCACCTGGACTTATGCTGATCTGCCTCGTGTTGCAAGGGCTGCAGCCACGATGATTCAGCGCCAACACACATTAGAACTTCACAGATCGTGAAATACGAGTATAGCGTTATTATAAATTATATACACTTTACGATAATTTTGTATAGTTAAATATCTAAATTACAAAAAAACGGGTGCGATGACACGAGATTGAAGCGATGCGGTTGGTTTCGTGTCTTCTGAATTTGTGAGAACCCCGTTAACACCACCAGATACGAAACAACCCGGAAATTGGCTTTGCATTACTGTTATTCGTTAATTATTGAATAATAATTAACCAATCTCATAAGCGTTGGGCCTTAATGCAAAAGTGGTGCGAATAAATACATTTATTTTAATAAATAGGAAATTAGCAATGTTATTATACTTACAATTATGTAACGTGGTAGAGCAACGCTGCAGTTATGCCAAGACCAAGCTCTCACGGAATACCAGCGAAAAATTTACGCCATTACATGGTCAATTTATATGTTTAGAAAAAAATATCAAGTCTTCTATTTTGTATATTTTTAATATTGAATGAAACAAAAACCAAAAGAAACTCAAGAAACAAAAGTAAATTAATGTTTGTAAGATCGTGACAGAATTACTTAAGTGTAATGATATGTCAAATGAATGAAAACTGAAAAGCGCTGACACGATTAGAGCTGGTGTGCTCAATTTTATTACTCCTGGTATTTTGGCAACTTTAGTTCAAGGCCTATTCCTGTTTTTATTATTTTTACTTGTTGAGTTGTTTCTATTTCTTTATTGTTAGTGCATCTTACTGTACGTTTATTTTATCAATAAATATTTACGTATATTTAACATTTTTGGTGAGTAGAAGGAATATGTTCAACTACTTAAATATTGCCACATATTTATAAATAAACGAAATTAAAACATAAATTCTTCGTATTAAAATATTAAACAAATTAAAGGACAGATGTTAATTCTTTTTCGACATTCAACTTTTCCAACTGCCTTGGGGACAAAATTCAATCAACTTTTAAACCCAAGTATAAATGTCAGCATTCATCGGGTATCGATAAATAAAGAAGAAGAAAGAGGAGATATGATACTGTTTTATTTCCGAAATCAATACTGTTCTGACCATATAAGTATATACTTACACGAGTTTTGTAATTTTATTAAAATAAAATAAATATGTGTTTTTTTTTATCAGGCGCGAAAGGCATTCGACGACAAATTCAAGTAAACGTGTCTTTAAATATTGCAGTATAAGTTTACTTGCATTGAATTTTAAGAATAACCCAACGTGTATTTTTTTTGCTTAGTTTTTTTTCATAAATCGGTAAATATCCGCTTTACATGCCTTTAAAGAAGCCCTTACTTTCACACAATTCACAATTGCAAAATTTATAATTTTGTCTTAAAAAGTGGTGCTGTACACCCATCCTTTCTACCAGCGTATTGACGTTAAGTTAGTGGGGAAGTAGGAAGAATGGGTATTTATAAAAAAGAAATTCTTGATGGTGTTACATGCAAACTCATACCGTTTACCGGAAGGTTTTCGTATGGAAAATCCGGTGCAGCACTAGGCGAACTTTTATGTAGTCGTCGATATGATAGTCGTCGATCCTAGCTCGTTCGTAACTGGTATAGTAGAATAAGAATAATTTAACTGACCGCAGCCCAATAATTTCATGCTTTTATATACTTTTGTACCTACAAAAATAAGAAGACTGTAAGAGAGCCCTGAAGAAAAATTTTGGGATAATTTATCACTTTGGGGACTAGTCTTTAGAGCCCAAGAATATTGGGCGTAGTTTCGCATAGGTCATTTGATCCACTAAGATTCGATAAGCCATAAGACCAGCTAAGTTGATGTTTGAGTTTTATTCTGTAGTAAGATGGAATTGTCCCACCATCGCTTGATCGCCAGAGCCTCGACCGTAAATACTTAGAGTTCCAAGTGCACTGGAGTGGCTTTTGAGGATTTTTTTCACTTTTAATACTCGTAAATGTAATAAAAGTTCATCATCATCATTTTTATATTCAACAAATGTATCAGGGGTTTTTTTTACGGAGAATAATTACTGCTCTCGATGACGGCCATCTAATAACTTGCATTTAATGTAAAACATCAAAAAAAAAAACAGCTTTAGTTGTAATACCAAAATGTACTATAAATTTAAATACGACATCAACGTAGCGTTGAAACAAATTGAAGCACCTTTGTATCTTGTGATTTCAGAATAACGGACGGTATTTAACTTTAATAAATGTCTCAAAATACAGTTTAACATAACTTTAAGCGGCTTTAATTGTTTTGTCGTTTTTATATAAAACTGAAGTGACAAACCAACTTACAGATTATAAAAAGCTACTGCAGTCCGTGGACGCAAGCAGCAAACTTCAAAGAAATGTTTATCACCGTCAAAATACGAACAAATGAAAAGTAAAACAAAAAGGAGACAGTGGTATTTCCATTATATATTTAAACTCTCAAAACGTCACTACACGAATCTTCCATTACTATAGTTAAAATTTTAAATCCACAGGACAACGGACTGAATTAAAACTGAAAATATATTAACTTAGCTAATATTAGCGTAAAGTTAGTTAACCCGAAAAAAAATCGAAAAGCAAGTTATATTTAATATAAATGTTTCCTATAATACGATTGCTTGAGTTGTGATTTGTTGTGGCGGCGTAAGAATATCCATTAAGTTATTGAAAAATTCATAACTTGAAGCGCCTTGATATTCTTTTGATATATTATATTTAGTAAATTTCGTACACTATGACTTAACCTATCGGAACAATGATCAATATCCAGAATTTTGTTAAGGTATTTTGATGCAATAATTATTTTATTATCATAACGCGACACTAAAATATCTAAGGCTACAAGGTAATTTTCATCGGAGATAGGGAATAGATTTATTAACATTATGTGGCTCGTTTTTAACTGCAAGTAGTAAATATCTAAACTTTTCCGCATTACAGTAAGCGCTGTTGTTATGTACTACCGAACGAAATAAATCATAAAACGACGGCCAATCGGTTGGATCGCCGTTGAATTTTGGCAATGGCAATATAGGTAGGTTTTTTCTGTTTGCTTGCACTATGACATCGGATGCTTGAAATGACCGACTCATGCGGCGCTGCTGCTCATCCTCCTATTTCATATTATTTAAATGAGTAATAATAGTATAATATAAATCATTAAAATCATTACGAACTTTTTAAATGATTTTATTTGAATGAGCGTTTTCTCAGTCTTTGTTTGAACTTTATTGAATTTTCTTTGGTGAGCAGCTAAATCAATAGCTCGCGAACGAAAATGTTGTTCATTTGTCGCTGCGAGCTGAAGAATACGATTAAGCTCATCAAGAATTTAATCTCTTTCGAAAATATCTTGTTCACACGGCGATTCGTCGTCCGACATTATGCGTTACAAAGTGGCTGATTAGAATTTTAACACATAAAAGAAATGAGTACGTAATACAGCAATACTTTTTTTACAAGACAATACAAACTGGAAGATATTAATTTGAGTTGAATGATCAAAAATGTTTAATCCAGCTCGAAGGACCAAAAATGTTTATGTACGATATTTTACTGAATTTGGCAACTTACCGCTACAATCTCCCTGCAACCACGAATCCAAGGCTGGCTAATGGAGCTCGGGGCAGTCGATGCAATGATATGAATATCAAAGTTCAGCAGAGTGTATCGCACAAGAGTCCATAGGTCACAAGCACAACACTTCCAGGGTGAAAGAGATTTTGAGATGAGCTTGAGTTACACGAAGGATATTTGTATGCATGAGCGCCGGTGGTTTCAATAAGACTGTTCACAATTGCCGCCAATCGATATGGCGCTTGTGTCGCACAGAGAGCCATAACCCGCAAGATTATGGCTGCATTCAGAATGAAAACAGTTGATCGCCAACCCAATGAATTTAATAGAAATATAGCAAAAATACTATCTTCGAAATTGTGTTGCCTTGTATGTACTTATTATAGACAAAAGTAGAAACAAAAAACATAATATATTAATATTCTGTTCCAGTACGGAACAACCTTAATTTTGCAATTATTAAATAAATGTTTAGTGTTCAAAGTATATTAGTGGGAACTCTCCCTCGCACTTACTTTATCGTACTGGATGTAATACTAAAAATTCGGAAAACTGTTCGTGAAATTGTAACTGCATTATAAGAGACACAGAACAGTAATACTAGAACCAAAATTTGTGTTTCTGCACAAACATTGTCTACAGTTAGGATTCAAGCTCAAGGCCTCGCAGTAGACGGGTACTCTGCCCCTCAAGCCGGGCGGTCGTGCCAATCCATCATACAAACTGACCATTTCAATTTTACTGTCGTGTTCGGTCACTTTCATAGCTGTTGTCTAGTAATTTTGCCTGAAAGGTAATACGAAATAAGCTTCGTGAGACAAACATAAAGCAGTATAGAAAGTTAGTACACTCGTATTGAAGTTTAATATTTTCTATGAATACCAACGCCAGTAGTTCGTGGATTCAACTCCGTCACGTCCACTATCAGTTCGTTACGTTTCAGATTAATGTTTGAATACGTGCACCGAAACTTTATAAAGTTTAGTGATGTCAACTATTTTAGCTTTGTTTAGCTATTCGTTAGGTTTGTTTTAAGTATGTCAGATGTTAGTGCATGTTCAATTTCTGATACGTCGATTCTACTGAATTTAAATATGATGTTTATAATATAATTATGATTTGTGTGAAACGAATTAATATTGACGTCTAGATCATCCTGAATCTACAGGTCTAGATTCAGGATGTAGTACAAGTAGTACAATTAAGTAAAACCCTTTCCAAGTTTTAGTTGGTTATACTGTTAATCTAGTTAACAGAATCAGGCGTTACTTTACGGAAATTCATTATATTAAAGTTGGAAAAATTTACTTTGCCAATATCCGCTCAATTAAATAAAATGATGCGTCTTACCTAGTTTGAAGAGCACCTCCTGCCCTCCTTCAATTGGGTGCACTATCCCCGTCACCACTAATCCCAGCACCACTACTCCCACCACCACTACTCCCACCACCACTACACTAGGAAAGACACACCACCGACGACAATACGACACGTGTTTTGCCTCTACACGAGGCATTTTCAGGTGTAGTACTCTACGGTAGCTGACCGCTAAGTGAGCGGCGAGCCAAAAACAGCTGCTATTTATAAGACTCGCCGACGCTACCGCTCCCCACCTAAGTAGTAAGCGACCGCGTCATGCGATAAAACATGCGACCAATCACCACCTGACGTACGCAGCCGCCTGCTATTAAATTAATAACAAGCCGCTGCGAAACGCCCGCCTACCCTCCAACCACGCAACCAATCGCTGATCACCGTGAAGGTGATGAACGACCATATTGCGAGGCTGTCCGTTATTAGAGAGCAGGTGTAAAGATGTTTAAGAGAGGTGAGTTAGAAAAATTTGTTTGTTCATTCAGCAGTGCAACATTACTTATTTTTATTTTTAATATCTCCAACTGCTCCAGCACACACATTCGCAGCCCTTTATTACAAGTATGTAAGACTTTAAACGAGTGGTCGTTGGTTAGGTTGTGTCCAGTGTCCAAGAGATGTTTAGCGAAATGGGATTTATCAGGATTGCAATTCCTGTACGCGGCTAAATGCTCTTTGTAACGTGTCTCGAAGTTGCGACCAGTATGACCCACGTCCACACCGTTTACGTGCAACATTCGTCACAAACAAGTTTATGAACACCCGACTTTTGACGAATATCTAACTTATCTTTATTATTACAGATATTCCTAAGAGAATTGTTTGTTTTGAAAGCAACGTAAACGCCGCTCTGTCGAAGAGTATTAGCTATTTTTTCAGACATGGAGCCTAAATAGGTCAAACTGCTCACATATCGACGAACACTTTGAGGTTGAAGCGCGTACAGAGAATTGCGAACGCCATGCTTTTCTTTCTTTTTAATTAAATTGTTAATGAGATTTTTTGAAAAACCATTACAGACCGCAATTTGATAAATTACGTTAAGCTCTTTTAAATAATTTTCTTTACTTAATGAGACAGTAAACAAACGATTAATATAACAATAAAAAGCGGCTAATTTATGTTGCCAAGGATGACATGATGACGCGGGGATGACCGTGTCGGTATGAGTTGGCTTTCGGTAAATTTGGAAAACATGCAATGACTCTTTTCTTGTTCTTGTTAAATCGAGGAAATTAAGGGACCAATCTTGTTCCAACTCAAGTTTAAATTTAATTTTATCGTGGACTCTATTTATTTTATTAAGGAAAACATCCAGTTGTCTCCTTGTGCCAGTCCAGCAGATAATTATGTCGTCTACAAATCTATAATAGTACAAGATATTTTGATTGACAACTATATGTTGTTTTTCGAAATTATCCATGAAAATGTCCGCCATAAGAGGACTTAGAGGGGACCCCATAGCTAACCCCTCTTTTTGTAGATCGAAACGGTATTTAACCGGAAATAGTTTTGTTTTATACAGAGAGAGTCCTCTCTCTGTATGAAACAGAACTATTTCCTTAATATTTCTTAATATGGTCGTTCGTCATCTTCACGGTGATCAGCGATTAGTTGCGTGGTTGGAGGGTAGGCGGGCGTTTTGCAGCGGTTTGTTATTAATTTAATGGCAGGCGGCTGCGTACGTCGGGTGGTGATTGGTCGCATGTTTTATCGCATGACGTGGTCGCTCGCTACTTAGGAGGGGAGCGGTTGCGTCGGCGAGTCTTATAAATAGCAGCTGTTTTTGGCTCGCCGCTCACTTAGCGGTCTGCCACCGTAGAGTCTACTACACCTGAAGATGCCTCGTGTAGAGGCGAAACACGTGTCGTATTGTCGTCGGTGGTGTGTCTTTCCTAGTGTAGTGGTGGTAGGAGTAGGTGGTGCTAGGATTAGTGGTGACAGTGATAGGGCGGGAGGTGCTCTTCAAACTAGGTAAGACACATCATTTTATTTTATTACGCGGATATTGGCAAAGTAAATTTTTCCAACTTTAATATCTGTTAATCTAGGTCTACTATATAGCGTCAACGGAAAAAGATCGTGGCATAACTATCTTGAATATGCTGATATAAAATTGCCACTCTGAATTGCAACTCTGATAAAAAACACGAAGACATAAAAGACCGAGTCGATCAAATACTTTAATGAAAGCAAATATATGATTCTGAGTAGATTTTAATGAATATGTTATAAATTGAATTAATTTGCCATTCCAACACAGACGAACGATATTTTTCTAGTACACAGGTTTTTTTTTTCAAACCAGTGTTAAAAGCATATCAATCAATAAGTATTTTTGTAATCTATATAAAATAAAAATAAAGTAACAGATGGTGACGGAACTAAAGTTTGTATGCTGGTAAAGAATATGATTATGATGAACGATTCGTACAATGGTGATGTATAGAATAAGTAAAATATGAATTACTAAAGATGTGCGTTTTAACCTTTCAATAAAATGCTCTTATATAAACTTTTAGTGACTGTCCATTAACAACTACGTTATCTAAATGATTCAGAAGGCTTAAGTCTGACCAAGTTTCTTAGCAGTATTAAGCTCTACATTTGACTGCTCTTTTAATGTTGTAACTACAGTGTTTATGTTCATTAAAGCTAAAAACATCTCTTTCAAGTCTCAAGAATTTCTTTCATATTATTTCGTTTCATTAACTATGTAATGCAGGGATCACAGATGTTAGAAATATATCCGATTAAGTTCTCGTAAAATAAGTAAGTGATATAAGTAAGTAAATGAGCCGTGGTAGCTCAGATGGTTAGCGCTCGCTGTAAATTTCACAGTACGCGAGCAAACCGGGTTCGATCCCCACCGGCAATAATGAAATTGTTAATTGCAATTTTAAGTGCTGATTTACCACGTGCTCGGCGGTGAAGGAAAACATCGTGAGGAAACCTGCACGTCTGAGAAATTAAAAAAAAATATTTCGAAGACATGTGAAGTTCGCCAACACGCATTGGGGCAGCGCGGTGGACAATTCCTTGCCCTAAAACCCTCTCAGAAATGAGGGGAGGCCTGTGCTCAGCAGTGGGATGTATATAGGCTGTAACTTTAACTTTTTTTTTTAAATAAGTGTATCAAATAGAATTCACAATCGTTAAATTGTGAACAAAAGTTAAATTAAAAATACATTTTATAAAACAAAATACTATAATAATACGAGTAGAAACAGAAACAGAAACTTTTTTATTCAATACAGATTATGAATAATATTTATTGAAAGTCACTCTTTTGTTTACTTACCACTGGTTCAAAAAAAGCCTCTGCCCTGGGAAGAACCAGCAAGAAACCCAGCGAGACTCTTTTTTTTAATTATCAGCTTACATTTTTTTATAGGAGAAGGGGCAAACGAGCATACGGCTCACCTGATGGTAAATGACTACCGCCGCCCATTAACAACTGCAACACCAGGGAATCACAGATGCGTTGCCGGCCTTTTAAAAAGGAGTACGCTCTTTTCTTGAAGGTCGCTAAGTCGTAACGGTCCGGAAAAATCTCTGGTGGTAGTTGATTCCACAAGGAAGTTGTGCGAGGAAGACATTTTTCTTTAAATCGCACAGTGGTGGACTACCAGTCATCCAGATGGTATGGTTGCGCGATGGTGAAATTGTGCGGCTAGAATTAGTCCAAACAATTCCTAAGAGCACTCCCTGAGGTAAATGCGACAAAATATGCAAAGAGATGCAACATATGTTCGCAGAGCCAGTGATTCAACGCGATCGGAAAGAGTTCGGTCGCCGACGATTCGAACAGCTCTGCGCTGGATGCGATCAAATGGAAGGAGCTGGCACTGGGGAGCCCCAGCTGAGAGATGGGAACAGTATTCCAAGTGCGGCCGAACCTGCGCCTTGTAAAGTTGCAGGCGGTGTGCACGCATGAAATACTGTCCCGCTCTGCTGAGCACGCCAAGCTTTTTAGAGGCCAATTTCGCCTTCTCTTCCAAGTGACCACGAAACTGCACGTTACTCGATATGTCGACGCCGAGGATTCCGATACTGACTGAGGCAAAAAGGGGAGGGCCTTGAAACTGAGGAGATATGACAAAGGGTTTTTTTAGCGGTAAACGCGCAAACTTGTGTCTTCTGGGGATTGAACTGGACTAGATTTAGTCGCCCCCAGTCCGAGACTTTGTTCAACAAAGTCTGGGACATACATACATTAATGTATGTTACACAATTATCAACACAAAACAAATTAGAAATAGCTTGGTAGCAATCACCTCCTTCCCAGGGGTTATTATCATCCATAAATTCCTTAATATTATAATAACCCTATTTATACAAACTTACTTTAATAAATTTTCTGGGAATTTGTTGTAAAAGCGTATATATCGCCCCAAGGATTAATTACTGACTCGGTGGAGTCGAGTAACTGGTTCTCCTAGCTTGTGTCTGTTCCTAGTATTTACAGAATGAATATCACTTGTTTTTGTAAAACTACTTTTATTTTTGTGTACGTGCATTACATTTTCATAAATGTATTGAGAGGCCAAAGTTAATATATTAATTTCCTTAAAGAAGGTTGGTCAAATCGTACCAGACGAAAAAACGATGGCGTCACTATATGCCATATTTATGAAAAATACCCTTATTTTTTAAGGTCTTAATAAACACTAAAAATACCTCTCTAAGTAGCCACAAAAAAAGTTTTGCATTTTTTTTTGTTTTTGTAACTGTTCCGAAATTATTTAAAATAATGGTTTCAGAACGTACTTAAACACACCTAATGATGATTCATTTCGCGTATGAAAGTACTTTGTATTCAAACTACATACTACTACTACGACTATAATTATTCACGTTTTTCTGAATAGTTGTTAATTGTAATTCAATTCAATTAGTATGTAGGCATCAAATCGACTACTATACTGATTTATTATGTACTGGATTCATGTCATAAAAATAATTATGTAGCTGCATAGTAAGCTTCAATTACGAAAAAGCAGAACGACATTTATCATCGACAAGTTACATAATCTGTGGTCATCGATCGACGTCAATGATTGTCACCCGGCAATCACCGTAACAAACCGTACCGGAACAAACTTGTATCTGAAGTCGAGACTTTGTTGAACAAAGTCTCGGACTGGGGGCGACTAAATCTAGTCCAGTTCAATCCCCAGAAGACACAAGTTTGCGCGTTTACCGCTAAAAAGAACCCCTTTGTCGTATCGTCCTCAGTTTCAAGGCCCTCCCCTTTTTGCCTCAGGCAGTATCGGAATCCTCGGTGTCCACATATTGAGTGATGTGCAGTTTCGTGGTCACTTGGAAGAGAAGGCCAAATTGGCCTTTAAAAAGCTTGGCGTGCTCAGCAGTGCGGGACAGTATTTCACGCCGGCACACCGCTTGCAACTTTACAAGGCGCAGGTTCGGCCCCACATGAAATACTGTTCCCATCTCAAGGCTGGGGCTCCCCAGTGCCAGCTCCTTCCACTTGACCGCATCCAGCGCAGAGCGGCTCGAATCGTCGACGACCGAGTTCTTTCCGATCGGCTGGGCTCACTGGCACTGCGTAGAGATGTTGCATCTCGTTGCGTATTTTATCGCATCTATCACGGGGGGTGCTCTGAGGAATTGTTCGGACTAATTCCAGCCACTCAATTTCACCATCGCACATCGCAACAGAACTGGAGATACCATCCATACCATCTGGATGATTGGCGGTCCACTACTGTGCGATTTAGAAGAAGTTTTCTTCCTCGCACAAGTTCCTTGTGGAATCGATTACCACCAGCGATTTTTCCGGACCGATACGACTTAGGGACCTTCAAGCCTACTCCTTCTTAAAAGGCCGGCAACGCATCTGCAATTCCCCTGGTGTTGCAGTTGTCGTGGGCGGCGGTAGTCACTTACCATCAGGTGAGCCGCATGCTCGTTTGCCCCCCCTCATATAAAAAAATCTTATTTGCTTCACTCGTTGTTGTGGATTGTGATACTTACTGTACTATTTTAGATTTCATAGAGATTATTTGTTTTACGGACTGATAACTACCACTTGTGACGATTATTCTGTGTAAAAGGTAGTTGTTTATTCTAACCTCAAAAGTATTGTTGACGTTATTATAAAAAATTGTGGCTATTTAGATATGATTTTAAAACGGGATGGTGTTTACAACATAAAAACAAACCAATCTAGCTATAGTTTGTTTTGGGACATGAAAAATAAAAGTCAAGTCCAGCTCCTATAGAAATTTGGCCATTGTTCTTTTTGTCGCAGTGGCCCTCTTCTGTAAAACAAATATAATTTTAGTGTCAGTAATATATACCTCATGCTCCCGATAGATGGTGATATAACCGTCTTGTGCGCGTCGTCAGGTACTGCCATCGTCATTCTACTAGGCAAGCATTTTATTTTTCATTTATTTAAAAAAATCACCTACAAAGGTTTCGATTTCAAATATAAAATCTTAAATTATAATATAGTCTTATTCTAAGTTCACTATTACTTACAGGTAAACACCGCTAAGCCAAACTTACAAATGGTTGACATTTCGCTTGTCGTTTCGTACAATGGTTGTATTTAATTAACCATATTATGTATATCCTTTCTCTAAGATATCCTTTGTCCGTATACGTGATTGGCGTCATTGTGATGTAGTTAATAATACAAATAATGATAAAATTAAAATAATGCTTATTTAAAACATACATAAAATGCAATCAAATTTTCCAGACTTATCGACTGTGGCGCCACCATACGAATAGTCAAGAAATGTCAACTGCGTAGAAAACAGCGAATTACTGCGCGTGTGCTCACTGCAACACTTACTTGTCTTCACCAATCCGTAGTCGATTTTGATGAATTGTTCACTGGTAATAGACACCAATAGATTATAAATAATACTTATTGAAAGTCACTCTCTTGTTTAATGACCACTGGTTTGAAAAATACACCTCTGTCATGGGAAGAACCAGCAAAAAACCCGGTGGGACTTTTTTTTTAATAAAATTTTTAAAAAAATCTGCTATATTTTTTTTAATTTAAAAATAAAATATTAATATTATTTTTAATAACAGCTAAAATAAAACGGCTAAGCTAAAATAATGTAAGTGAAATCGAGATATTATTAAAATCCTCACGGGATTTATTAAATATGCAAAAGATATATTTGATAATAATTCTTATATTTTCAATGGCTACTGTAAACGGAATGAATTGATATTCTTTTAACTGCACACACGAGATTCGAAAATTTCAAAAGTAACAGTAAATACTAAAAATAAAAACGGGATGGCGAAGGTATCATTTTAATGCTAACTCTAAACCAAAAACGCTTCGCAATCCATGCACTTTTACCTAAATAAAGCACATAGAGTGCTTTATATAATATAACATCATATACAAATATGTACTCGTATGTTATCAACTTTTATTAAAAAAATATTCCATCCCAAAACTTCATTCCTACAGACATTCATCAAGTAAAAGGTAAGATGTAATATGTGCTCGACATCATTTAACCCGGTCAATAACATTGTAATCGCCGACATAAACTCACGTCCACGTTCATAAATAAAGGTGATATTTGCCATATATACAGCGCTCCCGAAACAGAGGAAATAGGAGGATATCGAAGAACTCGTAGATAAAAATGACATTCTGTTTGAATCCTGGTACTAATGTTTACGGTTCCAGACCAAGGTTAATCACAGAGCCATATGTTACGCATAAATACGCATAATAATATAGTATTTAATTAAAAAATAAATGCGAACTGTGTTATTTATCTAGCATGTCGTTAAAGGTGAATATGATATTGGGCTTGCGTCGTTGTTCTTTAAATTCCCCTTCCCCTCAGGAGTTACAGGCGTGACGCTTTTAATATCTATTTCCGACTTTAATTTGCTACAAACTCAGCAGTAAAAAGTATGTCTAAGGAATTGAGAAACACTTTGGAGAATATGAAATGTATTAAACTCAAAAACACCTAATGTTTAACAGGTGAATACCAGTGTGCTTTTAAGTGGGGAAGAGCTGAGTCTTGTTCACCCCACTGTTTCTCTCGGAATTACAGTTGATGCGAAGCTTCAATGGGGCCCTCATACGAGTATATCTAAATTAGCTAACAAACTTAGTCCTGCAGCACGTGCAGTATGAAAGATTAGAGGCCTTACATGTATTGAAACACCTAGATTAATGTATTTTAGTTACTTCTATTACATATATAATGTCATACGGAATCTTGCTATGGGGTAATGCGAGTGACATTGAAACTATTTTTGTTTTTCAGAAGAGAGCCATAAGAGCACTTTATAACCTAAGTCCGAAGGAGTCTCTTAGAGAAAATTTAAATAAATATGTTAGATAACTTTGGCCTCACAATATATTTACGAAAAATTGAAGACAGAAACACAAATCGTTTTATTTGAAACAGCAACAGAAACTTTTTTATTCAATATAGATTATAAATAATACTTATTGAAAGTTATTCTTTTGTTTAATTACCACTGGTTCTAAAATAAACCTCTGTCTTGGGAAGAACCAGCAAGAACGCCAGCGGGAATTTAAAAAAAAAAAATAACAGCTTACAATCATGTATGTTACACAATTAACCACACAAAACAAATTAGAAATAGCTTGGTAGCGAACACCTCATTCCCAGGGGTTATTATCATCCATAAATTCCTTAATATTATAATAACCCTTTTTATACAAACTATGTTTAATAAAGTTTTTGAATTTTGAGCAGGTCGAATTTTGTATATTTTCTGGGATTTTGTTGTAAAAGCGTATACATCGCCCCAAGAATGAATTAATGACTCGGTGGAATCGAGTAACTGGTACTACTAGCTTGTGTTTGTTCCTAGTATTTACAGAATGAATATCACTTATTTTTGTATAACTACTTTTATTTTTGTGTACGTACATTACATTTTCATAAATGTATTGAGAGGCTAAAGTTAATGTAATAATTTCCTTAAATTTTTGTCGACTCTTTAAATTTTAAATAATAGATTGCTCTTATGGCCCTCTTCTGTAAAACAAATATAAATTCAGTGTCAGTCGCGTATCCCCATAGCAAAATACCATACGACATTATGCTATAGAAATAGCTAAAGTAAACAAGTCTAACTGTATCCAAACTGGTAAGATTTCTAATCTTTTTTACAGCATATGCTGCACAACTAAGTCTGCTTGCTAACTTTAATATATGGGGGCTCCATTGAAGCTTCGCGTCTAGTGTTATTCCAAGAAAAATGCTGGTATCGACAAGACTCAGTTCCTTCCCAATTAAAATTACATTAGTATTTAATTGATTCTGTTAATTTGTTGTTAAAACTTAACCGGCAGTTTGAATTGCAAGAGTTGACCTTACCAGTTTCACTATTAATTATACTCCACGTCATTTTAATTTTATTAGTAGCCGTCTTAATTTTGTTGCTCAAATGCAAAGACTTGGCTTTAAAGCACACTCCTTTAAATATTTTTGAATATTTTTTTACATATTCCCTAAATTCGACGCTAGGGTTATATGACCTTTCATGGTAATGTTCATATAACCTTTGTCTGCTCTTATGGACTCCTACTGTCGCCCATTCATTGAAAGCCTTTCGACTGTTCAAGGAGAACGTTTTAGAAGTAAAAATATTATCAAATTCATTGCAAATGCAAAAAGTTTAAACACTGTTCCATACAAAAAATTTGGATCATTTTGGTATGAAAGTGATGGAAATTTCTTCACTATGTTACTTCTAAACTTCTCCAAGCGACGTGCATTTACAGGAACAAATACAATTTTGTCATCTATTTGCTTTTTGTGAACATAAGGTAACGAAACTAACTGGCCACATTGACCAGAACTCAATTTTTGAATTATATATTTATGCAACGGCTTAACATTTGTAAAAATGTTATCTATACATGTTGCACTACATTTAGTAATACGCGTTGGCTCTAAAAATAAATTAAAAAGACTATATGATTTAAACAATGATCTGAATTTAATATTGGTAGAGAAAGCTTCTAGGAGAATTCAAGTCTCTGCATATTACAACAGATTTATTCTATTTATTAAGCTTAACAAAAACTTCCTCCATATTTTTTTCAAAAGTATTGTATATAGAACATGGGGGTCTGTTGACGCTCACAACAATGAGGTGCTCAAACTCAACACATGCCAGTTCTATAGTTCGCTTAACAGAGAGGCTCACAATATCTTTACGTTCTTTACATGATAATAATTTACTAGCTAATATTAACGAGCCACCTTTTAAAACCGTTTCTCTATTAAACGAACTGACCAACTGGTGATTACTGAAATTAAACATTATGTTATAAGCTTTTAACCAATGTTCAGTAATACATAAAATATGAATATTGTTGCTATTTAAGGACAATTCAATTTCTAGCTCTTTGCCTATCATACCTTGTATATTCTGATGCACCAGGTGTAAACAATTTTTATTATCACTCTGTGGAGTCATACAATTAAGATTTTGTAAGCTACATTCTAAATTATTTAAATTATTATTACTGCCAGAGATTATCTCTATTGCCTCATTTTCTAATTTAAATCACTTGGAACTGATTCCAAATCACATATTAAGTCATTACACTGCTCAAAAGAAGCAGATGTCGGTGTAGCCAAGTCCTTGGCTGAGTTAATATATAAACAATAAGATAGCACATTTGCTATCTGTCTTAAATTATATTTGGATAGGTAAAAAATTTAGATAAGGAAAAATTTCTTAATAAAATTATTTATGTCTATTAAATTAATTATATTATTATAATTATAACAATTAGATGTCAAGTTTAAATTGTTATAAAATGAAAAGTTATTCATTAATAAATTTAAATTGTATCTTATTTTATTTTCCTGTGGCCAACCCTGTATGTAAGTCAATGTAAACAAGATAATTTTATGTACATTTAAAGTATTTAGATCAGTGGTCGTCACACTTATCTGGTCAAGGGCCATATAGGACAATGTGAGGTATCACTGCGGGCCGCACATTCTTGGATTGTTTAGTTGACACCACCAATCCATTGATATATTTTTGTGAGCAGTCAAAACCCAATTGCCCGCTAGATTTTTTATGGCAATTGCTACCTGTGACTAATGTGAAGTCTTTATTTGCCAACTCAATAAAGTATTTAGCATACAATCAACAGACACAAAGAACACACGAAACAAACATTAGTAGATCACACGAATACCTATTTGTGTCGGATGGGAATCGAACCCACGAATACCCGGCGCACACTGGATCGAAAATCGCATTTCGAAAACTTAGAGCTTTTAAGTTTTAAGTGTCGTTTTTTAAGGTTGAAATGGCTTCTGTAAAGTATTACTATGGTCAAAAATGTCACACGAAGTAATTTGACTTAAAAACTGAGGACTTATGATTTTTTTTACGAAAAAAATAAAATAAATGTATGGAGCAGATATATAATAACCCTGGAATCGCATAATTGCGCCTTATATCCTTACAGGGTGTTATAGCACTAATTATTTATGATTTTTGACATACTTCATATTACGGGAAATACTGCACTTTTTTTATCGTAATTTTTTTTTTCCTTATTTTTAAACTTGCTTTAATGCAGAAAGATAACTGATACGGGTTTTTTTGCTTAAAAATATGTCAGCAGAAAGGTTTATTACAACCTCAAACCACCCCCATCCGATGGTAATAAAAATATCTTTGAATCTATTGAGGTCTTCTAAGAACTAAACAAAACCAATAATAAAATCATTAGTGTTTGCTCGTACTACTAATGAATCGTAATCAGATATTTTTAGAACCCATTAACTAACAAAAGCTTCTAGGCACAATGGATACGAGATTTTGTAGGTCATTAATAATCTCTTAATTAGCAGTAGTTCACAAAAGAGTTAAAGCTCACAAAAGAGTAATTACTAATACTTCTTGTTTTTCATACTACTTAATAAATAAAGTGTCATTAATGGATCATTAGTAAACGGTCATAAATAGGCCAAGAACATTTATGGCGAGGTGACCACCAACCAGTAGACCAGACGTGCCGTCGTATTTATAGTTATGCATAATTATGCGGCATCCTTTGACAAGAGGCGGTACGTGCCAAGGCGGCGCAATATAAAGGCGACCGTATCTAAGCGAATGGACTTTACATAATATAGGTACATGTAGTGAAAATATATAGATAGTAAGTATATCAGTATTTTTTATTTTAATATAAATATACAAACATTATTATATAGGTATTTTTAACTACTAGTATCATGTAATTTAAGTGTTATGGTGTTTTAGTCTTCCAATTATTTCTTCTATGTTGGCACCTTTTGCCTACATGTAATTCTCATTGTGTCCACTAAATGAGTAGAAAGGCGATTGCGGTATTTATTTTTTAAGAAGTTCATTTTGGAAAATGAAGCTTCACAAAGATATGTCGAAGAAAATATTGTCAAAATAAATTGTGCGCAGTCTCGTAAACTTTTATAGTTATTAGGCACATTTTTCCAAAATTCAATGTGTTCCTTGTGACTACATCACCATAATTAGCTTGTAATTCCTCAAGTAGATCTTTAAATTTTCGATGGCTTAGTTCACGCGTGCGAATGAAATTGATTATGTTTATGACAGTATTCATTACATCCTTCAATTTACTATTCGAAATTTGACATGCCAAGGTTTCTTGATGCAGCAAACAGTGTATGGGTAGCAAATTAGGTAGATTCCATTCTCTCTTCATTAAGGCAATAAGGCCATTATTTGCACTCAACATTGACGGACAACCATCAGTACACACTGATATCAATTTACTCACAGGTATACCGTACTTTTCGACAAATTCTTTCAGAGCGTCCATAAAATCACAACCTCTCGTATGGCCCTTCATGGTTATGACGGCTAAGAAGTATTCCTCTATGATTCCGTCCATAGTGCAGTACCGCACAAAAAGTTAGCACTGAGACTGAGACTGAGACTAAAATATTTGCAGTTTTTCAACCTGTCAATTACTGCCTCAAATATGTTTTTTGACAAATCTTCAACTCGGCGTCGACAGTTTGATTCAAAAAGCGTAAGCTTATTTACTTCCGCCATTATTTGTTTATCATTTTAAAAAATTGAAACAAAGTATGAGAAACAGTTAACATGCACTCCTTTATTAATTCAGCATCAGTGAAAGGTTTCATCCTTTTTGCAAGCACGTAACAAACTTGATAAGATGCTTTTGTAACAGCCTCGTCTTGTCCAACTGCTGTCATCATAATATTTTGTTGACGACGAATTGCAGATTTTAAAGCAGCTACTTTATTGTTTCTTTCATTCGATTCCAAAGGAAAGGCCTCACTGAATGAATTGTGCTTACTTGTGTAGTGGCGAAATAAATTGTATCGCTTTATTCCGACAACACTTTCCCGGCATATTAAACAAATTGCAGTACCTTCAGTATGTCCACTTATAAGACAAAATTCTTCCTCCCATTTTTCTTGAAACACCCTTTTTTCGTCACTTAACTTCCTTTTAGTAGCACTTTTTGATGATACTCCCGCCATTATAATGTTAATAAAGAAGAATACTTCGCGCGTAATTTTTTGACGAGTGTCCAACGCAGTAAGTTGAAACAACTTAATGAAATTCTGGCCTCACGCACTGAGCGTTTGAGTGATGGTGGGGGCAGAGAGCGCGGGACGTGGCGGTCGCCTTTGCCGTGACTCCCCCCCCCCCCCGCAACCCGCTCACTTAGAGTAAGTTGCAGGAGGAAGTTTATACCCATCCGCGTACTTCTATTTAGTTAGTTTACTTGATGTGTTTAGTAGATGACATTTTGATATCATCTCCTAAAATTGTTTGCATTGTCGCGGACCGCACAAATATCATCCGCGGGCCGCACAAATATCGTCCGCGGGCCAAAAAGTCCCAGAAAATATGCATGAAATATCAAAGACTTTTTAAATATTTAAGAAAAATTTGTTTATTAAGAGTTATTATACTAGAATTAGACCCTGGGAATAAACCCTGGGAATAACCCCTGAGAACAAGGTGATCGGTGCTGTTTCTTAATGTTTTTATACTAAAAATAGGTCCTTAATATTTTTTGGACTTTGTTATAAAAGCATCTTAAATGTCCCACGATGGAATTATAGACTCCTATTTAATTATTATTTCATAATATGTTATACATATATATTAAATGAATTATTATTAATTAGAGAATTTAAGTCGAGTAACTCTTTATCAAACTGAATGAGTTTACCTGACAACAAAATGCTGTTAATCACTAAATACAGTTGAAAATATTTTTTCAATCCTGCAAGATCAAATTTCATGGGATCTTAAGTATAATAGTGTTAAGCTTTTTTTCTTTTTTTTTATAGGCGAGGGGGCAAACGAGCATGTGGCTCACCTGATGGTAAGTAACTAACGCCGCCCATGAACAACTGCAACACCAGGGGAATTGCAGATGCGTTGCCGGCCTTTTAAAAAGGAATATGCTCTTTCCTTGAAGGCTTCTTAGTCATATCGGTCAGGAAAAATCGCTGGTAGTAATCGACTCCACAAGGAAGTTGTGCGAGGAAGCAAACCTCTTCTAAATCGCACAGTGGTGAACCACCAATCATCCAGATGGTAGGAATGGTATCGCGAGTTTTGTCGCGATGTGCGATGGTGAAGTTGAGCGGCATGAAATACTGTCCCGCTCTGCTGAGGACGCCAAGCTTTTTAGATGCCAATTTGGCCTTCTCTTCCAAGTGACCACGGAACTGCACGTTACTCGATATGTCGACGCCGAGGATTCCAATACTGGCTGAAGCAACAAGGGGAGTGCCTTGAAACTGAGGAGATACGATAAAGGGGTTCTTTTAAGCGGTAAACGCGCAAACTTGTGTCTTCTGGGGATTGAACTGGATAAGTATAAGTCGTCCCCAGTCTGAGACTTTGTTCAACAAAGTGTCGACTTCAGACACAAGTTTGTTCCGGTACTCGGCGACGTTTTCCCGAGAAATATTAGCACGGCCGGTGTATAAAGCATCACCAGTGCTATCGTCTGCATAGCAATGAATGTTACCGGTTTGCAACATATCATTGATATGCAGAAGAAACAGCGTGGGTGATATACACCAGCGTTAATAGGCTTGTAATCGGAGCATGCACCGTCTACTACGTCCTTGATGCGCCGATATGTAAGGAAGCTGATGATCCAATTGCACAATTTCTCGGGAAGACCATAGGAAGGGAGCTTCGTAAGAAGCACTTTGTGCCAAACCCGATCGAAAGCCTTCGCTATGTCCAAACTAACGGCTAATGCCTCCCTCTTGGACTCTACTGCCTCCGCTCGTCTATGAGTTAGGTAATTTAGAAGATCACTAGCTGAGCGACCACTACGGAAACCGTACTGGCGGTCACTAATCAGCTGGTGATCTTCAATGTACCGCATGTGCTGGCAGTTAATAATAGTTTTCATTACTTTAGAGAACAAGGAGGTGATAGCGATAGGCCTGTAGTTGGACTGATCTGATCGGTCGCCTTTTTAGGGATCGGGTGCACCAAAGCTGTCTTCCATGAGTTCAGGACTACACCTTGGGAGTAGGAGTACCGGAAAAGATGCGTTAAAACCGGTGCCAACTTCGGAGCACATGTCTCCAGCACAATAGGTGGGACTCCATCAGACTCACTCGATTTGTTGACGTCCAGGGAGAGGAGTGCTTTACGCACCGAACGCTGTGTAAACAGCACTTCCTGCATAGAGCAATCACACCGCGGGATGTTCAGCGTTGTGTTCCCTCCATCATCGAGAGTCGAGTTGGAAGCAAAAAGAGAGCCTAGCAGATCGGCTTTCTCCTTTGCGTCATGGGCCAGTGAGTCGTCTACCCTGTGCAGAGATGGCAGAGATTGCTGATAGAATTTCCCTTGGACAGCCTTGGCGAGAGACCAGAATGCAGGTGTTCCCAAAGGGAGGCGAACTAGTTTCTCGCCAATTCTGCCGATGTGCTCTAGCTTTGCCTAGGCAATGACACTTTTGTAGGACCTGGAGGCTGAATCATACTTCTTTTTAAGGGCGCTGGTGTTTACATTCCGGGACGTTGATACGTCAGCGCAGGCCCGGTAGCACTCCTGCTTAAAGCGTGATGCAATTTTACAGGAGTGACCAAACAATGGCTGAGTTCTGCCTCCAATAGGCACCACAGATGATGGAATAAATAATTCCATTCCCTGAAGTACCACATCAGCGACAGAATCAGCAACAACGTTGGGACCATCCGGCGAGAAGCAAACCCAAGGGTAGGTTGAAAAAAAGACCGCATCCCGTCCCAATCGGCCGACCTATATTGCCAAACACGGCGGCGAGCTGCAGATCGCAACTCGGCACTGTACTCCGGATCAGACAATGGTCCGAAGAGCCAAGAGGGGCATCTACGGAGTCCTGATATCCGTCCAGATGAAAGGTCAGCAGAAGGTCCAACAGGGAAGGTACATGATCCTCCACATCTGGGATCCGCGAAGGCAAAGTAACCAGTTGTGTCAGACCATATGCCAAGGCAAAGTCATAAACACATCTACCCGCATGATCGGTTAAACGGGAACCAAGCCATTCGGTGTAGTGGGCATTAAAATAACCGAGCATCACGATCTCTGCGGATGGGACCTGCAGTAGCACAGAGTCTACAGCCATTTGGACGTGGTCGATGTTTGTCGGCATTACCGCTATGGACCTATAGAGGCAGCCGTAGACGCGAGGGTGGTCGTCGCTGTCTACGCGCAGCAATAGAATGGACAGGTCCGAAACTTCAAGACTGCCGAGGCGTCGAAAACAGATGACATCTCTGACGTACACGCAAACTCTTGCCAGGGGCACAAAGTAGTGTTCTAATTTGTACCCCGGTTACGAGAGATACGAAGTATCAGCCGGAGAGGACAACTGTGGTCGGTACTTCACGCTGGTATTCTGTGAGGTCGTGGTACCACCCCGGTCCGAGCCGGCCAATCCGTGTGACAGAAAAAGCTACCGCGTGGCTCTACCACTGTAAAAAGCTACTACTGTACGTAAAAATTACTGCGATTTTAAGGTTTACAAGTGGTAAAATTAATAATTTAAGATACATAAAAAAAGAGTTTCCGACGATTTGTAAACCTTCTCCTTTTTGAAGTCGGTTGAAAAACAAAACGCCATTCACCCCGAACAAGCCTATTACGTTTTAAGAGATTCGTCAGGATAACGCGGAATATATATTTACTCTCCTTAACGCTGGAAATGAGTCGGCTCTACATCATTTGTATGCATAGTTCGTGTGTGTTGGAAAGGCAAATCAATTCAATTTATGTCGTATTCATTTAGAGCTATTCAAAATTATATAGTTACTTTAATTAAAGTAATTGATCGACTCGATCTTTTGTGTCTTAATATTTTTGTGGTTTTATTTTATCCGAAATAAGTAAATAGAGTAAAATATGCAGACCGGCAACAGGAAGCAGCGTCATTGACAAGAAGACTTTGTTATTGTCAGAGCGAGTACGCGATGTACTGCGCCTGTCAATCGAGGCGATATCGATTAATACATACTACGATGAGATGCATATGTGCAGCAGTGGACTGGTTGATTAATGAAAAAGCTTTTTTTTTCTAAAAATACTTAGAAATATTTCGTATCACTTTTTACCAATTTTTTGATCATGCAGGACCACAACTTTTTAATCGGTTCGATTCAACTATTTTCGGTTTTATTATACGATCATCCTATCGTACTTTTCTAAATTTTTTCCTGCTTTTATTGATGGGAATTGTTCCGCTTCAAAAAAAATCTGTACTTAGAGATTTATCCTTAGATAGTAATTAAAACAATCGTCTATACAAGTTCCCCATCGTCAGTGTAGTTATCTTATATTGGCATAATATTTATGCTATTAATTTCGCAATCTATATCCGTTGAATCTTACGGGACGAAATGGGACGATATTCACAAAGTCCGCCGACAAACGGCTGATAAAAAGCAAAAAGCAGACATATAACACAATGTATCTGTATCCTTCTTTTTTCGTAGTATTTTACGGATGTCTACAGGCAAACGAAACCACTTACCACCACGTAAAATAGCAGCTTAATGCTGTTATGTTTCGTGTAATGAGTGCAGAGAACCGAAGACTTTTTACTTTTTACTGGAAACGAGACATTACATCTTACTCCTCAGGGGTGACAAAGCATTTGCATTTCGATTATTAATTGAAGATATATGAAGATGTCTACACCACACATCGTCAATATATATCAATAACGCCACAGCATCTATTTAACATCAGGTGGTCTGTGTATTCGTTTATTATATATGTTATAACATACGAATCCTCCCTGATTTGCCTTGATGACCACGATTAGCAGGTGGGTAGGTAATCGCATTACCAGACGTATCTTTCATAAGGACGTCTTGCATAAGGAAGGTTATACACCATTTTATTATCCATGGAGGTTGAAATGTTTACGGTCTTACCTATAATCGCCTTTCATGACTCCCACGGGATAAAATATGGTGTTCATATTCGTAGAACCAAATGCCACTCATCATCGCGTTTTTATAGCAATTTTAGTAGTTTAATATTTCTAAAAGCTGTCACATGCGCATAAACCGAAAGCTTAAAGAACCATTTTCATAATTTTTTTTAAATATTTTAAAACACAAACCCGTTGTCAAAAACGTCTGGTGTACAATGTTGCGCAGTCTAACACAACCTCTTACTAGATGGAGTGATAACCTGATGAAATTAGTAGCAGAACACATCACACCAACATTTTCCCATTGACATGTGTTTCTTTTTTATTTCTGTATAAAATAAAAAAAATTGTAAATGTTTTGTTTTATTTTACTTACCATGATAATTAATTTAAAATGAAATTGGAACATACTAGGAATATCGACGTAGTTTGCAATAGAATTTGAAATAATCAAAACATTGGTTGTTTATCGTTCACATTTTGATTAGTATTGTTACATTTATATCATAGAAAATGCGTAGAACTGTTCCCTATCAAACGAATATTTAAAACATTTGCTAATTAGTTTTAATTTAAGAAACTCCATGATCCGTGAAAGTTATAACAATGAAATTAAAATATCGGTTTACATAGCGGTTTCTAATCGAAATCACCATCTTCTAGTAATAGTAAAAATGAGCGTCACAACTTCTCTCCTATTTATTGGTAAGCTTTGATGAATATTTAAATTAACTTTGAAAAAACCTTTTTTTTAATAAACTGCTTTGTGCATTGATTTTTTTTAATTTCAGTCTTGACTTGTCTCCTTACACGCTGCCATTCGCTGGGCCAGACGACTGTGTGCAAATCTTCGTCAAAATCATTACCAGGCATAGTTACAAATAACAGATTGATACTAGCTTTTGAATCGTCACCCAATATGATTCCGTACTATCTGCAAGGACTTTCCGCTACTGGCATAGCACCCACAACAAATTTTCAAACAGTTCCAAATATAGACGGACTTAGTTGGCCTTACGGCCTATCCTGCAACTGGATTAAATGTCGTGAGCGAATCAACGCCCAATATTCTTCGTCTTGAAGGACTAGTCCCCAAAGTCGTTATTTATCCCAACCTTTTTCCTTCAGCATTTACTTCCAGTCTTCCTATTTCTGGAGCTATAACAATATGTGGGAGCAACCCTAATTTATTAGGCTGCGGTCATATATATTATCATTATTCCGGTACACCAGTGAAAAAAGAGTTAGGATCGACGACTATCTGAAAAAGTTGGCCTAGCGCTGCACCCGGTTTTCCATATGGAAACCTTGCTATGAACGGAATGACCTGGAATATAACGCTATCAAGAATTCCTTATTTATACATACCAATTCTGTCTACTACTCCCCTTACTATAACATCAATACGCAGGTAGAAAGGTTGGGTGTACAGCATTACTTTAAATTACGTGAAAGTAAGAGCTACTTTAAATTGAGCATATAATACTGCACTTGTGGCTAAAAGTAATCATATTAAATAAATCTTTGCCGTGAAATATTTTTATTTCATATTTCATTACATTTTCACCTCTATTGCGAGTGAACTGCACACTCGTTTTTTTTAAACTTAGTATGTTATTACACCACGCTAGCTAGGGTTTTGGCCTGTCCGTGAAGGCAGTTTTAATACATAAATTGCACAAGGACAAACATTCAGACCCGGAGCAATTATTCGTAGGCCGTAGAAATACTTGTTCCGTGCGGGATTCAAACCCGCAGCCCATAGCGCTGCAACCCATCGCTAAGTCACTGCGCTACGGGGCCAACTATTAAAAACCATTTAGGTTTTTAGCTTTTCGATGTTTCTTAAATTAACTCATTGTTTCAAAATATAGCCTAGATCACACTTGGCGTTGCTCACTATTTGTTCGTAAAGCCTTATCAAAATCGGGTTGGCGATTCCGAAGATTAGCCTGAATAGAAAAATGAATTATTTAAAAATTGTTATTCACATGTTTTAATAGCATGCAAATAAGCCCTTGAGCTTTAGTTATTTCGATATTATATAGAGACACATCAGTAATGGGATTCGCCAGAGTAATACGGTACATATTTATTTACTTTCGTTAACGCCCCAGAAATTAGTCTCTCTACATAATTCGTATGCATGTGTGTGAGTGTTTGCAAGGTAAATCTATGAATATAATGAAATGTTTTACGGTTTTAAATAATATTATATATAGGGAGTAATTAGAGTAAATCATTATCATCACATTCAGACCGGCTACAGAGAGCAGCGTCAAGAATACGAGACCTACTCATCTTCCGAGAGAGCTTTTATTAAAATTCTCTCTCGCTGTTATTGTCGTAAAATTACTTCGCCACAACATGTTTTTCTCACGAGTTCCAGTTGTTTTACTCCAACTCCAAGTCTGATACTAAGTGCTGTAGCCCTAGATAATAAACAACACAAAAGTCTATGCATGTTCACCGTCACCACTGTGCCTATTTTTAGTTGACTTTAATATAGGTTTATGTTTATGTTTTTTATCTGTTATAATAGGTTTTTTCGACCCTTAATAGCTAAAGTAGTCAAAATCTTGTGGAAATAAAACATCAATCAAATTTATCATTAACTTTTATACTTTTTAGAAATAGTATGGAAAGTAAGTTTAGTTGCGGTATTTCAAAATTCAATCGACTATTTTTCTTATTATTTATTTTATTATATTCGGAAAATATACAGCAAATACTTGTAAGTTATGTTAAGTAATAAATTACTATAAATGCATTATACACTTTTAGATACACACTTAGCTACACCAGCAATTAATAAACTTATATTTTTCGTAACATTCATAAGTAAACTATAACATCAGTTTCCATTACTATACATACAAAAATTGTATAGCACAAAGACAATACCGAACGCGTCCCACGTCCCACGGCATTCCTGCCATGTCTTCATTTAGACACATAATTACGATTTTACACGTTTAATTAAAAGAGAATAATTACGAAGGTGTAGTAAAATCCTTTTGACTGGTTAGATACCACCACCAATAAAGCTGAAAATAATAAATAAGTTTGTGGAAATATAATTACAATCCAAGCTCCCAAACCAAAATTATACGTTACACTTCTTAATATTTGCAACTCAAATTACTACTTTTACTTTTAATTAATTTGTGATTGCAGCATATGCAGCAGATATTTTAATTGAAACTAGGGATTATATTAATATCTCCTAGGACTAGTACTTTACTCGTATATTATAAAGTCTTCGACCGTACGACAACTATTTCTATATGTATGTTTAATATGTAGTCAGCTGCCTGCATACTGAGCCGTGGGTTTCTTTTAACTATCATAAGCCAGTGTTTGACTACTAACCCACTTGACCGTAATCGGTAATGTAAACTTAGGTAGTATATATAGCACTGAATTAGCAACAAAGTCTATTCACGCTTGCCTTGAAGACACTCACATTGTTATCAGATGGAGAGACAAAGGCAGACAAAATGTTCCCGTCCCTGGTTGTACACTTTATGAACGACAAAATAAACTGTTTCTAACCTTGTACTTGGTTAGTTTACTGGATTTACTTTTTAAGTATTTCATTTATTTATAATAGTCACAAGCCCCATGTATCATTCCGTGGGTGTCGTTAGAGGCGACAGTGAAACAGGCAGAAGATGGGCAGCAGCATCTTCCTGATAACTTGCTTGTCAAGTGCAACGCTTGCCAAGTGTGGCAACTATAGCAAATCAACCTCCCCTGTGAGGCAATCAATGGGGAGGCCTATGTTCAGCAGCGGACTTTAATAGGATGTAACGGTAACGATATAATAGTCACAGATGTGACAATTTCACATTCTCTATACATTTTCGGATTTCTTTGTGCTTAGTGTTATATAACCAGATATATCGCCGTGCTCTCCCCAGTAGAAAAATCCAATAATAAGTATTCAATGTATCTTGCTGGTTCCAGAGTTCAGTGTATCAGAAGTGAAATATCGTTTCACTTTACAAGACACCGTAAAATGTCAGTTCGAGGACTTAGATATTGTATGACGAGTAAAGGACGGAATATTTGTAGAATGCATCTTGCGCAATGTGAGAAGTAAATTTTTCGTTAAGCAGTTGTCGTCACGATCAATTTAAATAACTTATTATTAAGTATATTAAAATAATTGCAACATAATTAATTGAGTTAATCATATATGTGTATAAGCATTTTACTGGAAATGGTAGTCAGAAAAATTGGAGCTAGCATAAGGTGGTGCAAAGATTTCTAAAGTCAGTAGCTACTATTTCAAATGAACAATCCATGTCCTCGGGATTGCTTACGCTGCGTGGTGGTTCAGGTTCAGAGAAATTATCAACATATTTAACCACGCGGCGGCCGTGACATGCGTATTGCAGGGGACTTTTACGGGGTGATGATGAAGATAAAGAAGAGAGTTCCTCCTTAACGTTTTCAAAACATAACTTCATCAACAAAACATTGCAGAAATTCTAAAATGTTTACCCTAATTTATATTTAATAACTTATATATTGTGAATATTTTAAATATACCTAAACAGCATTTTGCCAGAAGTTTCCGTCACTTGTCGGTCGTCAGTAGTCCGTCAGTTAGTAGGTGTACCGGGTGCATGTGAGTTTGATATTTGGGAAACCTTACGCATTACACAATATAAACTGTATTGAAATAAATAATTTCAATTATACAGTTTAAATAGATTTAAATTTAATCCTTATGTAATCAATATTTAAATTAGTAGCAACATCCAACGATCGCTTAGCTTCTTTGCAACAATGAGCCTATGTTATCCCCCAAGTACTGAATCTGAGCATCGAGATTAATTTCATCTAGTTTGATTTATCGACTTTATATTATCAATGTGAATATCAATATTAATATTACGGTGTACTTATAATTTTAAATTACAAGTAGAGCGGGATTTTTATAGAAAATAACAAATAATCTCGAGGAATAAGCGCTTGATATTTGTTCTGTGTTTTCAATACTAATATGGATACAATGAAAATTATAAGTAAGAACGTATTACCAACTCCTTGATATAAATAGTAATGTAAAATGTTGAATACAAGCGCTTACTTACCCTTGTAAATACAGGCGACATTTATGAAGGCGGACGAACTACGAGTATGTAGTTTTCTTGAAGGGACGCGGCGCTGCTATGCTATGGTGTCGATAAATGTGAAATATTGAGCCGTTGGTATTTGTACTGAAGATACAAGTTACGCGTACGATATGGTGAGTGCTCTGGTCTAAAGGGCATTACTTTACTTAACTTGTTTAGATACACCTGTATCCACCCAGCTACTGTGTTGAAAATGTTGCTTTATATTTAATGCAAGCCAGAGAGCAATTTACAAGATTTAAAGATAAAAATATGAATAAGTTAGTAGGGGTAATCAATGTTCTTTTGGCAAATCAATAATTTCATTAAGAATCGTAGGGAAAATCTAAGCCAATATTCAATTGATCTCGAAGACTACCCTGGGTGCATCTGACGTAGATAAATGTTCGACAAGAGTTCGTCGCACTGTGGACGGACTTCTCATGTCCTCGAATATTTCTAAATTCTCATCCCCGAGCACGTTATTGGCAGACATGCAGGTTTCCTTACGATATCTTCATTCAGGCAAAGCACGGTGCAAGCCAACTCTGGAAATTGAGAATTGAATAATTTCGGTGGTGCTTTTGGAGATATATCTTGTTTTTCTTGCAGACTATTAACTTAACGTTTTTAGCCAAGTGATGAGTGATGAAATAATTTAGATTTAATAGGCTGAATAAATGTTCACGCAGGCTCTACACATCTACTTAGACTGAATTCTCAACAAAACATTCCGCCTTTTACTCGTATTTTATAAATGCCAGACGCTCAGTATTTCATATCTTTAATGCCACCCGTGTAAAATGTTAATAGCACAGACGCGACGTGTAAACGCCTGAGGTATAACTATTGTCGCCTTTGAAAATTTAAAAGCCAAACGCAGTTTTATGAAAGCGTTTCTGTTTAGCTATGTGTTATTTTTATATGCTGCTTAATTTATGGCAGCTCGATAACGCACTGCCTAATCACTTGCAACGGCGCTGCGAGCAACAGGATTGAACCAGCACAAGTATTTTTGTGTGGCCTACAAATTATTGTTTTGTTGTTTAAATGTGGCATAATACCATCCTGAACAAACGAAAAGCATCATATTTATAGGATTTTACAATATTATAGACTAGTACTAGGTTACTTCTGAATGGTAAGATTGGTTGTCTTATGTTACGAGAATTACTTTCACTAAACTCACGAACTTTTTATTACATAAATGAAAAGTTTTAATTAATACTATTTTGCCAAGAATACTCAGTAAAGATTACCCTTTAACATCAAACCCAAAACAAAATTCAGCATAATATACGACATATATTTTCTGTGCAATTATTTTCTTAACTTTGCAGAACTTTCAAGTAATAAATACTCGTATTCAAGCTAGGCACTGTCAAACTCACACAAATCCTTGAACGAACGAAATATTTTAAGGTTATTTTTAACAATAATTTTGAGGTTATTTGATTAAAATTATTCTTTTTGTATTAGAATTGGTACCGCATTATTATATTTAATAACGCGGTACCAATTTCTATCTAATTTATATCTAATCTAGTTTATCAATCTATGAAACAATCTATCGGCCTATGTTCAGTAGTGTACTTTTGACAGGCTGTAATGACGATGATCACTCTCAACTCAAATTTCGTTAGCGATATGTTGCTAATTTATTACACGTTTTTTAATATTATTGAAGTGACAAACCACTTTCCAGTTGATCCGAAAACAAGAGGCTCCCGTGAAAGGCTGTAAGGAATGAAAAAGAAACTGACACAAAAACCATTTATTAATCAAAGATCATTTATTGTATCAACTTTTCATTTTGTTTTCAAAATATATCTACTAATTTTTCGGATAAAATATACCCTAGATCCCTCCTAGCATAACTCGTTGTTCGTAAATTTCATCACAATCGATTTAGCCATTTCGTAGATTAGCTCGGACAAACAGACAGACAAAAATTAAAATAATGTTTACTCATCTCTTGATGCCATGCAAATAACCCCTCGGCTCGATAAAGGGCAGCTGTTTCAATATTACAGACAGACACTTCATTTTTATTTATTTGCAAACAACCACTTGCCGTTTGGTAGCGGCGCAAGGGAATCCATCGCCCTGTTTCGTCCCGTGGGTCTCGTAAGAGGCGACTTTGGGAAATGCGAGAAGAATTTTATGACTACTTATAAATAGCAGTAAAACCAAATCGTTTAGCCGAGTCGTAAAATACCCAGGCTAGTGACGGGCAGCAGCGTTAACGGTGCCTACGTCGTGTAAATAAAATATAAGTCAGATCATAAACCTTTAATCACCTGCCTTGCGTAACGACTAGGGCAAATCCTTCCCACAACGGGACAAGCTCATTCAATAGTGGACTTTTACAGGCTGGTAAAGAAGAACAAGAAAGAACAAAATTAGTAGGTATTTACCTAACAAACAACACTTCGCTTTATTCCAAAAGGTCAACATAACTTTCGAAACTTGGTCCCGAGAGCGCTGTGAATATGGCACATGTCACTTTTATTTGCGAATGTGACTTAACGTCGGCAGTATAATTTAATCATCCGTGTCGCACTTATTCTCCAAGTCTTTTTAATTCGGAAATGTCTGTTTAAGGAGGCGTTATAACGCTTTGTAAATCAAAATTTTTAAAATAATTAACTGTAATATTTCTCTATAAATTTTATCTCATTCTTTATTTCTCTCATTAATAAACATATAAAATTATAAGCCTATAAAAACCACAGATGAAAGTATGCTGCTCCGATAGATTGCCTCACGCCTCAATATCCCCCATATTTGCCAAAGTTGCCAAGCTTGACAGCCGGGTTATCAATCGCAGTTTTTTATTATTTTGAGTTGTTATCAGGAGGATGCTGCTGCCCATCTCCTGTTTCAGTTTCACACTGTCGTCTCTAACGACATGCGCGGGTTGATAAGTGTTAGTGGACGCTCTTACGCCGCCACTACACGGCGACACATGGCTATAGGTTCCAAAGATCTGTGTTGGAGACATTCATACGTCTTTGTTATCATTACACTATTACTGTATGATAATTTTAGTTTTTATTCTAAAATATATGTAACAAGAATAATGTAATAAATTTTAATTTAGTTGTAGAAAATGCTAATGATAGCTTCTAATGATAACTTCTTCATCTCTGTAAAATCTCAGCAAAGTCACTTGAATGCTAGCCTCTCTCGCTATAGGGTGGATTTGTCTTAATCGCCACGCTTTGCGACCGCATAGATCGCAGACATCTCATAACTTCCACGTTTTACCTTATCGTCGATCTAGGTATTATTATACGTTTTTTTTTAACTTATTATAAGCCAGTGCTTGACCATAATCCCACCTGGCGGTAAGTGGTGATGAAGCCCTACATGGTAAATCGCACCGTCTTACCGTAATAAAAGCCTATTTACTCTTGCCTTGAAGACGCCCAGATTGTATTGGGACGGAAAGATAGACGCCGGCAAATTATTACACTCCTTTGCTCTACGCGTTACAAAAGTCGAAGCAAACCGTTTGGTTCTAATGCGTGGAATATCGACATCAAAGGGGTGAAGAACCGCCGACCACCTAGGCGTTCGATGGTGAAAAGGAGAGGCAGGAATTAAAGCGTGTAATTTCTGCGCACACTCACCGAAATGCATCCTATAGAATACCGAAAGAATTGCTACTATGCGCGTGTGCTCGAGGCTGACAAGGTTGGTTTCAACCAAATCAAGGTCACCAATGAACCTCTTAGCACGTCTCTCCACTGAGTCCAACGCTGCCACGTGGCATTTTGCGCACCAGCCCATATGTGACAGCAATACTCCATGCACGACCGGACTTGCGCTTTATATAAGGTAAGAAGCTGCCCCCGCGTGAAGTACCGCCACACCCTTGCAAGAACACCAAGTTTTCTTGCGGCTGCTTTGGCTCTGGACTCAATGAACCGCCCATAGTTGAGGTTTGGAGAAAATTCAACCCCTGACAACTGAAGGCGGTCAGTGTACTCCAAGGATACATTCCTTGAAGTAGGAGCCAGAGTGAGGGAGCTCCGTTTAGCGGTGAAAAGACACGTTTGTGTTTTGGAAGCGTTGAATCTCACGAGATTAGTATCGCCCGTTTGAGACTGCCTGTAGTGTGAGATTCACACACTCAAACGTAGCCCCTCGTTCGGACTGGATTTGATCCCGACTGGCCCGGGCATTTGGTTGGTATCTCTCCACAACTGTTTTGTCGTCTGCATACCCATAAATACCGGGAATAAGCAGATCATTTATATGCAGCAGGTAGAGAGTTGCGTAGAGAACGGACCCTGAGGAGCTCCGGCGTTTGTCGCGATAGGACAGGACGAGCAGCCATCGATGAAAACTCGGAGAAATCGTTCACTCAGAAAGTCCTTCACCCAGTCAATCAGACCAGGAGATAAGCCGTACGCTGAAAGCTGAACGTCTGGCGAAAACGCCATGTTTATACCGCAATCTATACAAATCTTGAGATTTTTCTGGCAGTTTCCATATTCTTTGCTTTACGAAACCAAAGATGGAAATAGGATGGTGGAATTTTCTATGCCGCAACCACATTACTTAATCCTTACTACTGATATAAATTCAATATTTTTAGCATATAGGAGACGCAATCACGTCAGGTTTTTGATTTAAGAGATTATCGCACGGTGTATATTTATATTAGGTTACTAGTTAAAATTACATAAACGTATCGTTATTACATTTATAAAAAGCATTTACAAGAAAAGGGTGCGCCAAGAGTGCGATAAATTCCATTCCATTCTTTTAATGCCTTCGCATAACTCATATATTCTATATAAATAGTAGATTTTATTTTATATTGTATTATAAAAAACTTAAATTATAGAAAATAACTACTTTCCACTAGCTACTTATTGTTCACGGCTTCGCCTGCATATTAATCTCCTAGGAAAAGGTTTAACATATGTATATATTTTATAACACTCATACACTAGGAATTCTCCTGTATAATAGGGGCTTTTAAAATAAGCGACATACAATACGTGACTACCATCCGGATCCGGAACAATTATTTGTATACAAGCACTTAATCCGTGCGGTAATCGAACCCACGCCCGAGACGCCGCTGCTGATACTTAGCCATTGTACTTACAAGTCGCCTTATTTTAATAACTTTAATGTGGTGTTGTAATGGGCAACTTTTCAAGAGTGTAATGGAGTTGATAATTCTTAAAACGATGATGGTGGCGCTTAGGTGCCGTCTATTTACTTCATTTCTTATTGAAGAATATTGGCTACTTTACATCACATAAATATTATAAGCTAGCTTTACTCTATTTGAAAATGGTTTACAACAAATGTGGAAAGGCACCATGGCACACATGCTAAAGCCGGTCGGGAATTGAATATCAGGCATAATATGCTAATCCATTATACACTCTGTTTGATACCGTTAAATCTTAAAGTTGGTAAAATTACTTTGCGTACATCCGCTCGATAAAATAATATGATGTGTCTTACCTAGTACCGTGACCGCTAAGTTTAAGTCACTTAGCGGTCAGCCACCGCAGAGACTACATCACCTGAAGATGCCTGGTGTAGAGGCGAAACACATGTCGTATTGTCGTTAGTGGTGTGTCTTTCTGTAGTGGTGACGGGGATAGTGCACGCAATTGAGGAGGGTGGGAGGTGTTCTTCAATCGAGGTAAGACACATCATTTTATTTTATCCAGTGGATGAAAATGAAAATTAAAATGAAAATACTTTATTTGACAGTTTGCGCCTCAACAAATAATTTAGCAGTGGTACCCACACTAGGCGCGCAGACCTGTATCGTGAGAGCCATTAACAAAAACAGAATTAGTGCACGGCTGACTTTACAAAGCTTTCCCTTACTTTAAATGTTTTCCTCATTTCATTTATAGTCTATAAACATAATTATATACTTAAACATATATACACACACACACACACACTATATATATATATATATATATATATATATATATATATATATATATGTATATATATATATATATATATATATATATATATATATATATATATATATATATATATATATTATATATACACATATATATTACATAATTTGTTAATATTACAGTATTTTCAATTACTACTATAATAACAATATCAATATCAATATTGGGCATATAGCTACTATGACAATGTTTGGAGCAGCTTCTGTGCTTGTTCATAACTAAGCGTAAGCAACCAATTTCGTATTTTCATTCTAGCTGTGTTCGTTGAGCAACCTCTTATGTCGCATGCCTTCATAATTTTGTTAAATATTAGTGTTTCAATGAATGGACTAAATCGTTTGCCAAAAGCTGTGCGAACTCTTGATAATGGCATTTGAAACACACGTTTTTTATCAGCTCATTGTGCAATGTACGCAAAGTAATATTTATCAACTTTAATATAATGGATTTCCACAAAGTAACGCCTGATTCTATTAATTACTGTTAAGTCTTCTTGGCATTTACCAAATAACTAATTTTCAATATTTTTGGTAATGTGAATTCCGAAAATAATTTTGTGGCAGCGGTGAATAATTTTCTGTTTAAAATGTTTTTCAGAAATTTAAAATAAAAGTACGTAGGCTTTTATTTATCTTGTAACTTCTGTTCTTTTACCGAACTCGCACAGTTTATTGTTATTATGTGAAATACTATGAAATTAATACTAACTCAAATCATAACACAGCACGTTCAAAAATCACGACGACTATAAAGACGTCATTACGCTCAGTTCAAAACGTGCTGCACACACAGCTAACGCAAACTTAGCCTAGTTGAATCCGTAATGCTCACCGACGTAAATTATACGTTAGAGGCTGAATATTAGGGAATTCTTTGTTTTAAGAACATTTATAATCTTGGAGCGTACATTTACAGCCATTAAGCAAAAATACTAAAGCTCATTTTAAACTACACCACAAATATTTTAGAGAACTACACAGTACAGTAGAATTATTCCTTCGCTTCAATAAATAAGTCCTTACTACCATTTGGATTTTCTTCCATGAAACGGAGGCGCTTCATTTACGTAAGTTGCATGAAAAAATTAAAAGTACACCGTAACATTCACATGAATATTCACATTGGTAATATCCCGTCAAGAAATCAGACAAGATGAAATTAATTGCTGATGCTGTCCAGATTCTGTCACTCTATAGCGTAACAATGGGCTTACTTTCGGAAAGAAGGTATGCGATCCATTGAAGTACTTATTTAAATAATATAGCTAGATTAAATACAAATTGTGAATTGCGTACGTAGGCTTTCTCCAAAAAATGTCAACATCATATGCACACGGTACATCTGCTAACAGACGGACCACTGACAACCGACAAGTGACGAAAACTTCTTCCACAATGCTGTTTAATTATAATATTAAAATTATAGATACTCGTATAAGTCGTTCAAGATAAATTATGTTAAACATTTTTTTAATCTGTAATAAACCGTAAAAAACTTTTTCAGTTTATTACGAAGTGTATTTTAATTGAATAAGGGTTACAAACGTGCACACAGTCCATGTGATGTTAAGTGGATGCTGTGGTGCATCCATCCTCAAATAAGAATCAAAATATAGATATGTTGTCACCTCTGAGTACTAAGATGTATTGCCTCGTTTCCAGTAAAAGGATCTCTGGTTCTATGCACTCACCATACGAAACACAGCAGCATTAAGCTGCTATTTTACTCTGGTATTCTGTGAGAGCGTGGTTCCTACCCGATCGAACTAATAACTTCGTACTTCAAATTAAAAAAAAACACACATAATGCCGCAGCTTGGCTCTACCAAGTAACAGTTAATTAAAAAACTTACTGTCTGACAGAATTACGGGGTAAAATAGGTTGATGGTTTCTCCGAATCCGTCACCACGCGCCGTGAGGAATATTGAGGGCATTAATTGTCCATTTGTATGGTGGTCATTAGAGATCTTTGCACCACTCAGCGTTATTATGTAACATTTATTTTAATACATTTAAGAACTAGCTAATTAAATTGATAGTGATGGTAACCTTAGCGAACAATAGTCTTACTTTCTTTACCCGTCACACTATACCTAAGTCGGTTAATTCACATTTCACATTGTCTTGTAAACTGAAACGATATATCATTTCTAATACACTTAAGCCATCGCTTGTGTAAAAGCAAACTGCATGCCAAGTAACGACTCCACCACGGAAGTCGTTCACAGGATGCATTGAATACCTATTATTAGGTTGTTCTACTGGGCAGCGCACGGCGATATTATCTGGTTATATGACCAGAAGTGTATTTCTGGTCATATAACCAGACAATAACACAACAAGACAAACAGAGAGATCTGAAAATGAATAGAGACTGAAATTTTCACATTTCTGTAAATTATTAATAATACTAAAAAGTAAATAATTTTGAGAACAAGGTGGTGCAGTAGCTAAGTGCTGCAGCGCTGCGGGCCCGCTAGTTTTTACCATTTTCTCATTGTTAGTAACTATTACTGTTAACTTGAAATTTGGTATTATTAAAGAGTTTATTTGGCGGTTCGTGCTAGGTACTGTAGGCGAAAGTTTATCGGGTTCTTTATTATGATTGAATTACATGTTTTTAAATGGATTGCAAAGAAAAATCCAAAATACACATTTATTTCAATATCATGACCCAAAATATCAAACGAATTATCGCTCTTTCCTTATCTTTGAAGTGTGCATTCAAAAGCTCCATTATTCTATAAATCGAGTATAAAATGACTTTAAATTATAAAACATAGAGCCCTTCCTTAGTTTTTTTTCTCGTATTTTAGAGTGCATACGTACGTTAATTATAGATTATTGATGCTATCCATGCGCACTTTATTACTACCTACAAAAATTAAAATTGACCCAAAGTAAAAGAAGACAGCTTTAAACCGAGTAAATTAGTTTTTAAGCAGAAATATGTAAGAGAGTGATACCTTCCCAGAATTCTTAGATAGAAATTAAAGATCTTACAATATTATGTTATATCTGTGTCATAATAACACAGTAAAAAGTAAAAAGATGAACAAGTATTTTGCAAGTTTGTAGGTTTAGACAAACTTGCAACTCAGTTTCTTTCCTGAAATCGTATTACGTTCATATTCTATTAAATTTAGTAGGATTGCAAATTGTATGATGATGCACTGTATACTGTAACTTTTAAGTCATTATTCTTCAGCAAAAAGTAAATAATTCATTTTCGACTTAATTCATTTTATCCCGGTGATAATGATCAGCATACTAGGATAAAGTTATTAAATTATTGTATTGTCATCGGTCCTTGATACGATTGCAAGTGTGTTTGTGAAAATCATATAAAAAAAATCATAACATAGAGAGATACACGCGAAGCTAATAAAAGCGTGTTAAAAACAAATTCAGTGTAATGAAATGACATATTTATGTTCTTGTGTTGTATTAGTAATTTAATTTAAGTGTACCTTCTTAATATAACAAATGCCGACCATAAAAAATCAAAAAAATGATAAAATAAACATTTTGTTATATTAAAACATATGTAATGTAACCATCATTGTACTTGTAAAATGTTATTGAATGTGACTTTGTAAACAAGAGCCATAATAAAAATAAATTCTAATCAACTATTAAAACGATATGCATATTCAAGATTTTAATTGAAATTCCACATTAGTCAAAGAACTCTGCCATTTGCTCATTAAAAATGTTTAAAACGTTTTATGATGTATCCAATTGCTGCATGTAATGACTTGCATCCAAACGCATTAACAATTGTAATAAGCAAATACTACAAAATTTTAACACATACGCCGTTAATTCTAACATAACCTGTGGCACAGCTACCGATATCAAAGATAGATTCCACGTCGAGGCTTACATTATCAGTATTATTAGAATTTGTTGTTGTGTTTTCATTTGTATTAACTGTCACACTCGCTTCTGTTTGATCATTTCTTCCTTCCATAGCTTTGTCTAGAAAAGTGGCGGAATTATTGCTTTTAATTTGTACGGTAGATACCCTTGATAGAGTATCAACGCTTCCCGTGGCTAGTGAAGTGGCAAGCCCTCGTCCGTTTATTTGCTCTACTGTCAGCAGAAGCGCAATAATAAATCCAGTCATGATCGTGCGTTTTCCTTAATATTTCCAAAAACTGTCTGGACAAAGGATATGAACTATAATGATTTTCTATAGTGTAATTAACAAATAAGAAAAACAAAACAGAGTGTTATTCAGTAAACGGCTCAGCGCTTTAAAAAGGATTACTACACTTTGACTGTGAAATTACGATTTTGGCACTTAAGGCCAAGATGCAATACTGTCGTAAATAAAAGTACGGTATTGCTACGAGTATAACATATAGCCATTTAAATTAAATAAATGAGAGATCTTTCTAGACATTAAAATTTAATTCTTACACCAGTAGTTTTGTTCTACTTACTGTTTTAGCATCGAACTTCAGAAGCTATTACAATAAGTGAAAACTATAACATTCTTTTAGTTCTTTCAAGTCAGTTTTACTTTTACTTTTTGATACTTTTGTGTAGATTAAGTAATATCTATATCTATAAATAAGTAAGTCTGTAGTAACAACCAGTTAGTATTTAGTCAACATTCGAAAAATATTTATATACAAGTTTCATTCCTTATTTTTCAACCTTAAGGGATGCAATTTTTTCTCCATTTTATTAGGTAAACCTTTTTTCTTCTCAATTATAAGGTTTAATAAAAAAATCGGTTTACAATTAACAATTACACTGCGTAGTAATGGAATGGAATAAAATGGAAGTAGGAGAATTCAATAAATTCAAAAACATACTGTCGAATTGGGAGCCTCCTCTTGTTTTCAAGTCAGCTAAAATGGAAGTAGGAGAATTTTATTATTAATTACATACTACTTATATACTATTAATAATATTAATTATATACTACTTAAGTTTAGTGTATATTATCACCTAGTAAATAACTATTACGAAATACAAAATGATACATACTTTCCCTTTATTACATAAAGCGGGATTTATAGTTTGTAATTAGTAGCATAAAATTAGTTTTATGATATTTTATCAATAATTTCATGGGTATATCTCTAATTTCATACTGCATTTATTAATTATGTGAAAGCAAAATACATTCACATCATATTTTTAAATAATGCCTAATCACTAAGTGTACACCGGCATTACTTAAAATCGCGAGTAGAACGAATGTATTTTGATTTGCAAATAACGCGCTAGATGGTGGCGGCAAAACATCCTTTAAAGTCTTAAAATTCGCACATTGGTTCACACCTTGAATAAGATAGACGTCGGAGTAGCTATCGCTACTTCTACTGTTATATAAATACTGCTTAATTTATTATTATTATGAATCATTACGAATATATTAAGGATGCAAAAATTAAAGAAGATTTGGAGAAAATGAAAATGGTGGATAACAAGTATCCGTTATAGGATAAATAAACCTCCGTTTACGATAAATTAAAAGAGTGTACAAATATACTTTTGAATAAGGTAGGTTACATATTTATTGTAAGTTATTTAGTAGTAATAATCACTTAATAAATAAGTTAATAATTATAACTTATACAACCATTGTGCACATAATGTAGATTTAACTATGAATATGTATATTTAAGTATTTTCATATAAAGTTAATTATTCTTAGTTTTGTTTATTAATCCTAAAATACTATAGTAAAATGTTGCCAATACTTAGCTGAATAGTGCGAAGTGTACAGCCTTGCAATCGGTCTTCGCGCTTCTTTCGAGGCGCGCAAAAACCGCTTTAGAATCTGGGTATTAAACCAGTACTAGAGGCTTCTAGAAGCTCCTCAATTCCATGCTCCATGGTGCTACTACTCCGGAGGAGTGGAACGAAAGGGTGGTGGTCTTGTTCTTCAAGAAAGACGACAAAGTTTTTGAAGAACTATAGACCAATTTTCCTTCTGACCCTCGTCTACTATTTTCCAGAATCATTACAAAACGTCTCGCACGCAGACACGACGACTTCCGGCCTTCAGAACAAGAAGGTTTCGAAAGATTTTAGAATCATAGAGCACATATTATATACCCTCGGCAAATTGTATGTGGACTATGAGAGAGCCTTTGATTTCGTCGAAATTTGGACGATGCTGCAGTCCCTTCAGCGATCGGCTTGCACTCATGAGATTGCTTTATCCTATATTTATCTTATATTTATTTTTTTATTGTTTAATTGTACTGGGAATTTTAGAATGATATATTAAAAGCCACAAGACCTTTCAGGCATTTCATCAAAATAAAATCAGTTGACTCTTACGACATCCGTGGGAAGAGATGAAGCAAATACAAAGAGGAGGTGTTGTAATTAGATTTCACTATGTAACAACGCGTGACAATTTGCGGGGTGAGGGTGTTAAGCCCCGCCCACTTTACTATCTACATCTATCGATAAATAGTAAAACTACTCGAATTGTTCCATATCGATACCATGCCTTGACGATAGATGGCGGCTTGTTCACAAAATGATTATAAAAACTATAAAAATAATATTTTGGCGATTAAAAATTATTTAGGACTGAATGCAAAACAAATTTCAGCACCTTCGTATGATTATTTTACCAGTACTGAGCTCTACGTGCCTTTATATTTTAGTTCACATGACACAAAGTGTCGCCATCTAGTGTCGAATATATTTAATTATATTTGAAAGCAGACGCAAAGAGATTTTTCTAGAACTATTTTAAAATTAGGTGTAAAATTACTTAAAAATGAAATGTGATGCCATTTATAGCATCAGAGCGTCTATTTGAGTAGTTTTGACATGATAAAACACAAAACTTCATCCTTTTCTTCTTGATACTACGAAAATACACCGAGTCGTATCGTCGGTCGGCAGTCGTAAGTGCTACACGCTTTTGTAATGAGTAAATCGGATTACTTCAAAGTACCTACAATGTCCAAATGTGATATCTGTAAAAAATCATTTACAAAATCTCTTCCCGGATTGGAGTGTAGTAAGTGTGAAAAAATTGTGCATCTTAACACGAAATGCAGTGGCTTGACAAACAAACAAATCGCAGCACTGAAAGCGGCCTCCAGCCTGGAGTGGACTTGCCTTGATTGTCAGCAGGAATCACCGAGACGGAACTCATCTATTGTAATCCCAGAAGAAGACGATGAAGAAGAGGATAAACGCGTCTTAATAAACTCCAAAAACTTGCTGAGTTCAATAAGTAAGGAAGTTGAAAAAGCAATAAAAAGTGAAATGCGGGAACTGAACGAGTCTCTACAGTTTCATAGTGCTAAGCTAGAAGAAGTAGTCGAATGTATAGATGCATTTAAACAAACCATTAAAGTTCTAGAACGAAAAAACATAGAGCTTACTAATAAGAACAACAATTTGGAAACGCGGGTAGGTGCCCTTGAACAGCAACTGCAAGAATTAGAGCAAGAAAAACTTACAAATTGCATAGAAATATCAAATGTTCCCTACCAGCCCACAGAAAATGCCAAAAAACTGGTGGAAAGCATCGCTCTGAAACTCCAACAGCACCTCGAAGGAATAAAAGTATTCGAAGACTTCTGGAAAAATACACCATCCGGCGAACATAAAGGTAGAATTTCAAGACGAGCTTTCACAAGAGAAATGGATATCAGCAGCAAAATCCACTAAGACTACCGTAGCAGATATCTATCCTACAGAAAAGAACAGCAATAATGTCGTGTACATCAGAGGAGCAATGACAAAATATAATAAAATTATATTGTGGTAGGCGAAGCAGGATTTAAAAATAACCAAATTATAAGTATGTATGGTTTAAGAAGGATATGTAAAGGCACGTAAGGGTGACGGTTCAAAATTTATACATTGAAAACCTGCATGATCTAAATATTCTAACTAAGCATTCTTAAATTTGTACCTATCCATATACCTAGCCGTAAGGTCTAAACTCATTTATAATTGAATTATGTTAGATGACATTTGTGAGATATCTGACTGCCTAAATATAAATCAATTTCTAAAAGATATTCCTAATTACCATGTTAATCTATTGTGCATTCATTTTAATATCAGATCCCTAATTAAAAATTTCACAGCACTTGAACAATGCATAATAACGTCAAATAAACCTATAGATGTCGTAATTCTAACTGAAGTCAATGTAATGGATAATACTAGCTGTTTGTTTCATATCAATGGCTATCAAATGTTTACTGCGTTAAGAAAAACTGGAAGGGGTGGCGGTATAATCATTTACGTCAGTAACAAACACAAATGCAACATAAAAACTATAAAAACAAAACACTTTGAAAACATATTACTAACAATCACCACTAACTCAAATTACATTACGAATATATCTGCCATATACTGCCCTCCCAGCTCGAGTAAAAACCTTTTTATTGACGAACTCCTAAACCTAATCGATAATTACTCTTGTGACACAGACTTATACTTACTAGGCGATATAAACATTGATCTGAAATTAGACAATCCTGCAAAACATAAATACAACAACATGTTACACAGCCTAGGTCTTTTGTGCGGGATCACAGCACATACAAGGATCGAACTAAGTAATGGAAGGATAAGTAAAACCTGCATAGATCACATTTACGCACGATCCCGTACACAAGACCTATACACAGCGGCAATCGGTACGACACTGGCCGACCATCGGGCGGTTATAATAGCTTGCGTCGGACCACGAACACAGGCTGTCCCAACATATAAAATATGTTTAAATAATAAAAAATTGAATTCACTGTTAGAACAGATAGATTGGGCGCCCACTTACGACATGACCTGCCCTTTAAATATTTACAACTATATTTATACAAAATTTACAGAATGCTATAAAAAATCACAATATTTAATCAAAATTAATACTAAATGTACGCGAATTAAAACGACTGGATACATAATAAAATCATCAAAGCCTGTGAGTATAGGGATAATTTATTTCTTCAATGGATAAAAAATACAAATAATATGATTTTAAAATTAAAACACAATAAAGCTTGAAACAATGCCAATGCATTGATTCAAAAAACTAAAAACAAAAACACTAAGTCAGAAATAATATCAACAAAACAATACTAAAAATTTGTGGTCTATCTTAAACAGATTAACAGGTAGAATAAAATCGTCTATAGATGAAGGCTTAGAACGCTCTTTTGGCAGCAATAACAACTCATCGAAAGACGTTGCAAATAAATTCGCTGTCACATTCAATAATAGTGTCAAACAAATAATATCAAAATGTCCCGAACCATTGCTCGACAAAATAACCTATGCAGTATCAGCAAATGTGAGTATGAGATTTAGGTCTGCAGAACCCAAATCAATAACTAAAAATACTAAAATCTCTTAATAGTAACAAAACTCCCGGAGTAGATAGGATAAGAGCCATTACTGTAAAAGATATGTGACAAAATTTCTTTAACCATTGCTAAACTTATAAACGCATGCATTCTCACTGGCAAATACCCAAAATTACTAAAGATCGGCATTGTGAGACCAATTCATAAAAAGGTAGCCAGGCGGACTACCTCAACTATAGACCAATAACCATATTGCCTACGATCAACAAAGTAGTAGAAAAATATGTAGGAACTCAAATACAACATTTTTATGCCAATAATAGTATACTAACTTGCAACCAATACGGATTTCAACCACATAAAAGCACGACTCAACTGCTATCCACTTTCACTGACAGTATTTATAACCACTTAGATAAAAAAGAGCATATATTGGTCGTCTTCGTTGACTATAGTAGGGCATTTGATACTCTCAGACATTACAAGCTTCTACAAAGCTTGAACGACAGTGGGGTCAGAGGTAATCTAGTAACTTGGTGCGAAAACTACTTACATGATAGAAGCTATCAAGTTAGGGTCAGTAATGTAGATAGTTTCAGTTTTAGCAACCGAGGCACTGCCCAAGGCTCCGTCTTAGGACCCTTACATTACCTCACCTACGTAAATAATCTCTCAAACGCAATAAAACAGTGTGAGCTGTACCAGTTTGCGGACGACACATGTTTAGTTGCCACAGGACGAAACATCGAAGATGCCCTTACTCGACTTCAAAGCGATTTTGACATATTAGTGAAATGGTCTCATGATGTTGGACTTGTACATAATTCCAATAAAACCAAACTAATTTACATCAGCTCTAGTAAAACAGAAGCACTTTTAGATTAAAACTTATAGCACACAACCATCAATGTCTACATCTAAAACGATCAAATACCACTCTGCAATGTAACTGTGACACCATAGAACAAGTAAGTAAATACACATACCTTGGACTCGTAATCGACGATCGGCTATACTGGAAGGAGCATATTAACCATGTGAGTGACAAACTAAGGGTAATATTAGCCAAATTCTCAATTATAAATATTTTCTACAAATAATAAACAAAAAATACACATAACATACATCAGAATTTTTAAGCATTACTTACACAATAATACACATTTACTAATACATTCGAACATAATTATATCTATCTACATAATAGCAATTAATAAATTCACGTATTCATATACATAATATAAACACTAAAATATTATTATTTATAATATGAAAACAAAATTATCCACATACAAAACATATACATAAAATAAACATATGTAATCTACACTAATATTATAAAGAGGAAAACTTTGTTTGTTTGTTTGTTTGTTTGTTTGATTGTAATGAATAGGCTCATAAACTACTGGACCGATTTTAAAATTTTTTCACCATTCGAAAGCTACATTATCCACGAGTAATATAGGCTATATTTAATTTTGAACAAAAATAGGGTTCCGTAAGATATTAGGGTTTTTCGGACACAAGGTGTAAAAAATCAACCAAAAAAGTTACTTATTTTGCGTACCCTGCCTAAACTATTAAAGATAGAACCATAAAATGTTCTAAGTAATTGTAGATCTTATAAATATCTACAAAAAGTCCGCGACATACTATACCTATCTATGTCGAGTGAGGCACAATAACCATTTTTTTATTAAAAAATCTTGATTTTTTTTGGACTACATTTAAACGCGTTTATTTTACTCATGCTATTAATCCTTATCAAAATAAATTATTTCATCACTAAGTACAGTTAATGTAGATAATATTTGGTCTTTGAATGATTAAAATTGGACGTTTGCCCAGTTATAGCGAAATTAAAATATTACGATTTCTGCTGCACGGCCCGTTGCGAAGTAGGCGTTACCAAGGCCCGGTGAGCGTGTGGGAGGGAGTTTAGATCTATGAGTAGGTACCCGCGCGGCTCAGTCGCGCGGTCGGCTCACGCAGCGGTCGTGCGTGAAGTCTAATAATTTTCGTGCGATTTTTAGGTTTCGTTATTTAAACCACACCTACGCAAAAGTTCTTCTCAGAGCTAAACAACAGTTCTTCTTAGAGCTAAACAACAGTTCTTCTTAGAGCTAAACAACAGTTCTTTTCAGGGATAACCAACAGTTCTTTTCAGGGCTTACCAACAGTTCTTTTCAGGGCTAACCAACAGTTCTTTTAGAGCTAGAATATTACACGCTAATAACATTATCTTAAACATTTGAAAATGCCTAAGAGAGCCAGGTCTCAACTTTCTAAACATAGTTCTCAAGCACGGGCAGCAAAATACGTCGTATGGGAGAATCTTCACCTGAACGTTCACAACGCCTTGCTGAACAAAATCAGAGAAACTCAGGTACGCGCACGAGAGTCGAGTGTCGAACGTTCACAACGCCTTGCAAAACAAAATCTGAGAACCTCTGAGTTACGTGCACGAGAGTCGAGGCTGGAGCGTTCCCAACGTCTTCATGAACAAAATGTAAGAACCTCTGACTTACGCGAACGAGAGTCGAGTGTCGAGCGTTCGCAACGCCTTGCCGTACAAAGCTTGAGAACCTCTGAGCTACGCGCTCAAGAGTCGAGGCTGGAGCGTTCCCAACGTCTTCATGAACAAAATGGGACCTCTGACTTACGCGAACGAGAGTCGAGTGTCGAGCGTTCGCAACGCCTTGCCGTACAAAGCTTGAGAACCTCTGAGCTACGCGCTCAAGAGTCGAGCCTGAGCGTTCCCAACGTCTTCATGAACAAAATATAAGGACCTCTCAGTTGCGCGAAAGAGAGTCGAGTGTCGAGCGTTTGCAGCGACTTAGAGCTCAGGCAGAGAGACAGCAGTTGTCCACAAATAGAGTTCGCAATCGAATTTTAGCTAACAGCAACAGACTGGCTTTCAGATATGATCCGCAGTTTGATTATGCACAACAAGCGTCCGTCCAAATCGGAGTCATGAATAAGATCTGCTCTAACTGCTCTGCCAAGAAATGGGCGGACGAACCTAATGGTATGTGCTGTGCTTCAGGTAAAGTTTGTCTTCCTAACCTGTAGGAGCCGCCACAACCAATAAAAATCTTTTGACTAATAACCATCCATTATCTGGGCATTTTAACAAACATACGTAAATACAATAGTCTTTTCAAATGACTTGTTTGGCGCAAAAGAAATCAGGGAAGGAAATTTTATGCCCACTTTTAAAATTGAAGGACAAGTGTATCATCTAATTGGTAGCCTTTACCACCATCAGGCCAAAACCCACAGTTCTTGCAAATATATTTTATTTCGGATGCAGACCAGTTATCGTTGCGATCAAGCATCGCACCAACCTTAAAATGGATTTAATTCACGAATTACAGACCGCTTTAAATAATCATAACGTGTACATACGAAGTTTTAAACAAAACTTAGAACTTAACTCCTCAGATAATTTAAAGTTAATTATTCATTCAGATCGCACTCCAGACAGCACACAGAGGCAGATATAATGCTCTACTGTAAACGAGGTAGCTGTTCTCTTGGTCGATGAAGACAAAGGTCCCAGGGATATAGTCTTACACGGTAGAGACGGGCAGCTCAAAAGAGTTTCTGAGCTACATCGGCCTATGATCCACTACAGTATCCTATAATGTTTGTGACAGGAGAAGACGGTTATTATTTGACTATCCTCAGCAGGGTTCTGCGCGTAATAAAACTGTTTCGTGTATGCAATTTTATGCATTTAGATTAATGATTAGAACTAACTCTTTTAATCCGTTACATTATTACAGAGACTTATTTAGTCAATATTATGTTGACATGATGGCGAAAATGATATCGGAAAGATTAAATTATATTTGTCGGAATCAACAAAGACTGAGGGCTGATGACTACATTCATCTCAGAGATGCCTTAAATCATGACGCAAATGTTGACCCATCAAATATCAGTCAACATGTCATATTGCCATCGTCATTTACGGGTTCTCCGCGTTTCATGCACGAGAAAACGCAGGACGCGATGACGTACGTTCGAAATTATGGTAGACCTGACTTATTTGTCACTTTTACATGTAACCCCGAATGGCCTGAAATAAAAGCCGAGCTGCTACCAGGACAACGGTCTTTCGACCGTCATGACATAATTTCACGTGTATTTCATTTAAAGATGAAGAAATTCATCAAATTATTTGTCAAAGAACAGATATTCGGTAAAGTAAAATGTTATATGGCAAGTGTGGAGTGGCAAAGCGCGGTTTACCTCATTGTCATTTGCTGTTCTGGCTAGAAACTAAAATACAACCAGATGAGATCGACAGTGTCATAGTTGCGGAGCTACCCGATCAACAAATTGATCCGGTACTACGACATTATAACTAAAAATATGGTACATGGACCCTGCGGAGAACATAATTTAGCTGCACCATGCATGAAGAACGGTGTCTGCACAAAAATACCCTCGCCGTTTCATGAACGATACCCAGAACGGAGAGGATGGGTATCCAGTTTATCGTAGGCGCGATACAGGAAATGGCGGTCGGAGCACTACGCTACAAATCAGGGGCAACATGGTGACGATAGATAATAGGTGGATTGTTCCATACTCCCGCTACTATGTAAGACTTTTAACGCTCATATATACGTGGAGTTTTGCCACTCTGTCCAAGCAATTAAATATATATGTAAGTATATAAATAAAGGTTCAGATCAGGCAACTTTTAGCCTTAGAAACCCACACGATGAGGTCGAAAACTATTTAAATGGCAGGTACATAAGCACATCTGAAGCTGTCTGGCGCTTATTTGAATTTCCCATTCACGAGCGGCATCCTACTGTAGTATTGGCCGTTCATCTAGAGAACGGTCAAAGGGTGTATTACACCAGGACAGCTCATCAAGTTGTCCAAAACCCACGCAATACCACATTACTGGCATTTTTGCTCTCTGTAATGAAGATGAATTCATGAAAACTCTTCTGTATCATGAAGTCCCGCAATACTATACATGGGCAAATAATACATTCACTAGAAGGAAGCGTGGTGAAGATGTAGTTGGACATCCGGGGATAAAAAGATGCCGCTTTAGGTAGAGTCTACGGATACATCCATCCCAATCAGAGTGTTTTTATCTTAGATTCTACTGCACCACGTACGCGGTCCGACCTCATTTGCATACCTTAAAACTGTAAACGGTATTGTCAAAGAGACGTATCAAGCAGCTTGCCGTGACCGAGGTTTACTTGAAAACGATGATCATTGGGGTAACACTTTAAGCGAAGCTTCGTTATCACATTGTCCAAAAAACTAAGGAGTTGTTCGTAGTTATACTTTTATTTTGTCAACCATCGGAACCATTGAAGTTATGGGATACTTTCAAAGATCAGTTCTGTGAAGAGTATCAGACAACAAAATCAGGATAACACTTCACCCTTCACTGAAGTCATTTATAATGAAGTATTAATTGAAATAGATAACAAACTTCTAGAACTAAACGACAAAAATTTAAGTGATTTTGGATTACCTTCTCCCTTTCGTACCCAGAATAATACTATTGACACAATGGTACAACAGTATAACAGCAATGATCTAAAAGCGTTTGTTAATGACAATGTGCCAAAATTAGTACCAGATCAAAGACATGCTTATTAGACTATTGTGGACAGCGTGAACAATAACATGGGAGATTATTTTTTGGACGCACCAGGAGGCACCGGAAGACTTTTCTCGCAAATTTGATACTTGCTAAGATACGGCAATCAGGAAGATAGCGATTTCAGTTGCTTCGTCAGGAATTGCTGCAACTCTCTTGAACGAAGGAAAACTGCTCACTCTACGTTTAAACTCCCGCTATCCGTATCTTTAGATCAACGGTCTACGTGCTCTATTCGGAAAAATGGGCCTCTTGGTAAGTTGCTGCAAGACGCGTCGTTGGTAATATGGGATGAATGCACCATGAGTCATAGAGCTCATGTGGAGGCCGTGGACCGTACTTTAAAGACCTCGAAGCTCTGCTAATGTCATGGGTGGTATCACTTTTGTATTTGCTGGAGATTTCCGACAAACGCTTCCTGTCGTCAACAGAGGTACGCGAGCAGATATTATGAAGGCATGTTTAAAATCGTCTCACCTTTGGACATCTGTTCAACATTTGAATTTGCGTACTAATATGAGAGCTCATCTACATGGAAATACGCATAGCAATTTTCCACAACAGCTGCTGAAACTGGGAGAAGGATTCCATCTTTAAATTTGGGCACCGATTATGCGGTTACTTTGGATGAGTCTCTAGGGCAAATAGTCTATAATTTAGATAGTCTGATAGATGCTATATATCCTGACATCGAAAACTTACATCAAAATGATTTTCGTTGGCTGTGTTGTAAAGCAATAGTTTCTCCCAGGAATGAAACAGTCAACGAAATAAACAATTTAATTATGCAGAAAGTACCGGGTGAAGTTAAGTGCTATAAATTCATAGACACCGTCACTAACATCGAGGACGCAGTGCACTACCCCAGGAATTTTAAATTCTCTGAACTGCTGGCTTCCACCTCATGAACTGTCGTTAAAAGTTGGCACGCCGATAATGCTTCTCAGAAATTTAAGACCCCAACATGTGTAATGGCACGAGACTTCTTATAAAGGAGCTAAAAGATAATTTAATAGTTGCGAAGATTATCACCGGCCCTGCAGCTGGTGAATTAGCTCATATACCAAGAATACCCATGATCCCTACTGATTTGCCTATACCCTTCAAAAGGCTCCAATTTCCAGTAAAATTTCTTTCGCACTCACGATAAACAAATCCCAGGGCCAAACATTCAAATTAGTAGGAATTGATTTACGAAAAGAATGTTTTACGCATGGGCAACTTTACGTTGCCCTATCACGGGTCGGGACTCCCGACCATCAGTATATTTTGTTACCAGAAAATAATATAACGTCAAATGTTGTGTATAGAGAAGTTCTACAATAATAGCTTAAGTTTTCTATCCTAAAACAACAGGTTGCACTCCGGGACTTAACAAATAACATCCACAGAAAAAAAATCTGTTCAGCCTGCGGATAATGACTGCTTCGTCGATGTTAGTGTCGGTGTCTGTGAATTGACCTGGGAATCATTTTGTTTGCTGACCGTGTCTTTCCTGGGTAGGCTTTTTGCAGCGGTAACCGACATCCACGCGGGCGGAGCCGCGGGCGACCGCTAGTAAATAATAAACTAACAACACTATATAATAATAATCACAAACCACACTTTATACATCATTCTGTAGAATAAAAAAGTATCAATTAATGAAAACAGTGCTGCATAGGAACGTCCACAAAAGGTTTTTACATAACTTCATTTTATGATATACCCGCATGGTGTTTATAAAATGTGTGGCTGTCTTATGATTGTTTCTTAAATATGTATATATGAAGTGTGTAGCAAATATTGTTATAAATAGTTTTAATCTTTATTATTGTATATCGACGGCGTGGAGTGTACGGTAAAACTCAAAAGAGTTTATGTTTACACCTTATTAATTGTTATACTTCCTACTGTCTATGAAATAAATAAATAAATTTGTGATTTTCAACACATAAGCGTACAGGACGAATGCTGACAGTATACTAACTAAAGCCACGCCCACTATGATGACGTCAGGACCTACTTAGAATCACAGTGCACAGTTGCTTATGCCGTCTCCTCTTTGTAGTTGCTTCATGGATGGGACAATGGTTTCTCTTATGTCGTCACCATATGGCAATCATTCTCATTATTACTTAATGGTTAAGTAAAAGTTTTATCAGATAAAATGTGTTTTTATTCATTATATTTATTTGAAAATACCTGCATTGTGACTGCATTGTAACTCAACCCATAATACCCCTCTTTTCACATCCTTGCCCCGCTCCTGACACAAGCCCAAATATTGACATGTTAATTGTTTTTAATACATTGTGTTTCTCATGAAATTCTAAAGCGAATTTTTGTAAAAAGCTCTTTTTACACCAAACGTTTATGGCAATGGATTAGCTTCTTTTGGGTTTTAAAACAAATAATTTATTATGTTATTATCTTATTAAAATGGTTTTTACAGAAATATTAAATAACTAAAATTGTTACAAAAACTCCATGATGCGTAACATCTGGTTCTATGAATATGAACACCAAGCCACGTACCAAGCATGGCATTCCTACTATGGAAAACACATGTTTAGCAATTAACTGCCATAGGCTGATAAAGAAGAATAAATGTCAAAAATAGTAAATATCTTTACCAAGTTTGTCAAAGCCACGGCATGTTTGATTGTTGATTATGTATAAGTATGATTGTTGTGCTTCTGGCTTTCACAACAATCAATATATGTGTTCCTAAATTAACGTTAGTAAGGACTGGGGTTAAAAACCGAGACTTGCGCTAGTTAGTTAAGTATCTGAGCACTAAGGGTGAAAATCAGCAGATATAATAAATGTTAATTTTATCAAAACGTTTTGTATGCCATTGCACTATAAACCCACACATAAACACGCTGTACGATATTGAGTTATCCCTGTGTAATATTATGACGCGATGGCGTTTGAAGGTCCGCAGTTTCATTATGTCCTAATTGAAAAAACATGACATTATTCAGAAGGGCGTTCGATTTTACAATTTATCTAAAGGACGGTGTGCGCTGTCATGTATTGGATTAGGCATTTAACAGAAATAGAATACGTAGACATGGATATATTACTTTACTTCAGAAGTTGTGTACGGAAAGATTTTTATCTAATCAAAGAATTTTATTCATACGATACGAACTCATGTTTCTTACACGCGCGACTATCTTATAGCTGGCTGTTCGTATCGTTTATAAGTTCAACAGTGGAGTAGAAAGAATCGCAATGTAGGCAAACGTGGATTGCTTTTCTTAAGAGCATATTCTTTGTGATTTCGTTACAGCGTTTACAGCATAGGGAGTTTTAAGGGATTCATTTTCAATGATATAAACCTAAATTGTCAAATATATATATTAGAACATAGAAGATTTGCCGTAATCGCCACGCTAAGCTGGCGGTTTATCGATCGCAGTATCAAATGTCTGGAACCTTTGACGCCGCTCACCATCGCCGGTCTGAGTATTTCAAGTTTGTCAAATACCAAAATTTATCAGAGAACCTACGATCGTTAAGCCTCGTTTCCAGTTAAAAGGGTCTCCGTTTCTCTACACTCACCATACGAGGCAGGTAGCATTAAGCTATTTACCTTAGTTATTTGTCGAGATTATTCTATCAGAGCGTGGTTCTTCCCCGGTCGAGCCGATCCGTTCTTGCTACTACCATAATATAGCTGCAGCGTGACATTACCACGCATATACACCTTCAGATTTGGTAATGAGTCAGATTGGTTAATTTTGCAACGGAACAACATGGGCCGCTCCGATATCATGGATTATTTACTGTAATCTCCATTCCTGTCACGCGAACTGGCGATCGCCGGAGCAAATGTTACGTACCTCTGACGCCGCTCCCAGTAGTCGTTCTGGGTATTTTACGTTTGTCATACTAATACAAAACTGTTATATTGGCATCTGTCTGAGGTAATGGAGAGGACTACCCTCGGGGTTTCTCCGCATGATAGAGTTCTAAATGCGGCATCTAATTCTACCCGCAGTAAAATCAGAAAAATTGACAAAACTCATCATACCAGTAGGTTGATTGCGCCAACTGATGGTAAAAAAAATGCGTGATGTCGTGGAACACTCGGTTGGAACGAAGTTCTCTTCGTAGTATATTATTATAGATAAACGTAAATATTGAATAACAATTACAAATAAATGAATTACTAGCGTCTATTAAAATAACTGTCATTTAAAATAAAATAATATTTATTTGATGGCAAGATAAGAAAAAGTGCGAGGGAGATGGATATTATTCCATCTTGCTTCCTAATGTTTTCGAATAATGTTTTTATATAAATAAGTAAAATAAAAATGTCCTAAAGCTAGTAAATTAAGAAAAACGTTGTAAGAAGTGTTTAATCACGGAAAAATAGCAGATTTAAGTTCCCCATACAAAGGCGTCTTCAGTGCCGTATGCAAAACCTGTCCAAGGCCGTCTACGCTACGTGAGGAGGGGTCGTGACGGAAATATCTTACACTTTTTCTCGCCTAGCCCCCATCCTCCAAATTCGTACCGTCCGAAAAGGAACTTCGTTCCAGAAGGTACTCGAGTGGCAGCTTTGTTCTTGTAAGTGAAGTGTTGGGTGGCTCTACTAGATGGAGTGACGACCTGGACCGTGTTTTGTGCCATTACACGGGAAAGGATGTAATGACAATGTTTTATTTATTTACATCTTGTTGTTAAACACCTTAAAAATATTGCAAAGCGCGGACTTACTGCCTTTGTGTTCCTCCCAGTCAAAGCGAGACAATTAGATCTTCCTGCCATTTTCACCAATCTGTCATTGAGTTATTTACTATAATATTATAACTGTCTGATCTAATAATGAGCACATTGATTTTCCATCTCGCAACAAGTCACGATGATAAATCGTACAAAATCAAATTAGTTTCCGCCCTCCTTCACTTGCCTTCCAGCCGAAACCCTTGTAACTTAATCATATTATTAGATGTGAATTTCAAATTTTAATCATTAATAAAAAATCTACGTTTTTAATAGATCTAACAGGTAACTACCTTGTTCGTTTAGTTTTCGTAAGTGGACCATGAGGGTAGATGAATGAAGTTGAAGAGTGCACATTGGTGCACTTTAATCCTCTCCTGCACAAAAGATAAAATCTCTGTTGAGACTGGACGTTGTGATCTAAATTCGGTTTGGAGGATATTATTATTTTAATATTGATTTGAATTTGTGAACGTAAAGCTTAAATTCAGTTGATTACGAGATCCTTTTGCTTTATCCGTAATGTAAGGATATCATTAACGGGATGATTAGAAACGTCGTTATAATCGAATCTGTTTTCATTTTTACACAACGCAATTATCCTTTTCGAATGATGACACAAGGAAATATTCAAAGCACTGTTTTTAGTTGTCTTCAGTAACTGTGTATAATTGACAAAATAAAAATATGAATTGACTTCTCATATTGTTGGATCAGAAGTTTATACGAGTTCACAGTTCTCCTCTGACGATATAATAAATCCGTTAAATCGTTTGCGTAATAATTCTTCTATTAATAAGCTTAATAGAAGTCATTTTAAAGAAAATCAAAGTTACACTATTCCTAAAAGGCGTTAAGTTTAACGGTTCTGGTATGTTTGATGGAGCGCAATTATTGTCTATATATAGTTCAATCCTGCTCGAATGGAACCAAACTATAGTGGAGGATTATTCTAGTTCAATCCGGCTCGAATGAAACCAAATTGTAATGGAGGAGCGGTGGCGTGCGAATGGTACTAATATATATGGTCTAAATTATAGTTCAACAATTATTAACAACGATTCCATTAATAAATCCGTCTCGACTGGGGAACAAAAAATATAATGGTTCAGCCATGGGTGCGATTCGAAGGACCTTTGAAATTATGATTGTGTGGCGTGGTTCAAGAACCAAAACAAAACGTCGAGCGCCGCGTGTATACTATATACTTAAGACAATAGACCCTTGCGTAAATTTACTAAATTCGTTGGCTGCCACGAAAGGAAAGTGAGCTGTGCAGGATAAGAAATAATAAATAAAATAGCTCACAATAAAGGAATGGACAGCACAGAACCTTGATAATGGGCGGCGTATCTCGTATCTCCACCGCTGGGCGCGAAACCACGACGCACGAACTCCTCCCGAAAAATTCGTGCCCAAACCAACTTTTAGCGATCAAATAACTATTAAGACAACAATTTTGTCTTGCGGTTGCGTCTACAACTGTCGGATGTGACGGTCCGTCGCGCCGGTCCAATCCACACTCTTCCCGACCACTGGGCGCGCGCGTTTTGGGTATGTGCTGGGAAGGGAGGTAGGCAAGGAAATGTTGCCAGCCAAACATTTACTAAATACCTCTAACTTACAAAATACAAAACGTATGCGGTGGCGCAACTAAATCTCCCCGGCGAAGGGTTCCTTCAAAACAAACTAAAGCTACTACTAAACCTAATCTAAATCTAGAAAGCAAATCGAAAACTATTACCTAGGTAAGGGCAGAGACGTACACCCGGACGCAAATATGACCAGGAAAAACCTCTTCAATGATCCCTAATGGCCAATGAAGAGGCGGCGCGTTCTCTTTAGTGGGAATAACTACAGTTCCGACAGTTGTTGGGTTAGCCGGTGTATACCATTTCTGCCGCGACTGCAATGTATGCAGATATTCCGCCCTCCAACGTTTCCAAAATGACTGTACAAGCTTGTCCAATAAGGTATGACGTGAAAGAACATGAAGTTTATCATCGTCTACATCTAAAGCGGGTAAGTACTTCAAAGGCGTAAGATTTAAAAAATGTGCGGGAGTCAAAGCTAATCTGATGGGTCAGTGGAAAGCGTACGACATAGAGGGTGGCTATTCATAACGCACTCGATTTGTGCGAGTACAGTGCTCAATTCTTCAAAAGACAAAATTTGATCGCCGATCACGCGATATAAATGATTCTTTAGACTTTTAATATTGGTCTCCCAATTTCTTCCAAAATGACTTGCGGCGGGGACGTTGAGTGACCACTCGATGCGGTTTTCAGTTAAATCACGTGCGAACTCTGAATTATAATATTTAGAAGTTAAGAAGTCGTATAACTCTGATAAGATACGTTCTGCTCCGACGTAGTTAGTACCGTTATCCGAGTACACTCTACCTATGGGGCCGCGGCAAGAAAGAAATCTTTTAAATGCACCCATGAAGCCAGCCGTATTTAGATCACCGGCGAGCTCTATGTGCACAGCGCGAGTAGTTAGACATACGAAAATTACACTACGCAATAATTTCGACCAGGAAAAGAAACGACTTGCTAAAATAATGATTGGAGAAACTTCACTTGCAGTGTTTCTTCTCTTCCGGGGGTTGCGATATTATAGAAGGACTAAAATCAACTATGGGCCATTCCGAGGGTTCTAACTGAATGCAAGTAGGTACATGAAACCAAAGTAAGTGATCTATAATTTGCACCGGACTAAGTCCACGCGACATACAGTCACAGGATTTTCTACACCCTTGGCTACTCGATTCGCGACAAAAGTATCCCAGCGTTGGGGCGACGAACGAACCCAACATAAAGCAAATGTTGAGTCCGAAAAGGCGAATATCTTATCGATATTGATGCGGCTATTGCCTTCATTAACAATAGTTGTAATTGGCTTGGCAAGAACCAAAATTGCGCAAAGCTCAAGGCGTGCGAGAGACACAACCTTACGAGGGGAAACTTTCGATTTAGCACTAATAAGGCTGACCGAACTCTCACCAGCGTTCCGGATGTGGAAGTATACAACGCCCCCGTAAGCTTTCTCGCTAGCGTCTGCGAAACCAACTACAGTGACGACGCTACTTTTAGTGACATTTACATGACGCGGTATTTTAATTTGACTTAGTAAAGGGAGTTCTTCCTAAAGCGTAGCCCTGAACGAACAAGGCGGTGTGTCATCTCAATCACATTCACGAATTCCAATGCAAAGAACATTTGGCGGATATCAGCGGATAGTGCGATACGAAACAAACGAAAGCTTATAATTATGTTAAAAGGTTGCCTGTAGATTCTGTCCACTATGAAGGATGTCGTTAAGGAGACGCGGGTGCTAGTTTTGGCACTAGCATCAAGTACTACACGTAACTTAGATGTAAGTTTGTCTTCCCTAATGACACCATGGTGAGGTATAAAATATGACGGCGTCTCTATGGCAGAGTCATCCATGCCTGTTAGCGCAGGCAATATATAACCCTTCCTTAGGTAATGACATCGTCATAAGCTTCCTTTAATTTGGGCGAAGCAAGCATCTTGCGCTCCAAACAATAGAAACGTTTCTCTGCCATCTGACGCGAATCACCCAGAGACAAAATGTCCCCTTTAAAGGGCAGAGCTACTACATATCGACCATCTCAATCACGAACAGTCGTGCGAACATAAATTTCCTCGCATAATCTATCATTAGGGCTAAGTGGGCGGAACGTTTACTTCTCAATTTCCCAAAATTTACGAATTAATAATTCGAGAGGTTCGGCGGGATGCAACAACAGGAAACTGCTGAGACACTATCAACGGCAGGAGCGGAACCAACGATAACATAACCTAAAACGGTTTCCAATGCCCAAGGTGCGATACTCTAGGAGTTACCCTTAACCTTGTTCTATAACAAGAAGTGAGGGAAAATAGATGCCCCAATGAGCATATCAATGTCTCCAGAGACGGAGTATGAATCATCCGCTAAAGCCAAATTATTAAAGTTTGTCAGTACAGAAGTATCTACGGAAATAGTAAACCGACGCTCGGTCACTTTATCTACAACCAATTAACTTATACTAAAGTTAACACTACGATCGAAGCGCGAATAAAATTTAAAATTTACCGAACCTTGAACCGTTTTATTGAAGCCTCCAATTCCCCTTACTACAGGACATGAAGGTGTTTTATTTGCACGCGACATAATAAATCTTCAAACGACGAAAGCGATTGGTAATTTGCTACATAATCAGGATTAATTTGCAATTCAATACTATTTATTTTATTCAACAAATTTTCAAAATCCGAACGCAATGAATCTATAGTTTCTATTTTGCACAAAAATTATTCCTGAACGGATTCTAAATGAATATTTTTTGCGTGATCACAAATATTCTGTATTCGCGAAAACAACATGTCGCTTTTAGCGTAAAGGGCCTTAAGTTGCATTTCTTTCGCATTTACTGCCATTTTACAGTACAATAATTAATATCAAACTAATTAAGAACAAAGGCGTGGAGAACGGAAAAAAACTGCGTATTTACTATGTATGAGATAACTATTACCAAGCGGTAAGAATCTATTTCAAAACATCAATAAATCAGGTAATGTTTGTCAAGTATAGCGTTACTGACCCACAAAATAATGTTAATTACCGTTCCATGAATGTTATATATACGCAAATAAACTTCTTATGCAGTTATTTACTAAAAACGAGAGAAATTGCAATTACGAAGCGCAGTCGGCGAGACGCGTTGTTGGTAAGCGGAGCGATGAGTCATATCAAACGAATGAAACGATTTCTACGTAAACAAGTCGAACAATACGGAACAATAGTTCTGCGGACGAATCGTTACTACAAGGGACGAGAGCGGTTATTTAGTATCAAATAATAACAATCAAATAAAAATATTTATTTGTAGGGTGTACATAAATATTTTATTTGATAACACTAAATGTATTCTAAATTGCGATATAAAATACGATATAAGTAAATAGGCACTATTGCGAGGACAAATTAAATAAAATAGGCGTTTATATACTTATTTATTGTGAATGCGGTTATGAATAGATACCAAAATATATTAATTTCTCTAGTTTTTAGTAAATAACTGCATAAGAAGTAACTATGATATAATATTTAATGCTGATATTAAAACATGGCCGTTATTTTTCGCTAGCTTTCAGAATAGTATCTATACATAATAATTCCTCTTTATCGGATTCTGAAAAATTATATTATTTGATTGGCAACCTAAGTGGTAAAGCGTAATCTGTGTGTGCTGGTATCACCCCCATAGCTGATAATTATTTCTTAATTTTCGAATCGCTAAAGAATAAATACGAAGATAAACGAATGTTGGCTTCTTCATATTTAGATCAAATATTCGATCTTAAAGCTATGTCGTCCGCCAATGTTCATAATCTCGAACTATTTTTGATAAATTCGCAACATCGGTAGCCGCTCTCAAAATCTTAAATTTAATGATCTTATAGATTTTGTATTTTGGATATAGCATTAAAAAGGTTGGACGGGCACAGTACGCTCGTTCGAAATGGAAAATCGTTGCTCTGACATACCATTCTTCAACGTTTTGGCATCTTTAACTTTGTGCTCGCTATCGGTAATAAAGAAATGACTCACGCTCCCTGCTGTGCTTCTTGGAACCGCACGCGTTATAGTTTTAGATTCGCATGGACATGAACGTAGTAATCGTGTATTATTGGATAGCCCGTCTCAAAGTAATTTTATAACGCATCAATTTTGTCAACGCCTAGGATTAATTGCAAATAAAACACCTCCATGTCCTGTAGTGAGGGGAATTGGAGGCTTCAATAAAACGGTTCAAGGTTCGGTAAATTTTAAATTTTATTCGCGCTTCGATCGTAGTGTTAACTTTAGTATAAATTCATTGGTTGTAGATAAAGATAGACCAAGCGTCTGCCTACTATTTCGGTAAATACTTCTGTACTGACAAACTTTAATAATTTGGCTTTAGCGGATGATTCTTACTCCGTCCCTGGAGACATTGATATGCTCATTGGGGCATCTATTTTCCTCACCTCTTGTTATATAGCAGTTAAGGGTAACTCCTCGAGTTTCACCTTGCGCATTGGAAACCGTTTTAGGTTATGTTATCGTTGGTTCCGCTCCTGCCGTTGATAGTGTCTCAGCAGTTTCTTGTTCTTGCACCCCGCCGAACCTCTCGAATTATAAGTTCGTAATTTTTAAATTGAGGAAGTAAACGTTCACCCATGCTAGCCCTAATGATAGATTATGCGAAATTTATGTTCGCGACTGTTCGTGATTGAGATGGTCGATATGTAGTAGCTCTGCCCTTTAAAGGGACATTTTGTCTCTGGGTGATTCGCGTCATATGGCAGAATAACGTTTCTATTTGGAGCGCAAGATGCTTGCTTCGCCCAAATTAAAGGAAGCTTATGACGATGTCCGAAATCCGAAAATACTGAATTCATAACAAAAAAATTAATTTAGCAATAAATTAATCTTTTACATTTAAATAATTTTATTGTACTATTATTTTTTGACATCTTTTCGTCTCTTATTCTCTTGTTCTAACATCTGTCCGTGATTAAGACGAAAGTTGCAGGATTTTAAATTAATGAATGTTTAATATTTAAGGAATTAAATCTCAGCTGTAATTATTGGAACTTAATAGCGGGATGTAATTAGAAATGGAGGCAATCTTATTTTCAATAGTTTTGCCTCTTAAAATTATAGAGAATATTATTCACAAAGGCTTGCCAGCTGAAAGGTTGAACGCGAGCAACTTGACCTTGGATCCCGCTGACACCATATGATATTAGCAAAGCATTCGAAACGCTGGGAGTACGAAAACACAAAAATTAGTAAACCTTGTAGGAATTGTTTTATTCGATGGGCAGTCTTCTAACTTCAACTAACTTTAAACAGTCAAAGCAGATAAGACAATCATAATTATTAAGCTGATCTATTTGGATTTCGTAATCGAGTTATGACACCTGAGTAATTGAGCTCCTGAACGTACTGTATGAAATGTCATTAGAGATTCAAATCAATACTCAAATTTGTTGACATAAAGATTGGTAGCAGAAGTGCGCCATGCAATTTTATTCAATTTCAAATTTTATAAAATTATTAAAAGTACGGTACAAAACAAGCGCCTCTATGGTTACCTAACTACACCTACTCTGATTATAAGTTGACAAATGCGTGTCACAGTGTAGTTGGTAAATCGGAGGCTCAGGATTTGAATCTAATAAAGAAAATGTTTGTGTGCTAAAATTATTATTTTTGGATTCTTGTTAATTTTAATGCAGTCTGCATTACAATTTTCTGTAAAGTCTGTTTATTCAACGATCTTCTTTGTGAGTAGGCGAACATATGAGAACGTGCAACACCTCAGCACTACATTTGTGAAAAAACATTTGTTGTGCATTTGTTAGTAAAAATAAAATAAATGTGGTATTTGCCAAGTCCTATTTTTTGTGTGAAGCAATACTTTGTAATTCTAACTGAATGTTCTTAGTAAAATGTCACCTGTGAAAGATAACAGCCGCAGGAGATAGTACTTTGTACGTGGTAGAGCCACGCTGTAGCTGTATTATGATTCTGGCACGAATGGTTAGGACTACCCTCTTCCAGAATACCAGCGTGAAATCGCAGCTTAATGCTGCTGTGCATCGCATGGTGGATGTCGAGAACCACAAACACTTTTTACTGGAAACGAGGCACTCTGTCTTAGTCCTCAGGGGTGACAACGCATCTGCAGTTTTATTTTCGTCCATTGCAGCCTATTAAAGTCCACTGCTGAACATATGGCCCCCACAGATTGCCTCTTTGGGAGGATTTTGACTTAGTTGACGCGCTTGACGAGCAGGTTGTCGGCGAGAAGATTCTGTTGCCCATCACCTGTTGCATTTACCTGTGTCACCTCTTGTGACACCCAAGAGACATTTGGGGTAGTGGATATTCTTACACCGCCCCTAGACAGTCGTTTTGAATATAAATGTGTGAGTCACAGCATCCACTTACCATCAGGTGGACTGTGTCGTTTATCTCCTTATTCTATAAAAATAGCATCCAACAGGATGGAAAGTGGTGCGAGTGGTTGATCTTTATGGTTGGTAGCAAAGTTAGCGGAACATACGGGTATAATTTATGAGCCATTATTTTCCTTAGTGACGCACTAGACTAACATTACAACGTATAAAATGTCAGCTGGTTGCTAACGTTGCAAATGTTATCGTAGCCATTCTCGTAAATACAACGAGAGAGAATGTAAAACTTACAGGTAACCAACCTAGTATTACGCTGTAAAAAATCGTGTAAATATTATGTGTATAGGCGTTTGTGTATGGATGATGGCATGCAATATTTTAACAGCGGATTAAATTTATAGCACAAGTATTTGTTATGAGTGGAATTCAAACCTGTCGCCCGCAGTGCCACCAAATATTAAGCAGGATATTAAAATTATACATTACAAAACAGATTTAACGAGGAATATAAAATTTTCATGCATGACATAAAACTATGTTCGCCTTTTAAAGAGTGACATTAGTCATACCTCAGGCGTTACCGACATCTTTACGGGTGCCTATAAATTTGAAGTTCTGAGCGGCTGGTATTAAAATTGGAGTAAAAGGCGGAACATTTTGTGAAGAACTAAGTATAAGTAGACACGTAGATGTGAAGTCGCCATGTAAAAAAATCTATTATCCCATATCAACCCCTTGGGTGACGTAAGAGGCAACAGAGGAAAATTAAACAGGAAATAGAAAGCGGTATTTTCCTGATAATATCTATAAACAATAAAAACGTTTGGTTAGGTTAATACTTGACCGCCAAGCGTGAAAACTATGGCAAATATCTTTCATATATGGCTTTCTATAGAGGAGGCCTTAGTTCAGGTGAAGACGTTTGATTTGCTGTAATGAATGAATGGATGAAACTCATGTAGAGCGTTGGTATTGTACATTTATTAAGACTGAACAATCAAATCAGCGACAAAGAATCCGCATCCATAATTAATATTATATACCTAATGAAAAGGTTTTATTCATGAGTATACGGGTGCGAGTCACCAGGTGTATATAAAAGCAAGTAAAATTATTCAATAACAGATGCAGAGTTAGACCTGTATCAGCTCTTACGCTCTTGATCTATTTACCTTAATATTTTTTTAATTCCTTACCACTATCATAGGGCTAAATACTATACATACATGTTCCTTAGCTTAAATTATTTGCTATTATGACTTACAGCCTATTAAATGTCCACTGCTCTTTCACAACATAGTCCACTCTAAAGTTTTCTTGCTTGGTACGTTGGTTATCGCAGATTTCAATTTCCTAGTAATAAGAAGACACTGCCACCCATCTCCTGGTTTGATTCTCTTTTTTACCTGTTATGACACCCACGGGACGATATGGGGTAGTGGATATACTTCCTACTTCAAATAAATTATTGCCTATTGAGGAACAATTTTTGAAGTCGCATTTCACTGAGAATGTTAAGCGCCTAGCTGATGGGAGATTTTTAGTGATGCCTGTTAAAGAGTCACCAGATGAAAGTCTTGGTGACTCTTATTTATTAGCCAAACGAGGTTTTTTTTTTTTTAAATCTAGTTTCAAGCGCAGCCGGTGCGATCTTATTGGCTGCTTGAACCAATAAGCACGCACCTATGACTGGGCACAGCCAATAGCATAATATGCACATAACCGCTAGAAGGGGTCGTGACGGAAAATTCTTACACTTTTACTCGCCGTCAAATTGTACCGTCCGATAAGTAACTTCGTTCCAAAAACTAAATCTAATAACTAAAATTATCCATATATACTCTCCGTGGTATCGTGCCAAGAACGCTGGCTGCATTTCCTCGCTGAATGGCTATACTTAGCCTTTGAGCGCTAAAATAACCAGCCTCTCATCACCAGCAGCGACGATTAGTCATAGATAGGGTTCCTTTAGGAACTTCACCGCACGTGGACCACGTAGTATCCAGTATCGTTAAGTAATTTCAGTACATCAGTAAAATTTAATTTGTCATCATCATTACAGCCCATACCACCTCTACTGCTAAACAAAGACTTTAACGATGAGATTTGAAGCTATCGATTCCTGCACTCTCACAAACAATCACAAAAGTAAAACAAAACTTTGAATTGCCGTCGGTGTAGTCAATATGTAAGATTTTCTAAACGACCTTAATTTTGTGCCCAGTAACCGTCATACTGTCTCCTATCACATATGTCTTAAGATGAACACGGAAAACGAACGTCATGAATGACATGGATCACACTACATATGTCGGTAGATGTTTTGAATACTCTATGTTATATAAACATTCATCACGCATCCAACAACATCAGCAGGCTAAGCATTTGAAATAGAAAGGCAAATAGAATTTAAAATTGCACTTTACATTCCAACAAAACATTCCTAGGTAATACGTCAAAGTAGACCCACGTTTAGTTTTGAGGCACTAGAGTAGGTTTGCGGTGAGACAGATTACATAAGCTTGTTTTACGTTATAGTTTGTGTACGAGGACGGCGTTAGGATTGAAACTCCACTTAAAGCTTCCTTACAGTAAATCTAGAGCCTATATGCGTCTCACTGCTGGGCATAAGCTTATATCTAAAGCAATCCCGTACGCCGATAAATTCCATCTTATGAAAAAGTAGGGGAACAGAGACAGTGTGAAAGGCCTTTGACAAATCAAGAAAAACATAACTTTCGACTTATTATCAACATGTTTTGCAATCGTTTCAGTTAGAATTAAAGTTGCGTCTTCAGTAGACTTACTTTTCACAAAGCCAAATTGAATATCCGAAATAATATTATTATTATTATTATTGAAATTTAAAACTTTTTCAAGTATTTTAGAAAACGCACTCCGTACAAATATAAGCCGGTAGTTATCAACATTGTCTCTGTCACCACCCTTATGTATAGGACGAATTAAAGCCCTTTTAAGATGTCTGGAAAAACACCAGTTTTAAGAAAAGGTTACACATATATGTCACAGGTAGGATCAGGCTGTTTTTGCACGTTTTATGACTAGCGTAGGTATTCTGTCGCATCCTGTGGCTGAATAATTTTTAAGTTTGTGATAATAGCTCTATTTTGTAACAGTCTGTATCGAGCAACACCTTTGAATTATTCAATGGATCGGATTCACTTCGATGTTTAACGATGTTAGGATGACCATTGTTTTGTTGTTTTTTTTAATATTGTTAGCATAAGTTGCTAATTTTTGCATAGTAATTATTAACAATATTGAGAGATTTATGTGGATCATGAGTTAGATTTAGTAACTCACAGGAGGGGTGAATATTGTTTGCGTTAGTGATTTTGTTTATAGTATTTCAAGTACCCTTTAGATTGCATTTATTTTACAGAACTCAGTCATAGGCAGTTTTAATTTTTTCAACAAATTGTTGCAGAAATTATACACTTGTAAAAGTAATCTGTAATATTGCATTGTTTTTATCACGCTTTGCTTTCTTATGCAATTTGTTCCTGTGTCTTATACAGCGTACCAATCCAGGAGTTAGCCATGGCTTGATGCAATGCTTACGATGAGGAATATTTATTTTATTAGAATGAGAGATGATGGCATCAGTAATAATATTAGTTAAAGCGGTAGCTGCATCATTAGCATCCGTGATATCGTATACAAAGCTAAAATCTGTATCAGATAATTGTTTTAATAATGGTGGATAATCAATTTTGAGAGTAATGGTTTTAGATGGATACCTTATAATTTTGCAATCTAGATGAAACACTATCGGAGCATAGTCAGTAATAAACGAATCCAGTATTTATGTTGCAGAATATCTATTTGATCTCAACATTACATGGTCAATACAACTTTCGTTACGAGTAGGGAGAACATGAGCTGCTAAAAACCATGGTGCGCTATTAAATCTTAAAATTTACTGCTGTTATCGTAGTTACATTCAATTGAACATTTATTATAAGCTTATATTTAGAAATCGGTGTAATTACAGTGTTAGTGATGTAGAGATTTAATGAATTAAGACTTAGGTTAGGCTGTGTAAGTGTATGTGTTTGTGGTAATATGTATTGAGTTTTTAAATCAACCTTAACAATAGAATACGAATGACTTAAACATTTAGAGAACAATAAAATTATGTTAAAAATAATATATAAAAATCGAACTAATATGCTAAGTCACAAAGAAGATTGCGACTGCAACTGATTCAGATCATTTTCCGAATCAATCCGATGTGTTGGGGCACCTTCTTTTTACGAAGAAATACATTCCCATGAGCAGTCCAGCAATAAGCATAAGATATGGGATTTCTTTGAGCTACATGGCCGGCACATTGCCACTTGAGAGTACTTTTTTGTATATCGGAATGTATTTTTTGGAAAAATGGGGTAATATCGCTAATATTATTGATATCGATAAGCAAAAATTGCGTTGCAAATAATATCGTCGGAGGTATGATGCGAGAGAAAAAAACAACTTCTTTTATTAAGTCCAATCGAAAAGCATATAAGATTCAATTAAATATATAAGACAATTAACAGCAATTTCACGTTCGCTATAAGGTATTTATTGTATTTATTGTCTTTATTGCAAAAGCTAAACACTCATAAAAAAATTATAATTTTGTTTTAGTTTTCTTTTCGAAAGAACTATCTTACCAAAATGAAAGCTAGATATTTTGACTTCCAGATCTACAATTAAAATTAAATTTTATTAATAAAATTACACATTTTGTAGCAAGCCATATGGCTTCCTATTTTAAATAAATTAAAATAGTTGATTAATTTATTCTTGTTTTGACTGACAACTTTCTATAAAAAAAAGAAAACGGAAAAATAGTGCGACATAAACTCCATATTATTTTATTTAAAAAAAGATCAACGACTAGTGACATAGAGTACATCTGAAGTATTTGTAAACCGTGAAATGTTTACAAATGTTTCAAGTTTATTTTAAGATACCATCTTGCAGCTTCTATATTGTCTTTTGTCACGAACGTTCGATATAATATGATTCCTATTTTATATCGGCTCATATGTCTTGGTCACCTAAAAAACTTACTCTACTTATTCACAGAAAAAAATTAAGCATAATATGGAATATGAAAACTGACGCTACGGTAACCAATAAAGTGAAAACTAGCCATAATAATATGTAACTGATTTGTTGAATTGCTTGAACTACTCGTTTTTCTGTGTGCATGACCATAGGAATTTATTTATGATTTGTGTACTTAGAGATATTATATAGAAATATCTCTATCGCTTTATTATGTTGAAATCACCAAACTATTTTTTGTAAATTATTCTGAATTTAATAATTTTTTTAAAGTTTGTTTATAATAAAATATTGTATGTTATGTTATGTAAATAAATGTATAATATATTGAAAAAAAAATTAAAATTTTCTTGGAAACATTCATATGAAATATAATTCGTAGGAGTCTTTGATATCAAACATAAAAACAAAACCCTTCGCTAATTTGTTTTCATTTTACGAAACTTCGTTTTCAAATCGAAATCACTACACACATCTCTTAGCAATAATAAAAATGAGCGTCACAACTTGTCTCTTGTTTGTTCGTAAGCTTTGAAGAATATTTCAAATTACTTTGATAAATCCTATGTTTTTTTAATCAACTGTTTTGTGCATATTTTCTTAATCTGTATTACACGCTGCCATTCGCTAGACCAGACGACATTATGCGAATGCATTTTTCTTCAAACTTATTACCAGGCATACTTACCAATAACGGATTGATTCCAACTTTTGGGTCGTCAACTAATGTCATTGTATACTTTATGCAAGGTGTCGCGTAGCTGGTATAGCACCCGTAATTGTTTGCCATACAGTTCAAAATATAAACGGACTTAGCTGGCCTTATGGCCTATGCTATCCTGCAGCTAGATCAAATGTCGTATACGAAACTACGCCCAATATTCTTGGACTCGGAGGATCAGTCCCAAAGTGATTATTTATCCCAACATTTTTCCATCAGGATTGTCCTTCAGTCTTCCTATTTCTAGAGCTACAACAGTATATGGAAGCAATACTAACTTATCGAGCTGTGGTCAGTTAAATTATCTTTATTCTGTAGAGTAGAGTTCTGTCGTAGAGTCCCTATAAAGAGACCTTAATGCCTGTATCAAACCAGCGCTCAAGCCAAATGAGTTCAGTGTTTGCCATAACACATTCCTGTCCACTCTGTCATAAGCCTTTTCCAAGTCCATGAACGCACAAAAAACTTTCTGGTTTTTGGCCAAAAACTTCTCCGCAATCATGCGCATTGACTTGATCCGTACACCCCATTCCCTTTCTAAATTCAGCTTGCACATCCCAAATTTTTCCATCAGTTTCTTCCATAATTCTTTCAATTAACGCCTTAGCATTCAGTTTACCCACAATGCTAAGCAAGCTGATACCACGGTAGTTTTTACAGTCCTGCTGTGTCCCTTTTCCTTTATATATTGGGACTATAACGGCTTTGCACCAGTCTTCCGGTACCCGCTTCAGTTCCCAACATAAATTAAGCAAGGTGTACAGCAGGCCTGCCACCACTCCCTCTCCAGCCCTTAGCATTTCGAGTGATACTCTATCATATCCGGCTGCCTTACCTGCTTTCATGCTTTTCATTGCTTCATTTCATTATTTCATCTACACTTATCTCCCTACCTCTCTCCACTTCTTTCGGAATTTCTATTTCACTTAATTCAGAAGACTCTTCACTCATAAACACGCTTTCAAAGTATTACTTCCATCTCTTTAAATTCGAAACTTCATCATTCAGCATACAGCCATTCTCGTCTCGTATAGCATTCATTCTAGGCTGTTTTGAATTTCCTCTAGCAATTCTTACGAGTTTCCAGAACATTTTTATATTTGCCTGGAATTTAACAGATATCCTTCTATCATTCTTATCCGTTCTTTCTTGCTTTTTCCTTTCAACAACTTCTTTTACTCTCTTATTTATAAGTCTAAAGTCTGATGAAAATGCCTTTTTTCTTTCAATCTCATCATTTATACCGCCAGAATTACCAGCTTTGATTGCCAGTAAATCTAGACATGCTCTCTTCTTTGCTTCAACTTCCATCCGTACCTCATCATCCCACCACAACGTATTATTTTTCCTTTCATTCTTTCTCTTACTTACACCACATGGCTGCATCCACCAAAACTTTCTTAACATTATTCCATACAGTCTTCAGGTCTAAATCATTCATACATATTTCATTCAAACAACTTATACTCTCCCTCAGTCTACATTTATACTTCTCTTTCACACCTTCATCTTGTAACCTCTCTATTCTTATACGCTGTAACGTAGTGGTGGACACAGATATCCGATGCTGCCAACGCCTGAATAGACCACTAATTCAGCATAAGACCAAGTAATGATCCGTCCCTACGTTGGACCCCCGGTAAACCCTTGTATCTACCACTGCGCTCCTCATTCTTTCATCCACAATTATGAAATCTATCATGCTTCTATCATCACCTCTTTCCCATGTATACATGTGAATCTTCTTATGGCGAAAGAAAGTGTTCGTCACCAAAATATTCTTTTCCACACATACGTCGAGGAGGTCTTCATCATTCTCATTTACACTTTCATCGCCAAACGTTCCTAATATCCTTTCATAACCAGACCTCTTCACCCCAACCCTTCCATTAAAATCTCCTAACATAATAATATTTTCATTACCCTTGCATTTCATCAACACCATCCTTACCATGTCCCAAAACTGCTCTCGGTTATAAGTGGGCTTAGACATGTCTGGGGCGTACACCCCTAGCACAAACAACTTCTTTAAGCCCACTTTTATTCGTATCTATAGCAGCTTTGGGCTTACACATTCATACTCTTTCACATTGACCCATTCTTACTGAAAGGATGACACCGACTCCTGGCATGCCCGCTCGGTCTCGTCTACACCAGACCAGTAAGCGGTATACATTCCATGTGCAGTGGCATCCTTTCCCTTTCGTTTCGTCTCATTTAGACATAACACGTCTATTCCTCTATCATTCATCGTTTCGCATACTTCATCCATCTTATCATTCATTGCTCCACATACATTCAGCGTAGCCAGACGGACCTCCGCAATCCACTTTTCGCCACCCGGGAGACAGAACGTGACGGTGGCGAACCTCGTCGCCGGTTCTCCTCCGGAGATTCTTCGTACCCTGCTCCATTAAAGGCGCCGGGAACTCGGGGCCATTTCTTTTCTTTTTCGCTCATGATGCGAAAGTAGGGTGTGTTATTTTTACGCTGCTACCGCACGGCGAGAGCCAAGTCTGATCTTTCGGCTTAATCGCTTGTTTAGCACCACCCGGGACACGTGTAGGTGGGCCTAGAATTAGTGTTCGAAGCCTACGGACTATTTTTAATGCACTCCTACAATATGGGTATGAAATGAAAGGACTTGCTGAGAATATTAAAGCGAGTTAAAAAATAAGATGGTGATCGTAAACTACGTTTCTCCAAAGAAAGAAAAGAGCTAGACTATTCTGAATTAACCGGCAAACGACCTTGCAACAATGATGCTTTGAATAAGATGAACAGACTGAGAAACCCGTTTAACTAGAAAACTAAAAGTAAAAATAAATTAAAAGTAAAAATATTTTTAAAATGCTTTTTGTTAAAGAAAGAATAAATAAAATTTTCTTTTGGAAGTTATTATCATATAATAACACATACAACTTATACATGTGCTTGTCGCGAGATTTACTTATTTAAGCTTTTGTATCTTATAAATTGTGTAATGACGTTATAAGTTGATAGTAAAAGTTTTGAAGGAAAATTTATTTTATTCTTTTAGCGCATTTAAATAAAAGCTTGTTTTTTAAAAGTATTTTACTTTTAATTTTGTTTCATCACGGACGCTTTTCATGCTGTGGAATATAATATAGATCTGTTTTATTTAACCTAAGTTTATTTATCTAAGTTACTTGTAAAAGTGTAAAAAATAACTTGTTATAAAAAGTAAAGACCGACCTACAGAACTGAAAAGAATAAAATAATTTCACATTCTGTGAAGTCGGTGCTAAGATAATCAGGAAGAATTAAAGCCCCAACTTCAGAATATGAAATAATTTTATTCTCTCTAGTCCTTTGAAGTTGACTATGATTTTTTTAAAGTAATTTTTTCACCCTTTTATATAGAGTAAGGAATATCACAATCTCAAAGTTATCTTAATAGTAGTCATCATCAAACAATCATTATCATACTAAGGCTAACGTGTTACTACTTTTTATTTAGCCACAAAATGTCACAATGTGTCCTTGAACCTTGTTAAGTGTAAAATAAGCTGAGAATTGAGAAACAGTTTATAATCTGTGTCTTTTTTTTTTTTTTTTTGCGGATGGAAAATCATCTAATGACGCCTTCGCTGTGGGTGGAGCGGAAGGGAGGTCAGACTTTACTGACTAAAACCATCCGTGTTCCTTCAGTGCCCTTACGTTCCGGAGCCGCGGTATCTCTTTCGAACAGCCCGCAGCCCCGGTAGTCGGTCCCTTGCAGGCCCCTTCACGCTGCTGACAGCTCTTTGAGGCGCGCGTGGAACAAAACGCGCCGTCGACACGGCCTGTCGTCGTTAGACGGACGGACGGCGAGCTACCCATTGCTCGCCGTCCACAGGTCCGCGCCTACGGTGGTCAGGCCACGACGTAGCCCCGACGCCGGGGCGTCTCCCGCGGCGGCCGGGAAGGAAAGCTGTTGCTCTTCCTTCTCCCGCTCCGCCACCTCCTTCTAGCATCACTGCTTCGCAGAAGGTGGTGACGGCATCCCATTCCGTCTCGCTCCGGACCATGGCTTTGACCAGGGCCGGACGCGAGGTCGCCGCCGCCTATCGCCGCTACGAGTACACGGCGGTGCTCCGCCCAAGCAGGGCACCTCCACGGTGTGCTCCACCGTGTCCTCCGGTCGATCCTCGCAGTGGGAGCACCGGGCGTTTCCTCCCGCCCGATTCGGTGCAGGAACCTCCGAACACACCGTGTCCGGTGAGGACCTGCGTCAGGCGGAAGGTGAGGACACCGTGGCGTCTCTCGCCACTCCTCAAAGAGGGTCTTATCGCCGCTATAGTGGCGTGCCCAGCACGGGTTGCGACAGTCGCTCTCTCCATGTCGCCATGAGATCATGCCGGAAGTCTGTCCGCTGCGCGACGACTTGCCGCGGCAGCGGGTTTCCCCGGCATAGTGCCTCCGCGCGCCATTCGTGCAGGCGCGCGAGGACTATCGCCTCAGATCCCATGGCGGCAATCCAGCAAGGAGCTCTCGCCGCCTCGCGAGATCGTGCGGTAGCCGCGAACCATCTTTACGGCAACCACCCTTTGGGGCGCGTTTGGTGGTGGACGGCAAGCCGCGCCAAACCACGCGCCCACCGGGGCCCCGTAAAGGGCCATGGACCTCACGATCCCCGTAGAGCCTCCGGCGAAAGCGTTTAGCCCCAGGTTCGGCAGGAGCCGCCTGAAGGCAGCCCCGGTCCGTTCCAGTTTGGGGAGCCAAACGTCGGAAGTGCTCAACGAAGTTCCATCGGCCGTCGAGGACGAGTCTAGGTGCTTCAACGTCGACTCGACGCCGACGGATACCCTCCTACCATCACTGAGGATCCCAGTGGTGGCCTGTTCCGAGACCATGGAAGTGCATGGCCTCGGACTTGTGCGAAACACCTCGAGACCCAGTTGCCGGATCCTCTCAACGACTATCGCAGCCCCGCGTGTCATAGTTTCCGCCGCCGCCTCGTACGACCCCTGTGCCAGTACCAGCGTATCGTCAGCGTAGCAAACTACGCTGACGCCGGTAGGAGGTCGGCGCGCGCACCAGTCGTAACCGATGTTCCACAGGGCGGCCCCAGAACCGAACCCTGTGGGACACCGCACGACATCTCTCGCCGGTTCCACTCACCGTTTCGACCGGGTAGATGACGGCCCTGTCCGTCGATGGTCCCCGACTATACGACGGAGATAGGTCGGCACGGTGATACCGGAGTGCCTCTAATGCAGCTCCAGGGCATGGAGTTGAAGGCGTTGGCGATGTCGAGAGACCCGCCAATACAACCCAGCCCACTGCATCCCCGTCGTGAGGGGCTCTCACGCGCATGATGGCGTCCATGTAGAGCGCCTCTTGCGGAAACCAAACTGGTGTTCCGCAAGATCCGGCCAATCCCGCAAGGTGCTTGGCGAGGCGGTTTGCAGTTACTCTTTCAAAGGCTTGCCCACCTCGTCGAGCAGCACCACAGGCCGGTATGCGGTGCGGGGCCCAGGCGCCAGGTGAGGACCAGCTTCCCGTCTTCCAACGAGCGCGGAATTGGCCTCTCTCCAAGCATGCGCTTGGGCCTCAGTCAGGGCCGAGGCCTCCAGGCCAGGACCCAGGCTTTGCCAGGCAAGCCATCGGGTCCTGGGGCGTATTCCTGGCCTTGAGCCTACGTACCGCCACTCTCAGGTCTACCCCGGTCCCTTCCAGGATGTCGTCGTCGTCGTCCTGGTGGTCCTTCCCGGCACCGCAGGTGGCGGAGCCATAAACGAGGGCGGATGTTCCCCGCGCGCAGGAACAGAGCGCTCACCACATCCACGAGCTGAGGCCGGAGACTCTGCGTCAGCAGGGGCCCAGGTGCGGTTATCCGCACCATCTTGTAAGGGCCCCGGATCTCTATCGAGTCTCAGCATCTCCTCACGGCCCGATCCCGGGCCGCAGGACAACCTCCCGGAGGCGGTCTTCGCCGCTCTGTATCCCTCGTACCCTCAATGGCTGCCGCATTCGGTGGACGAATGCGGAGCCTGCGATACCTGGCGTACAGGTGCCGCGCGGCGACACGCCTCGCGCAGAGACGTCAGCTCACGCGACCACCAATACACCTGACGCCGGGCACTTCCTGGCCGGACGCGGGCATTGCCACGTCACATATCTCGGACATGGCCTCCTGGAACCACCCTGCCTCATCATTGACGTCGGCAGGCCTGTCCGTGATGACACCCAGGCCTGCACGATCGAGGCTTCAGGAGGAGCTCCCGGTCCAGCTGCTTCAGCGCCCAACGACCACTCGGGGCCTGTAGGACTGGCGCGCTCGAGGGCTGGGTGGAGACGTCAAACCGGATGTACCGGTGGTCGGGTGGTCTCCACCCTCGCATGCACGCCAGTCAATGGCACGCGGCGACAGAGCGGGGCTGGCGAACAAAATGTCCACCCTCGCCCATCCGCACACACGTGGGGACAGAACCCCGATTTAGGACGACCAGGCCTGTCTCCAGAGCCCAGTCTTCCACCATCCTACCCGCACATCTGTACGACGAACCCCAAGCCAAGTTCTTGGCATTGAAGTCCCCGAGGACAAGTACGGGAAGGGGATAGCTTCCGACGACGACTGCTCTCAGCTCTGCAAGAGAGTTGTGAAACTCGGCGAGAGATCGGTTCGGGGAGAAGTACACCCCCACAATGACGAACTCCCCGAACCGTGCCGCTACGCACCCCTGACCCCTCCTGACACCTTCAAGGGTCGGGGTACCGGCGGCGGCTGAAGAAATGATGGCCACTGAGCCGTTAGGTCCGCCACAGTCCTCCCTAGGCCAGACAAAATACAGCTCAGCGACCACAGCGATGTTAATCGACCACTGCGCCATGCTCTGGAGCAACAGATCCTGAGCACAGGCGCAGTGGTTGATCGCCTGGAGGAAGCTTAATGGGGCCGTTATGGGCATTCCATTTCAGCTTCCTCCACGGGGCCTCTCTGCGGGCGTCGGTGTCGCGGCGGCGGCGGCGACGGCGACAGCGGCGGCGGCGGCGGCAGTCGCGACTGCGGCGGTGGCCACAGAGGCGGTGGCGGCGGGCCCTCCTACCCGCGGCCTTGGCCTTGGCGGGTGGCACGCAGGCCCTGCTTCCGGCCCGGTGATCGGCTGGCTTGCCGGTCGCCGCACATGCATCACAGTGCGGCGTGGCGCAGCGGGTCGCCGATATGTGTCGGGCTGACAGCAGCGGAAGCAAAGGCCACTGCGGTCAACCTCCGAGGCGCATTTCACCGATACGTGGTGCCCCACGAGACAGCGGTAGCACCTCAGAGGTCTGGGCTCCAGCAGCAACCTGCGCTGAGACCCAGCCACCAAAGCCTTCGGCCTCACTATGGTTTTGGCCGCCGTAACAGGGCAGCACACCGTGGCGGCATGCATACCCCGTTGGACCGGGCGTATGGCGCCTGACCTGATCTGGTCAGTAGTGCACCCCCGGACCTGGCGACGGCGGCCCAACTCCTCCGATACCGAGTCGTCCAGACCCGCGATGCGCAGGTCTGCGCATCTGACGAGCCTGGACACTCGGGCCTCGTCCGCGTCCAGGACGCTCTGAGCTTCGCAGCCAGGCGTCCGCGGTCGCACTGGATTCGGGATCTCTCCGGCATGGGCCCCGTCTGGGTGACTTTGAGCCGGAGGCCCCGGTGATCCCAGCTCCCGGATCCACCGCCTCTTTCGCCTTTGCGAGCAGATCGCGGTAGGTAACGCCCTTCTTTCCGCGTCCGGCTGTAGTGTAATCACTACAGCTGCGGTCTTCGGGCGCGGGCCTAGCCGCGATCTTGCGCGCCTGAACTGGCGCTGCCGCTCCTCTTTGGCCTTTTGGCTGCCTTCTTCCCTTATTTTTTCCCCGACCACCTGCCAACCGGCTTCAGCCGCGGGAGGTGTAGGGCTGAGGGCAGTGGCGGCGGCGGCTGGCTTGCCGCTGGCGCTGGCACATTCGCCGCAGGCACTGGGGCTGGCGCAGCCACCGCCTGTGCTGCCGCTTTGCCCTTTGCCTTCGCCTTGCCTCTCCTTCCCGTTGCCGGCTTAGCCGGAGCCAGTTCAGCCGGTACCGGTTTTGCCGGAGCCGGCTTTCAGGGGAGGAGGGCAGCTGCAACCCGCCCGAGGCTGGCTGGACGGCCCCAGCTTGGATGCGGCAGCTGTGGCCGCGCGTACGAGACCGTTGCCGGCCTCGCCGCCGTCTTGTTTTCCCTAAGGCCGCAGGACGATGCCCTCCAGCACGGAGAACCGGTGCTGGAAGGCAGCCAGCTCCTGCCGGACCAGGTTCAGAACCTGGTTCTCCATCGGCACGGGCTGGCTTGGGCGCTGCGTCTGGGGCGCGCGCGAGAGGCAGGCTCACGTAGACTGGCCAGGTCTGCGCGGCTTCTCGTTCTCCTTCTGGAGGTCTCCATGGCGGACGTCAGGCGGGCCACATCCGCCCGCAGCTCCGCTACCAAGTTGGCCTCCGCAGCCGCCATGATGGAGGCGGAGGCCGCAGGAATGGCTTTAACTTTGAGGCCTTTTGTGTGGGCCACGACCTTGATCGCGGCCTCCACCTCCTTTGCGAATCTGGCCTTACGCTCCACCTCGGGCCGCCAGTCGCATCCGTCTCTTCGCCTGATACCGGGCCGTATCGCCCGGGTGGCGCCCTCCTCGGCATGCTTTGCCGCTTGTTCGGCCCTCTGATTGTCAGAGGCCCCTCCTGCCTCTCAGCCCGCCCCGCCTGTTGGTGGGGATTTTCCAGGCCGAGCCTCCTCTTCATCGGCTGACGACCCTGGTCGCCATCCCGCCTGGACCGCTTGCGGAAGAACTTACTGGTCTCCGCGGTCCCAGGCTCCACGCGTCGGGAGCTCTCTGGGCCTCCCACGCTGCTCGATGCGGCGTCGGACTCTGTCCTCGCATCGTTCCTCCTCTCCTCTATTTGCCGTTGTCGGCGGTTTTGGTTTTATTTCCATATTTGTACCCACAGTATGGGAGTAATTAAAGGTCCACCTTGGCAGTGACCCTTACCCTTGAAGCAGATTTAGAGGATTTATTACTCAGGGGGTCTGCAGGTACCCTGGCGAGGAGCGCACTATCGACTGATTTGTTCGTAGAACCCCGTCAGCCATCCATCCCTCGCGGTGCGTCGCCGCTTGAGATTCAGGGTAACTTTTATGGAGGTTTTCTCCTCGCGGTCCGGGCGGTTAAGCCAAGACCCTCGGTCCCAATCAAAGCCGCGAGACATGATCACGACACTTCGATACTGGGATTACGAGACCGGCGGTGACAGCAAAGGATGAATCCTTCACTGTCTGCCCGGAGGCAGGGTAAGTGCACCGAGCCGCCCTCACTCCTCTGCTATGCCCTCTGCTGATCAGAGGGTCGCAGTGGAACGCGCCGTTGGTCCGGGACGGACCCCACCCATGTCAGAATAATGCCGCGGCAGTAACCTTCCCAAGGGTAAATTTCTTCTCATTTCTCGAGGAAGATTACTGCCGCGCCCATGCACCAGCCCAGTAGCTGCTCTTCCCTCCAGACGTATCGAGAGGGACCCGCAACTACCAGGCACGTGGAGGACTTCTGACTTCGCACCCATAATCTGTGTCTAAATACGAGGTTTCAACAGCTTTCCAGGAGTCACAAAGTTTATCAAACTGTAATGAATTTAGAGACAGTCGCTTAAAATGCAAAGAAGATTTCAATTATTGTTTTTATGTAAGTATTAAACTTCTACGGTACTTAAACTTTGTTTAACATACAGTTAGCGTATCAACAAACTTATTTATAAATTGAAGATATTCAACAGAAACAGTTTACTTTAAATCCTGTCAAGATTTTGACTGGTTTGTTGGCGGTGGACAAATTGCGTACTTATATCAGCCATTATAGCAGCCTGTTTTATTTTACTCTTTTAAGTTGCTTCGTTGATTAATTATTAATAAATAAATAATCAAGCTTATTTCAAGTAACTAACTACTTTGGATATTAATTAAACGGCAAGTTAATGTCACATCACGCTATTTGAACTTAACGCGAAGGAAATCGTAGACTAGAATCTAGAATCGTATAAATCGTTGAATAGTAGTAGTTAGCTACAGCTATTACTAAAGAGCAATAGTAAGCGGGAGTAGATAATTATTACTATTATTTTAGTAAAAAAATTAAACACTAGAACAAACACAAACTAGTGATACCAGTTTCTCGACTCCACAGAGTCAGTAATTCATTCTTGGGGCAATTTATACGCTATTACAACAAAGTCCGGAAAGTGTACAGGCTCTCTCAATTACCAAGTTTAAATGTTTTGTTAAGCTGAAATTGTATAAAAGGGTTATGATAATATAAATTAATACATGGTTGATAATAACCCTGGGAATGAGGTGGTCGCTTCCAAGCAGTTTATAAAATTTTTAAAATTTACTTTAAAAAGACCCGCTGGGTTTCCCAGGACAGAGGGTTTTGTCGAACCAGTGGTAAAGTAAAAACTTAATTTCAATAAGAATTACACATGTGATCTATTTTGAATAAAAAATTATTCTATTCTATTCTATTCTATAGTCATAAGCAAACGAAATTCGAACTCGTAGGTAGGAAGATTATCTTGAACTGATCTTAAGATTTTAAAATTAACTATATTCGCCCTGATCATATTCATTAAGGGATCCGCTGGGATGACTCGTCTGCTCTACAAATTTGTATGCATAGTGCTTGTTGGCAAGGCAAATTGTATTGAGAACCTATTCAGAATTATTTTACACACTCCGTCTTTCGTGTCTTATACCAAAATGTACACAGTGAAATATTTTAAACCGTTTAAAATTATTTTAACTAAAATAAGTAGTAAGATAATTATATCCAACTATAACTTTTTCAATCGTTTCGATTCGAGCAAAATTCTTTTTTTTTTCATTACACTATCCAGCCTGTAGCACTAATAATTATTAAAAAAATAAGCATGTTGTAATACTATGTATAAATTAAATATATGTGATAGGTGGCGGTGTACCATCACCATCAGACGAGGCGTCTGCTCTGCGAAATGGTCAGTAGTGCGATCGTCAAGCTACCTGCCAAGCGTGACAATTAAGAGTAATCCTGCCAACAACGGGAGAGGCTCATGTCCAGCAGTGAATTTATTTTCTACGGGCTGAAGAAGTGGAAGAAGATTTATGAATGTTGATATATAACAAATGAATAATATTTCTTTACACACATGAAGACAGCAGCTTCAATTAGTATGCGGTGTACTGATTACTTCTATTTTTCATTTACCAATCGACATTTAATATCGATGAAGAGAACAAAGGAACTGCAACTAAGCGTTAAGCCATTATACTTGCACTTTATGCATAGCCAGCCTTAAATGATAGTGCTGTTGAAGAACTGCCAAATTTATTCTAGTTTACTCAAAAATTACTCGCAGCACGACAATCGTAATACGTTTATTGTTTTGGATTTCCTTAATTTTACAACACGAGAACTGGGGTGGCATGGTGCTTGTTTGATTCATTTTGATTTGTTATCTTGCTTTTGTGTTCGCACATAGCTTTGTACCTCATGATGGTGCTTCAAAAAAGATTCAAATAGTTACAAAGTTTGTCAAACTATAATAAACTTAGAAACAGCTTGGTTTTAAATGCAGTGAGGTTAAAATTATAGCATATATTATAGATAGGATATAAGGGAGCCTTCGTTGACTATGACATCAGAGGGTTTGAAGATGATATTCTACGATCGTTAACGCTACAGAAAATAAAAAGGAATGAAATAAAAGCTGAGTCACGTGACTTTTGCGACATAACGTGTGACTTAATGTTTAGATGTGTCGTTTCCATTCATTTTTATATTTTTTAGCGTTGACGATCTAAAAAATAAACCTGACTAACCCGTAAGACGTTGAATACCCCAGTCCCCCTTTATGGGTGCTGTTAAGCGTCCGAAACGTCGGAGATTAAAAAAGTTAAAATTAAAGGCAATAAAACCCGTAAAACAATTTTATCCAACGTATAGAATTCACGTAAACTTAAGAAATTATAAAATGTCAAGACATATTAATCATAATAATCAAGCGCTTAGTCATTGTGCTACAGAGCCGGCTAGCAGTACTGCATCTACTATGTTTTTAGATTTGAAAGGTAAAAAAGCCCGTATTATTATAAGATGTGAGAAATATGCCATCTTCATTCTTACAAGCGACAACACACCGGGAGCTTTCTTTGCTTAAAGTTGGATTGGTTGCTCGTGTCCATTATCTGAAATACAACAACAAAAGTTGCTGATGACTGCTTGTTAGCTTGTCTCACGAATGAAACAAAAATAACCGTTTCTGAGTTTCCCTGTGGTGAATCTGCAGCTACTTTTATATAATTTACATTCCTATGAGTTGAAAAAATAGATGACCGAGAAAGAAACATAAAATTTGCTTAAACCAAAACTAATGCGCAACAAGAGACTTGGTAATTGAATATTTGCGAATGGAATGCTTCCCGGGAGCAAGACTACATTTGGTTTGTAATAAATGGAAGTAATAAAGTTAGGAAATTTTATTTAATATTTGTATGATTATGTTTATGCATTGATTTACTATCTTATTCATAAACATATGTGCAGTTCACACGCGGCAGAAGTGAAAAAAAAACTTCAGAAAACTAACTTCGAGAGAATGAGACGAATGCTGAGTATCAGGAGTAGGATAATTATAGGGTTTAATATTTATTTTTGTATTATATAACATTAAAATTTAAACAACATGTATACAATGTTGTTTTCTATTTTATTATATCGCAGGCTAAATCCTATAGATGTATGTTTGTCTCTTTTTAGTGTCGATTTTTCGTTTCATCGAGTTTCAAATCACAACGATTCTAAATAAGTGTTCACTTCAAAAATATTAAATATTGAGCTTGCTTTTGGGAAAAGAATGTTCGCAACTGACAGCCTCGTACCGGTAAGCGAGGTGTAGGGCGGCCTCTCAATAAGAGTGACGACATGATGAGAGATGTAGGATTTGATGGATGCAGGCGACTCAGAACCGTACTTTGTAGTATTCCTTGAGGGGAAGGGGGGCTATGTTCAGCTATGGACTTGTGATGGGTTGTAATGATGATGATGAATGTGTTTGCTGGTCCAATACTCCATGAAAAGACAATCAATAACAATAACAATGACAATTAAATATCGCCATTATAACAACGTAAAACAAAATTAGTAATTTGTAAGTTACAATTTCTGAACTTAAAATCTTCAACTTGTCTAGAATATATTATTGAAATTGAACATTAAAGTTTCAAAAATACTTAAAACATAATCGTTTAAAACACATTACGCTCATTTTTGTTTCTGTTTCATTGCCTTGGTATTGTATCCCATAAAATTGAAACGCCGTGCGTTCAATGCAAAATGTAGACAGTCGAGCAGCCGCAGTACAATTGCAAAGAGGCCGTTTTCATTCTCCTATAACACGGAAGAACATTTCATTTTCATATCTTGACGTTGCTGCGGTTATTATAATTTTCGTTTGCAATGTATGAAGCATTTCCGTTAACTTTATATACTCATAATTAATAAAAAGTGTTCTAAAAATTCAAGCACAATTAGCATAATGTTCAAGTTAAGTGAATACATTTTTAGGTCACCAAAATGTTATGCAAGTCAACATTAACTTCATAAACAATTTAAAGAAAGTGTATGTACGTCACATATTAACTTCATTATGCTACGCGCCTACACGACGTGAGGTAAAAATGTGGTTGAAATTAACACAGGTATTTAAGTAATTTTGAGAGTAGTAGGTACTGTGATTTTGAGAATAACTATATGATATTTTTTCTAAAAATTAATTCCAAACTATAAATGATACGCCTAACATTATTCAGTGTCAGAAGTCAGCTGGCTTGTCCAGTCGGTTGGCTACTTTGTCGCGAGTCCAGAGGTCAATTCTAGCTGGAGCGAACATTCAATCGAAAATTCATCTGCTAAAAGTGGCAATTAAGCAAATCCTCCCTACTCGTTGTAGGTCCACGTCTAGCAGTAGACCTTTATGGGCTATTAAGGTTAAAGTCGGCTCTTGGACATAGGCCTACCAAATGATACGATTGGTGGTAAAATATACAACAACCTTTACGCGATAAATCTGCGAAATTGAAATTAAAGTTTTTTTGGCGCAGTTTTGTGGCTTTTGCTACAAAACGGGAGGACTACTGCACCTATTATTCCAGAAATGTCCATAAAAAGCTCAAGATATTTTTAACAATAGAGTGATTTTTTCCAGCAGTGACCCCACAAAAAATTAAACAGATACGATAATTATTGAAGTTTATGATTTTATAAAATTATCTAATTTATTTTATGCTTATAAGATCAAATATAAAAGCTAGATCCAATATAAAATGATTAATTATTAGTGAAATGCAAATACATTTTATGTTTTCTCCAGAAAACGCAAATGTTTTCGCTAAAACAACGAATTCAAACTACTGCTGTTTTGGACTAAATTCACTAATAACAAATTTACTCACTGTAATTCGAAAAAACAATTTTTACTTATATCAAGTGATGTGTGATAAGTGGCTCAATAACTTCGTGAGCAATCTTTGTGCAGTTTTATTTAATAAATTTCCTTCCGCCATTCGCAATAAACTGCACAATTTGATTCAATTATGGAAAGGAAATGTCGTGTCGACTCTACACGCGGTGTTAATCTTTGACCTTTTTTTTTTATAGAATAAGGGTGGTAAACGAGCACACAGTCCACCTGATGGTAAGTGGTTGCTGTGGCCCATAGACATCTACATCTATTTTCGTTTGCGAATTTAAATGCAGATGCGTTGTCAGCCGTGAGGACTAAGATAAATTTGCCTCTTTTCCATTAAAAAGGGTCTCCGGTTCTCTACACTCAGCACACGAAACACAGCAGCATTAAGCTGATATTTTACGCTGGTATTCTGTGAGAGCGCGGTCCTTCCCCGGTCGAGCCGACCCATTCGTGCTACAACTATACTATTAACATAGCTGCAGCGTGGCTCTACCACGTAAAAACCTTCCACGTCTAAACGTAAAAACCTTCTTTAACATGTTAAACAAATTATTATTTTGTATATTCCTTTATATTTTAAAATACGTAAAGTAAAAACTTAAACACGTCTCAGTGTTAAAAGATACAATTTTTTTAAGGCAAAGTTAAAAAGTAAAGAAACAGGCTATACAAGTTCCTTTGTTGGGCATAGACTTCTTCTCATTTCTCAAAGGCTTTCAGGCACCAAAGAAATTATTAATTGCAAATTTAAATCATGATGTTATCTATCACCAGCTAACAAATACTGATTTGTTAGGTGGTGATAGATAACATCATGAGGGAACTTGTATGTCTAAGAAATAAAATATTTTGATGACATGTGAAGTCCAACAACATTTAGTGGAGCAGCACGGCAGACTTATTGCTTCACGACTCTCTCAGGAATGAGAGGAGGCGTGTGCCCAGCTGTAGGACGCAATAAGACTGTACATATAATTAACTTTATTTATGTATAAACTAATCACATAAATAAAGCCAAACCTCTTATGGTAATTATCTCCTTAATGCATTTTATGGGCGAGTCTATGTTTAACAGGGGACATTTGATAGGCTGTAAAGAATGAATTAATGAATATATGATTTTTATATCTCCATTTATTAGTTCAGCAGCTTCTATAATTTTTATGCAACAAAATTGTCCAAATACTCTTCAGGTTGCTTGTTTCAAAAATAATAATAAGATCCATGGCTCAGGCCCTGAGCGCTCGATATGAAATCCACAGTACGCGTATAGCACAAATTCGAACCATTTGCTGATTTACACGTGGTCGGCGACGTATAAAGGCTTTTACCAAACTTTTTTAAAAGTATTGTAAGATAAAATATTTCTTATATTTAAGCGAATACTATATATTATAGACAGCAGCATCTTTCTCTGACAACAACTAAAAATAGTAGAAAACTGCGGCAACTAATCCGCCAGCCAAACGTCTTATGGTAATTATCTCCTTAATGCATTTTATGGGCAAGGCCTATGTTTAACAGGGGACTTTTGATAGGCTGTAAAGAATTAATTAATGAATATATGATTTTTATATCTCTCCATTTATTACTTCAGCAGCTTCTATAATTTTTTATGCAACAAAATAGTCCAAATACTCTTCGCGTTGCTTGTTTAAAAAAAAATAATAAGATCCATGGCTCAGACCCTGAGTGCTCGATGTGAAATTCACAGTACGCGAGTAGCACATATTCGAACCATTTGCTGATTTACACGTGGTAGGGGACGTATAAAGACTTTTACCAAACTTTGCTTCATCCTTCATAGTTTCCATTTATTTTGTAGGGCAATAGACGCCTATAGAATTACCTATATTTCTGAAAGCAAATGTCAAAAACTATAAAAGTAGTATAAGATAAAATATTTCTTATATTTAAGCGAATACTATATATATATATATATATATATATATATATATATTTAAATAAAATTTAAATAAAATAAATATTTAAATATAAATTTAAATAAAACTAGTTTTTACGGATTCTATCGCGTATATTAACTTATTTTATATACCCGACGTTTTGAGCACTTTACAGCATTCTTGGTCACGGGGAGGACTGAGGTGTTCGACGTCCCAATGTCATAGTTAACCACGGCTACCTCCAGATTAACATTATTAATTTTTGTTTAGATCTATGTAGTATGAACTTATAGTATCTAGAACTCTTGCATTTGTATGCTTAGGTTTGGATTTAATTTTATTAATTATAAGATCTCAAACAGATGGTAGTAGCCAGTTATCTTCTCTATTGATATTTGGATGGACCCCTTCAGTAATACAAGAACATGCTGCATCATTACAAGAACACGCTCATTAACTTAGAAAACTTTTGGCCACCCATTCTTCAATTACATTACAAATGTTATTTATCTTTATTATTGATATGTAATCGAATTGCATTTCTATTATTTAATACATTTATAGGTTTTAATAAATTTAAAGGTTTTTATGACAATATTAAGCCTTTACTACTACTAACTATACTACAGGGTGAGCCAAGAATTCGTTAACATTTAAATGTAACTTACCGCGCAAATTGCCAAGCGGCTGCAAGGGCGCGGGCAGCGGGGGCACTAGCTCGCTTCTTGGAAATTTAGTCGCAATGGATCGCTTCACGGGGCCGCAACGCGCTTACTGCGTGAAACAGTTTTATTTAAACGACTTTTCGCTCATTACTGTGAGACGCTTATTTCGCGTTGAATATGGTTTACACGACTTAAGTCAGTGTCCAAGTGTCTTTAATAAAGAAATGGGTGAAGAAGTTTGAAGAGACGGATCTACACTAAATGTGAAACAAACCGGCGGCCCACGGACTTCTCGGAGCGAAGAGAACGTGCAGCAAGTTTCCGCTTCTGTTCGACGTGATCCAGATTTATCGACACGCAAACGTTCGGCTGAATTAGGATTATCCCGCACATCATTACGCCGTATTTTGAAATTAAATTTGAAATTACATCCATATAAGATCCAGCTAGTGCAAGAACTAAACCCTAATGATTTAAATTTGCGTAAGTCATATGCCGAAACAATGTTAACTCGTTTCAGTAATTTTCACAACATCTTATTTTCTGACGAAGCCCATTTCCACCTAAATGGACATGTAAACAAACAGAATTGCAGGTATTGGAGCAGCGAAAACTAAAGCTAAACATGAGAGGCCACTTCACCTCCTAAGGTAACTGTATGGGCTGCAATTTCAGCAAAGGAATCATCGGACCTTACTTTTTTGAAGATTCTCGAGGCCGTTCAGTTACTGTTAATTCTGCCGAGTATGTGAAAATGTTACGGGAGTTCTTAGCACCGATGCTACTGGAATTTGCTGGCTATAATCGTAACACATGGTTCCAACAAGATGGAGCCACGTGTCACACATCGAACGAGTCCTGCCGGTGGTCAAAGACATGTTTCCGGAAAAGCTGATATCCAGACGGGGTGATATCCCATGGCCACCCAGAAGTCCAGATCTATCCCCAGCAGACTTCTTTTTATGGGGTTATTTAAAGAGTCGTGTCTATATTGATAAACCGAATACACTGCGTCAACTTAAAGAAAAAATCATCGAAGAGATGTCAGCGATCTCGCGGTCTCTTTGCAGAAGAGTATTCGAAACTTCAGGACTCGCTTAGATGAGTGCAAAAACCGAAACAGTGGTCATTTAGACGAAATAATTTTTAAAATAAATTACAACTAATTAGCTTTCTCATAAATAAACGATTTCTAAAATATGTTAAATGGTTTTTTATACGATTTTTCAAATGTTAACTAATTCATGGCCCAACCTGTATAACACTTAATATCGAAATGAATGTATTTTAACTTTATGCTTAATGCATTTTAATTGTTCAAAATATTATATCTTTGACAATTTGAAATGATTTTATATTAATTTAATTATTATTTATTAATAATAATAATGCACTGTCACAATATGTATCTACGTAAAGCTACTGCAGTACTATGGGGCACCTTTAACCAATTTCAGAAGGCAAGAGACGCCTTGTCACCCCTGTGGACTAAGTTAAAATGGCACATAGCCTGTAATTATATTGGCTCTTAAGTTTAAATCTAAAACACACACAACAGAGGGTCAGTGTACCTCTTAGTAATAGGTAAGGATAGTACTAACTCATTCAGACTGCCAGGTAGATAAACAACCCGACGACCTGACAAAATATACAAAATGTTCAATTGTACCAATAGATTTTATATATTTCTACATTTTGCAACGACATTAGATTTAAAATTAAAGTTTTATGGCTGCAACTTGTCAGGTTGAAGTATTGGATGGGAGATATATGGATGTAATAACGTGAAGCCATCTTACGGGATGACGTGATTAGGTGAGTCGTCATTCCTTTTAAATCAATACGAAAGATGTTCTTTATAATATAAAGATTTATCATTTTATCTAATACTTAAAAAAACTGCAGAAGGTAATTATTAATTTGAAGTATTTTCAAGCTTTAAACTTCGAAACTCTTATATTGTAAAAATATTATTAACAAGTATTTTAAATATTTTAAATACTTTTAGATAACAAATTATATAACTATAACGAAACTACAACAGAGCTACAAAAACAAACACAAAAGTTCTGTAGTCTGAGGCTTTTCGAGAAATAAATTATTCGATTTTAACTTCAGACTCATTCAGTCCATAGGGGTATAATATTATGGCTGCACTAACTACTTATTAATTTCACTTTATCAAAGACAAAATTAGTCTCGTAATCAAAGGAAATAATAAATCTAACATAAAAATCATCATATCTTTATCATTACAGTCCACAAGTCCACTGCTTAACATAGTACTTCCCTAAGTAATGCCACTAAACACGGTCATAAGCCACCTGCATTCGGTCATGCATTCATCGATTCATTACCAGGTAGTCATGCGATCTAGAAGGAATATCGATAGTAAAAACACAGTTGTTCTACTTTTCATTAATTTAAATTTTTATAGTAAGTTGTCTCTGTGTGAGTACAAGTACAATATAACCTATACGAAGAATAGATGTAGGTGTCTGTGGACCTGTATAACCATTTACCATCAAGTGAAATGTGTACTCGTTGGTCATCCTAACATGTTTAAAAAGTCCTGTAGCTGGGCACACGCCCGTCTTATATAGGAGAGGGTTGTGTAATTAATCCTTTCCCAAAAACAGTCACAGAAATGTCGTGTTGGTCACCGCTTGAGCAAGGTCTAAATATTTTGTATTGTTATCTCTTTTAGCTTATTACAATTTCTATTTAAAGGAATAAATTTTATAACGATTCTGTTAATTTGAACGTCATACCATAAAAAACCAAAATTGTGATCCTGAATGTACTTAATAAAATGTCATTAGAGGGCCAATTTTTGATATAAAAGTTGGTAGCTAAGGCGCGCCGTGCAATTTAATCACCCCTAGAGGAGCCTTAATTAGTTTTAATCAGATCATAAGTTGACAATCGCGTGACATAGTGTAGGTGGTAAATCGCAGACCATGGATTTGAATTCCAAATAAAGAAAATATTTGTGTTATAAAATAGTTGTTGGATCCGTCGTCGTACTCTTTAAAACTATACTGCGTTTTAGACTTTCATTCTTGTAACGCCTGTTTACTTAACGATCTTCTAGTGACCGCACTTCTAGAGAACGTGCTACTTCTAAAACAACATTTCTTATGCATTTATTAATTGTAAAAAAATTGATTAATGTTAAAGGAAATAGTGAGTGTTCGTTGCAAAGTGGTGTCTTTCGAAAGATGATAACCGCAGCAGACAGACCCTCGACTAGCATCCAGCAGTGTGGCGAGTGGTGATAGCTTTACAGTGTTGAGGTTGTTCATTTATTAGGTGACGGCTCCGTGGCGCAGTGGCTTAGTAATGAGTTGCGGTGCTGAGGCAATTTATCTAAGTAAACTACTTCCGCGATACAGGAGAAAGACCTGTGGTCGTATTTTGGGTGAAACGTTTTTTTTTATAAGAAAAAATAAAACGTGCACGTTATGTAAAGTCGCAATTATATATACCAATATACTTCATATTCCTTAATCTTATTTTCAACTAAAGCAATACATTGATGCTAAAGAAAAATCTTTACTGTTTTTGCAAAATAGTATTTGTTGAAATTTATTCCACTCGTGTAACGAATGAAAAAGTTCGTGAGGTTAGTTAAAGGTTTATTGGATGGCAATTTTGATTTTGTTAGTATGGGTTCTAGGAAAACCTAACCCTTTTTATTAAAAAAAAAAACTATCAGTCGCAGGATTGCATGTCAGAAATGAAAACTTCTTAGCTTCACAAATTCGTAAACTTTATTTTTGGGTTGTTAAGAAATATGTATATATATGTTTTTGAGCGTCATAGTCTCGCAGGTTCAGTGCCTTTTCCCCATCCCAAATGAGCTATATATTATGTCATCACACATCTATATAATATACTTTGTATGTGAGCGTCACGGTCACGCCAGTTCAGTGATTTTCCCCATCCCAAATAAGCTATTTATTATGTATACACACATATGTATATATACTATGTATGTGAGCGTCACGGTCATGCCAGTTCAGTGCTTTTCCCCATCCCAAATGAGCTATATATTATGTCATCACACACATCTATATATACTTTGTATGTGAGCGTCACGGTCACGCCAGTTCAGTGATTTTCCCCATCCCAAATGAGCTATATATTATGTATATACACACACATCTGTATATACTATGTATGTGAGCGTCACGGTCACGCCAGTTCAGTGCTTTTCCCCATCCCAAATGAGCTATATATTATTTCATCACACACATCTATATATACTTTGTACGTGAGCGTCACGGTCACGTCATTTCAGTGATTTTCCCCATCCCAGAAGTGCCAACGTGCCGAAAGAAGTTTTCAATTCAAGAATACTAACAATGCTATTATATCAACATTACTAAAATATTCCCTTTACACCACTTTTGGTAAGCTTAAAACGCTTGTGTTAGAAGTGGTTCACGACCGTAGTCGAATGGCGGATTCGATCCCAGAACCTTTTGAGTTTGTTGTCCTCAGTTATTTTTCCAGGTGGTCGGGTTCTTTTTCTACTAGCACCTCTGGGTTGATACGACCCTATTACCTGTTTCTGCCGTCTACTAACAGTGCACCCTCTGCTGTGCCATTCTTGAGGGCTAGGGTTCTATGATTCAGTATCAAAATGCCAATATAATTGCACGCCATGTGACATTTTATCTTATTCCACAGGGGTGACACGGCATCGCTTGTCTTTTGTTGAAATTGGTTGAAGGTGTCGATGGACTACAGCAGCCATACATTCATAACATCAGGTTCATTGATATAATATTTGTATAATATTAAAACAAATTAATTTGTCAATAATGTAAGAAAATTAGTATAAAAAAACATGAGTGCAGTTCACACGCGGTAGAAGTGAAACCTTCAAATGAATGAAATATGAAACAAAAATATTTCACAGCAAATGATTTATTTAATTTTATAATTTTCAACCACAAGTGCGGCATAAATTAAGATAAAAGTTTAATGTTATAACAATTAAATATTACAATCCTTGTTTTTAGACATTTAGAGCCTAATTTTAGTGTATTAAAACAAAATAATATTTTCTTTAGTGAAATAAACAAATTCATTAATTTCATGTCTGAACTGGATGCTATCTTCTCTTCATTCACATCATCTTGACTACCTCGATGGTCTAGTGATCGTAAACGTGGCTGTTGATCATAAGGTCCTGGTTTAGAATCCCGGGTTGGCCCAAAATCTATTATTGAGTTTTTCTATCAAGGTATTATAAGTGACAGCCGGAGTCAGGAAGTTACTGTTGTTTCATCCTCGTGCCTTAGATAGCCGTTGGTCCTGCGCCCGATTCCTCTCTACGCTCGTATCGGTTTGCCGTCCTATGGGACTATGAGAGTGCGAAAATATGGTGAGCTTGTGCTTACGCACACACTCGTATACTATAATCCTGTCCTGCGGGGATGGCTAGCCTCCGTTGAGATTGGCTTCCGTGACCGAAATTCGGTCTGGAGGACATTATCATTATCATAATATAAAATCCATGATCTTTAAGTTCCATGGTCCGTACCAGTAACCATTAGGCTATTGTCACTTCAAAATTGTTGTTTTTGTTTTTGGTATTCTTTTATGGTGATATATATGATGGCATAATATCCTCCCCCATAAATTGCTTCATAGGAGGATCTTGCAGTAGTTGCCATGCTTGTCAGTCGGTTTGATTTTTTATGTGACTCGATTGTTCCCTTAACGAAACTATATAATCCTAGACCACCCTTGAAAAATCGAAGGTGAATACATCACTCAACTTCTATTTTTTTATATAGGATAAGAGTGACAAACGAGCACACAGTCCACCTGATGATAAGTGGTTGCTGTGGCCCATAGACAGCTACATCTATCTTCGATTACGAATCAAAATGCAGATGCGTTGTCACCCGTGAGGATAAAGATGGAATGCCTTATTTCCAGTTAAAAGGGTCTCCGATTCTCTACACTCATCATACGAAACACAGCGGCATTAAGCTGCTATTTCACGCTGGTATTCTGTGAGTGTGGTCCTTCCAGTCGAGCCGACCCATTCGCGCTTCACTATACAATTAATATAGCTACAGCATGGCTGTACCACGTAAAAATTTCAGTTCTAATTGCCGACGATATTTTCTTATGGCAAAATCGTTGGAGGACCTAAGCACTATGTCTTTGACCTCAATAGTGCCTCCCAACAGATAGGTCTTAAGATGAACATGGACACAACAAAGAGCATGTGTAACGTCAATGTAACACCTATACCGATAGTTTGGGAGCCCTAAGCTCGAAGTTGTTGACGCGTACGTTTACCTGGGACAAATAGCCCGACTAGGTACTAACTTATAACTTCGACCGAGAGGTAAGTCGACGGATTCAACTCAGCTGGGAAGCGTTCGGGAAATTATGACACAACTTCTCGTCAGGTATACCTCAAAACTTGAAAACAAGATTGTACAACCAGTGCGAGTTGCCAGTAATGACTTATGGATCTGAGACGAGATCCTTCACTGCTGGCCATATGATGAAGCTCAAAGTCGCTCAGCCAGCTATAGAGGGGGCTATGTTCGGGGTTTCTCTGCGTGATAAACTTAGAAATGAGGATATCCGCAGTAGAACCAGAGTGACCGACATAGCCCAACGGATTAGTAAGCTGAAGTGGCAATGGGCCGGCCATATAGCTCGAAGGACCGACAACCGATGGGGAAAAAGTTTCTTGAGTGGCAGCCTCGTACCTGTAGGGAAGTGGGCAAACCCCACTAGATAGAGTCGTTGGATGCAGGTGGCACGACCGTGCTTCGTGGCATTCCTGGGGAGGCCTATGTTCAGCAGTGGACTTGTGAAGAGTTGTAATGATGATGATTATAATGATGACGACCTTTTGAAATATTAAAATGGTCAGCAATATATATGAGTATTTGAATGGCCTACAAGTGATTGTGTTAGGTCATGGTGTTTAAGTTAGTTAGTTACAGCCTATATACCGTCCCACTGCTGAGCACAGGCCTCCCTCATTTCTGAGAGGGTTTTAGGGCAAGGTTGTCCGCCGCTGCCCCAATGCGTGTTGGCGAACTTCACATCTTCGAAATATTTTTTTTTAATTTCATGGTGTTTGTTCACGTGTAATTTATGCATGTTAAACACCTCCATGATACGTAAAGCATACTTAGTGCGGAGATATTGTTTTAAAGAAAAAAAAGAGAGAAGATAATCTCAATGTGCAGGATATGTTCCAACTATAGAGGTGTCTACAGCAACATGAATATGCAGAAAATAAACAGGAAAAAAAGCGAGTTTTGTCAGAATGCCAGCCAATGTATCTCTGCAATAAAGAGTGAGTGGGCACATACGTTGATCGATGCGATAGCACTTAGTAGCGAAGTCATTAGCAGCTACCTCGTTTGTTAGCAGACAGCTCGATTGTCGCTGTGCACTGATACTTTGTACATTAAGCTCATATGAATTTATTTTATTTATTTCTCGTTTGTATCATATAAAATGAGGCAATGGACCTCGTGCATATGGCCTACTGTCATCATTTGGATATAATACGTTACATATCACATCACTTAATTAAATTTTTGTTACTTCGATCTCTTTAAGAATGCGCTAGTTAGATTACATTAATTGGAAGATTTAGTCTTATATAGCTAAGTTAGAATGCATTGTTATACACATGAGAGTAGCACAATACATAGAAACAATTTGTGGTTTTGAATGTGTGCTCTAGCTAGGCTTGAACTAAGTACCCGTTGCGTAGTAACTACGTGCTACGTACACTAACCACTTAGTCACGTTCTGGTTATCAACTACCTTACAACAAAGATCATCTTTTCAGATGGAGGTCATTTCCACTTCGGAGGATACGTCAATAAGCAAAATTGTCGTATCTGAGGCTCAGAAAATTTCACGTCATCGTGTAGAAACCAATGCATCCACAATCAGTGACTATCTGGTGCGGATTTTGGTCTGGCGGCATTATTGGGCCATTTTCTTCGTAAATGAGCAAGGAAATGCCGTTACAGTAAATGGCGATCCCTACTGCGCCATGTTAAGCGATTTCTTGGTTCCCAAAATTGAAAAGGATGACATAGCCGACATTTGATTTTAAAAGGACGGTACAACGTGCCACACAGACAACGTAACAATCGATCTTTTGCGCACTGTTTTCGAAAATCGCATAATCAGCCGAAATGCTGATGTCAACTGGCCACCTCGAAGCTGCGATTTGACTCCGTTGGACTTTTTATTATGGAGAGCCGTTAAGAACAAGTGTTACGCAAAACCATCCAAAGACGATTGACGACTTGAATCATAAATCCAAGTTGTCATTGAAGAATTAGTGGCCCAAACAATCGAAAATGTACTGAAAAATTGGACTGACTGATTGTAAGGCTAGCTGTGGCAGTCATTTGAATGATGTTGTCTTCCGCTCCTAAATGTAAAGGTTCAATCTTTATAATAAACTCATAAATTTGAAAAAATATTCATTATTTTTTTATAGCCGATTCAAATTCAAATCTTAAATGGCCCACCCTTACAAAGGGACATTTGAAACAAAAGCTTTTAATACAAATAAGGTTCAATTAAGAACTAAAGATATTCAGTGCAATCATGTAAACAGAGTGAGACTAAAACCATCGGGCGAACAACTTTATGGGTGCACACACGCTACGAAATCGTTACGATCGCACTGTACCGTTTAAACTGCACGATAATCGAAACTCGTGTGTGATAAAACTGTACAGTTTTACGATTTTTAAAACTGTGCCGTCGGATGGAGTACTCTGGTAATCTGTACTCTCGGATGTCTTCCGTCACTTTGAGAAGAGCAGTAGTTGTAAAATGACCAGGGCGGAAACCCGACTGATAAGAGGAAAGAATATTCTTTAATAAAACAAAAGAAGAAATCGGTTTATGAGCAATTCAACAAAGGAGTTACATATTATGGCAAATTTTCACTGTGTTCCTTATCGTAGCGCCAGTTTTCATATTTCATAATATGCTTAATTCCGTTTCTGTGAATAAAAGTAGAGTTTTTAGATGATTGGGACATATGAGCCGATATAAAGTAGAAATAATATTATATCGAACTTTCGTGTCAAAACACAATATAGAAGCTGCGTACATTATTATTTGCAATGCAATTTTTGCTTATCGATGTCAATAATATTGGTGATATTACCCCATTTTTTCCAAAAATACATATCTGTATAAAAAAGTACGCTCAAGATGCAGTGTGCCGTCCATGTAGCTCAAATCAAAAATATATGGAAGAAAGTTTGTCGAGTGCTAGTCTCGTTACCAGTAAGTGAGGTGTAGAGCGGCTCCCTACTAGAAGGGTGACGATTTGAAATTTAGGAAGCCGGTGAATGCAGGTATCTCAGGACCGGTTTCTTGGGCTGTAATAATGACTATGAAGATGCAAAAATCTAACGTTTTACGTTCAAAATTAGATTAAATGTGCAAACCTGTTTATAAAGTGTTATTAGAAATGAGAGTTCAGTAATAAAATTTACGATTGGTAAATAGTAATATGGGAAATTGGAAGCTAGAGTCATATTGCTAATATGAAACTTGTTACATGGTCCCTTACTGTGAAACTTTGTAAAAGTTCATATTCTCCTTATTCTGCTCGTAAGGGTCCACTGCTGGACACGAACCTCCCCAGTTGTAGGGAGGACTTGCCTTGTTCGCGATCGCAGTACAGACTGCTGCCCGTCGCTTGTCGCGGTAATTTACGTCTGGTTATACCACCATCTACCGAACGCCGTGACATTTACCAACCATTTCCCATAGTCGCCTCTTATGACACCCAGGGGTCGAAATAGTGTGGTGGATATTCTTACGCCGCCATAACACATCACAACTCAAGCAATCGTATTATGAAAAACATTTATATTAAATATAACTTGCTTTTGATTTTTATTCGGGTTAACTAACTTTACAATATCATGAATTATAGCGCTAATATTAACTAAGTTAATATATTTTCAGTTTTAATTCAGTCCGTTGTCCTGTGGTTTAAAATTTTAACTATAGTAATGGAAGATTCGTGTGTAGTGACGTTTTGAGCGTTTAAATATATAATGGAAATATCACTGTCTCCTTTTGTTTTACATTTCATTTGTTCGTATTTTGACGGTGATAAACATTTCTTTGAAGTTTGCTGCTTGCGTCCACGGACTGCAGTAGCTTTTATGATCTGTAAGTTGGCTTGTCACTTCACTTATATAAAAAGAAAAAACAATTAAAGCCGCTTAAAGTAATGTTAAACTGTATTTTGAGATATTTATTAAAATTAAATACCGTCTGTTGTTCTGAAATCACAAGATACAAAGGTGCTTCAATTTGTTTCAACGCTACGTTGATGTCGTATTTAAATTTATAGTACATTTTCGTATTGCAACCAAAGCTGTTTTTTTGATGTTTTACATTATATGCAAGTTATTAGATGGCCGTCATCGAGGCAGTAATTGTTCTTCGAAACAAAACTACCCTGATACATTTGTTGAATATAAAATGACAATGATGAACTTTTATTGTATTAGAAGTGTAAGGAAATCGTGAAAAATCCTCAAAAGCCACTCCAGTGCACTTGGAACTCTAAATATTTACGGTCGAGGCTCTGGCGATCAAGTGATGGTGGAACAATTCCATCTAACTACAGAATAAAACTCAAACATCACAAACTGGTGACAGAGGCAGCATATCTCGTGAGAGTATTGTTGCCTTTGCTTTTGCAATGTATCGTTTGCCTTTGCTTTTGCAATGACTGACCTACCTGCTTACGTCGTGAGTACGGGCAAATCTTTCAAGTAACCTGTAGTTACTAATGCATTCCCGGAAAGGCTTATGTCCAGCGGTATGATAGAATTTTGATGTGTGAAGGATATATGTGCACAAAACATCTATAAAGAAGGAAAAAATATGAAGAATGATGAATATGAAATTCGAGGAACATAAAATTTATTTAATTTATATTTTAATTTATTCATCACATATCATTAACTTAATTCGATTTCAAGTTACTGAATGCGAGACCGTGATGTTAATTCAACACAAGCGGATTGGGAACTGACGCGGGATCAATAAACCAATTAGTTTATCCACACACTGTGGTTTTATCAATAAAATGTAAAGTGACATAGAATGATTTTGGTTCTTAAAGTTTATTGACAAAAATAAAGTACAAAAACATAAAAAATAAAAAAAAGCTTCGCCTGCTTATAAAATCTACATAATTCGCCCAGGATAGGGTTTATAATATTAAATTAGCATAAAAGCGTAAAAAAATTAGCATAAAAGCGAGTATTTTACATTTTTCAATGATGGCGGTTTTTAGGCACAAATTATTTATTTTCATTAGCTTATCAAAAGACCACTGCTGAACATAGGCTTCCCCCATAGATTGCCCTATAAGGCGGATATTTTACACGCTTGGCAGAGGTGGATTGGCTACCGCATTTTTTTTCTAGTTGTTGTGTATGAAGGACACTGCTGCATATGGCAGAACTGAACTGAACCAGGCAGTTTCTCTCTGTCGCATCCTGCGACACCCGTGGGTGATATGGGTTAGTGGATGTTATAAAGATAAAAATCTACACCTAACCATAATTAAATAATGTTCAATAACTAGTTGTTTAAGATTTCATTGTGTAAGTTGACTGTTAGTAAGCAATAAGAATAAAATATTATAAAATAAAATAGTTCCAGTGTCCACACACACTTTGACGTAGGCTTAAAAACAATGCGCTAGTGGGCGAGCACTGCTTGAAATATTTGTTGTTGCCCAACGAGCAAACAGCCTACCTGATGATAAATAGATCCTGTGGCCGAAAGACACCTACATTAATCCTCGTTTAAGAATCAAAATATAAATATGTTGTCGAACCTGAGTATAAAGTCAGAGTTCCTCGTTACCAGTAAATAGGGTCTCTGGTTCTCTACACCAGGGTTTCTCAGAGTTGGATACGCGAACTCGCGGTTCGTCAGTTGATCGTAGGGGTTTGCAATAAGATATACGTTATGGCGGCTGTCTCGCTGGCTCACGCGCGATACACGCATGATATTGCACCCCAGTTACATTACTTACTCACAGTGTGTGTTACTTACAGTGCACGCCTGACCAACAACCTCCGCGTTTACTTGCGGCTACGACGTATCGATCAAAATAATAATTCTCTTTGTGACTGTATATTTTCAGAATAAACCTAATTTTTGTCTTTAGCACTTCGCCATTTACTATTAAATTTAACAGGAGTACGTGGGACTATAAGTTGGAGAATTGCCGGTAATAATATACACTCACCAAACACAGCAGTTATCATTGGGCTGTTTTGTATTTATATCGAGAATCCTGGCTTCCTTAGTCTACTACATAAAATAAAATTATGCATTCTTTTAAGCCGTCGCCAAATAGTAGTTTATTTTTGCTACTATTTTAATGCCGATATTAAAGCAAACTTAGTTTAAAATATCAGAAAAATCGTTTGATGTTATATTTCAAACATCTGTAATATTCCTACAACAAAAATTGCAAAGAAGTCTTTTTTCCATGTTTCAAATCACAAACAAAGCAAGCCGGCCGGCCCATTGCCACTTCAGCTTGATGATCTCATATAGCTTGAAGAACCGACAATCGATGGAAAATAAATTTTAGGCTTTTTATTCTTAGTTGATATTAGATGTAGCTCTTTGGACCACAGCATCCATTTCTCAACAAGTGGACAGTGCGCTCTTTTTACCCTACTCTTAAATACAAAAATTTTAATCAATATTTTTTTACCTGCAAGTTCTTCATTTCAATACGCACCTCGGTTTCGAAAGTGCTGTGCATATGACAAAAATACCACATTTATTTCTGAACGTGCAAATTCAACGTCCGTGATAATGATGTCGTACCTGCCTTTTTATTTCACAAATTCTTGAAAAGTTATGTGTGATATTTTGTTTGAATATCTTTTGGTAAAGAAGTTATTATTTAAATTTAACCATAAAATTTTCTAACAGGCAGCGTGGCATTTTATCTAAGTCCTCAGAGGTGATCGAACATCTGTGGTCTGCTTTGCATGGTGTTAGTTGTATGTGTTCATGGGCAGCAGTAATTACTTACAATTAGGTGGAATGCTTGTGACTCTAAAATCATAAAAAATAATGTTACGAAAACATTTCATTTTTTAGCAAATTTAAATATTTTGAATTTTTATTAATTTTAATATTAATGATTATTATATTTGATTTAACTTCAACATTAATTGTATAATATTAAAATTGCAGTGAAAATAAATATTTTCGTTCCTTTCAACAAATCTGTACCACTTACGTGCAACTTACATCCATAATGTGACGAACTCTTGTTTGTTACTAAGCACATATATCACGTGCAGGCGATGTTGACATTTGAACAAATAGTTGTTACACTCTCCTTGTTTTGGGGTATAGTATGTTCTTTAATTAAATTTTATTTTCCAGCCAGGTTCCATATCAGAACTAAAACTTATATTTATCGACAAGCCGACTATGGCGAGAGCTTCAAAAAATGGCCCCAGTCCCCGGCGCCTTCCCTTACTACGGTGGAGATCATGGTAATGTAAAAGACCAGTTCATAACATGCACCTCTCCCATTGTATTGAGGATGTGTCTTAACCGCCTCGCTTGGTGGGTGGGATAATGATCACAGCATCAGACGGATTCGAACCCACGACATTTTGAGTTCGCGGTCCGCATCCTGCCATTATGCTACCTGTCGATTGAAAACTTACTGTTTGATATAAACGATATAGTTATACCGCCGTTTATAAAGATTCGAATTACGTATATATTTCAAATAAACGCAGGCGATTCGATTAACCTAATGACGTTATCCCGTGAGTTCGCTTTACGTTATTACATCCATATATCTCTCTTCCAATGCAACAACCTGACAAGCTCCAGCCATAAAACTTTAATTTTAAATCCAATACCTCAGCATAATGCAGAAATGTGCAATATAGATTGGCATAAAAAAAATTGGTAATTTTTCAAGGTGGTCGGTTTGTTTATCGACCTAGCAGCCTGTCTGGGTTAATACAACCCTCTTACCTATTTATACCAGCAGCGCAGCCACTGCTGTGTTCCATGCTGAAGGGTTATGGAGCTGCTGTATTTTAGTTTCGAGGTTATGAGCCAATATAATTAAAAGCTATGTGGCATTTTCATCTCAGTCCACAGGGGTGACAAGACATCTCTTGCCTTCTGATTGAAGTTGTTTGAAGGTGTCCATGGACTGCAGTCGATGTACCTACATACCATTAGGTACACTGTTAGCTCCTTTGTCACAACAATATCACTGCATTAGTCCAATAATGATTCGAACCTGCGGTGCAAATTTTATAACCCGTACTCTAAACCATAAGGCTTCTTTAAATCGTGTGCTAGAACAGAGTGCAATGCACATGTAAACTTGACGATTGGAGAAAAAGTTGGTTTGTGTTGGTATTCTCGTTCACTCTCTTGACCTACCGTAATTTAGAAATCTTAAAACTATTGTGATTATGATTCAACAAAACAAGATTAAGGCGGGTTGGCAACCGCAGTTTTTATTATTTTGAGATGCAAAAGGTGCTGCTGTCCATCTTTTCTTTTTCCTATTTTGCTTTTACCCCACAGTATGATTAACATGGAATATGATTAAAATATGGAAAATCTTTTACTTTGTAAACATTTAAAAACAGTGAATATACAGGGACTTTGAGGGTTTTGTTATGCGAATGTTTGCAGCCGTCATAAATATACTTAATCTATATATATAAAAGCAAACTGGACTGATCATCTATCAACGGACAGACGAAACTAATTATAAATTCCGGGACAGCAATAGTCGAAAAACAAATAATGAATAATGGTATTGTTATTCCAATGTCGAAGTCAAAAACAACTCATTTATTATCACTTGTGTAAATACAAACAAATCTGACAAAGCATTCCAAACATCAAAATTCTCCCTTACCAACCAAATCAACAAACAAACAATATTCATAACCACTTAATTAACAATCTTAATCACATCCGACACCGATAGACAAAACCAAGTACTCACCCTTATTAGACGCGAACATTTAAACAAGAAGAGTCGAACTCATTAGATAAAATTGTTTCCAAATATCCCGACATATTTTTCATCGAGGCGACTTACATTTAGCAATCATATAAAACATCAAATACCTATCACTACTGGCATTCCAATTCACACAAAACCTATCGCTTTCCTCAAGTACACGAACAAGTAAAATCACAAGTCCAAAAATGTTAGAAAGACATTACCAGACCTAGCTCGTCTCCATGGAGTAGCCCCATCTGGTTGTTCCTGAAAAACTAGACGCATCTGAGAAACAGAAATGGTGATTAGTTATTGATTACGGCAAGTTAAATGAAGTCACAGTGAGACAGTTATCCTCTTCCTCACAGACATTTTAGACAAAATAGGTCATTCTCAATATTTACCACATTGGATTTCGCCTCAGGTTTTCATCAGTTAAAATAGATCAAAAGATATTCCTAAAACAGCTTTTAGTACTCCATACAGTTATTACAAATATAAAAAATGCCATTTGGCCTGAAAAACGCGCCAGCGAGGATTCAGCGATGTAATGGACTCCGTTTTGTGTGGCTTACAAGGTGTTTCGTTTACCTCGACGACATAGTAGTATTTGCTTCTAACCTTCAAGAACATGAACAAAACTTGAAGAAGTTCTCTACACTTAAAATATGAACTAAAAATCCAACCAGACAAATGTGAATTTCTTAGACACAAAGTTGCCTATCTTGGCCATATCATTTCCAACGACATTAAGCCGAACCCCGATAAAATACGGGCAGTTCAAGAATTCCTATTCCTAAATCGTGTAAATATATAAAAGCATTTCTAGGTCACAGGATACTACCGTCGGTTTATACTAACTTCAGCAAACTTAATAAACCTTTAACTAGCTTCTTAAAAAGCACACTGCTTTCATATGGGGCGAAACCCAACAACAATCCTTCAATGAATACAAACATCTTCTTACTAACTCTCCAATCTTACAATATCTAACTACAAAATTCATACTAACCACAGACGCTTCGATAAACGCCTTGGGTGCTGTGCTATCACAAGGCGAAATAGGCAGGACTTGCCTATAGTATATACATCTCGAACACTCAATAAAGCTGAATCCAACTATTCCACTTTCGAAAGAGAGTTATTAGCTATCGTTTGGGCGGTCAAACATTTTAGACCCTATTTGTTTGATAGGAAATTTAAAATTGTAATTGACCACAAACCGCTAACATAGCTTTTCTCGATAAAAGACCCTGGTAGTCGGTTAGTTCGTTGGCGACTTAAACTCGAAGAGTACGAATACGAAATAGTATATACAGCAGTACAAACAATACTAATGCAGACGCTCTCTCACGCCCACCAATTCTCCACACGAACATATATAATCCAACAAATAGCGACAAAAACACACATCTTGACTCAAACACCTCAGAAGACTATTTACAACTAAACTTTCAACACTACTTAGAAATTGACTCTCACACTTTTAAATATCTCCATATTTCACCAGACTGCCTCTTAAACGAACGTCACAAAAATATTCTTGTCCAATTCTCTTGTTAACTTTCCGATAAAAATACCCTTTTCAACCAAGCAGTTTCCACTTGCTCAAGTGGACCCATATTTAAATAAACCAAAACACTTTGAAACCGATTTATTAGTTTCAGACAAGAAACAAAATATTATATTTGGCTATTCGAGACCCACTCACTTCGATCCTTGGAATTCTGAAAGCTATTTTAAATATTACTCGCTTGTCTACACATCCATAAATTAAAATCACTTTACATTCCAAATTTAAAAACGACCCCACTTGTAAACTTAAAAGAAACGAACAGTTACACATCACAACTTATTTAGCAGATCTTTGCAATGCAAAATCACCATATGTGAAAATAAAGTTAAAACTCCAGCTCCATAGAGATAGCATCAATCCTGAAAACCACATTACAAGATGACTTAACTTGTTTTGTTCAAGCATACCCATTCAAGACAAACAAGCAACTACAGTAGCCAAACCCTTTTAATTTTCTGTCCATTACGGTGTACCTAAACGATTCCATTCCGATCAAGGTACAGAATTTCTAAATAGCGTGATCAAACAATTTGTGAAATTACTATGATCCAACCACACAGCACCGCATATTATCCTCAAACTAACGGTTCATTAGAACGATTCCACAAACATTATGCGATCACATCTGAATGTACCACAAATGTAATCAATCTAATTGGTATCAAATCGTGCCATTTGCCGTTATGTGCCATAACATATCAATTAATCAGTCCACAAAATTTACACCTCATGAATTACTCTTTGTTTACAAACCGCGTTCTCTCTATTCTTTAAAACAAACGACGACTACATAACTCATGACTACCTACGAGATTTAAACGAAAGACTCAAGGTATCACGAGACATAGCCCGCCAAAATATAGAGTCAATGAAAGAAAAGGCAAAAGAGCGATACGACAGCAATATTACAAAATATAGCGAAATTTAACGTAGGAGATAAAGTTATGTTCAAAGTCCCTAATCCAAACATCTTAAATAGCCTATGGGACAGGCCTCATGTTATTATTAGAATAGGTTTTAACAAAATTATATTATACAAAATCTGGGAAAAACCAAATAGTGCATGCAATCGCAGGCCATTTCATGACTTCATTCAATAATCATAAATTTTATTCTAAGACTAGATCGTAATTATTCATAAATATTTAACATTAAATTTATTTCAGGGTGGCTCGAATAATGGCACACTTAGTTTAATTGAAAATCTTTTATATCTTATAAATAACCCATACATTGATTTTACAATTTGTTCTTTTATTAAATTATTACTTTACATCATTTTATACAAAGTTTATCTATTTTCTAAGAATTATTATATAACTAAATTTAAAAAGTCAAAACAATTAACTAACACATACAAATAAAATTGAAGTGTCGGTCTGCAATATCAATTATTTGCATTTTATTGAACTGAGGGTTATTTGGATGCCATTCAAATATGAATAATCAGTTTAAAACATTTATCTGTCTTTCCGGGCTAATCTTCAAAACGACTGAACCGATTGTAATGGACCGAACATACAGAGGCCTGCAGGAGTGATGTAGGCTATATTTTATCCTAATAAATAATAATATATAGTTTTGATGATTATCTTAAACCTAAATAACGATATTTCAATAGAACTTCCTAGTCGAAGCTAGGGCGGTTCGCCAGTACATAATATATTAATCAATATCCAAAAAATTGGACTCTATAGCATTGTATTATATTATATATCAAATATTTTGACACAGTATGACAATTCAGTTAATTTTGGTACCAGAGCAGTGAAACAGAGGCAAAACGTCTGGTATTACCGGTCCGGTGCTGTACTGTTGTAATATAGGAAGGTGTTACATGAATAGAGACGTGTTTTGGTACTAGAACTTTAATTATACTGCATAAATTTATTCTACCTTAACATTAATATATTCTGTCGTTGGGGCTACACTACACTACACCTGCACCGACAAAAAAAATAAAAATAAACGAATACATTGTTTTTTTTTCTTATAAAATAAATATAAAAGTCATGTCTATTATGAATGTAAATTACAAAATAAAATATGTAGTATATTCTATGGGTAAGTTTGGTGGCTAGATCCCACTGTCCCATATTAATGTCGAGGTCACAATCTTGTACATTGTTTCGTCACAGTCTATTAATGCTAAACGTTTACATACGTTTATATATTTTCTTATATTTTTTTCCACAATTAAATTGTAGCGCATTTTATTTCAGTCACTTAGGTATTAAGTCATTAAAATCATCTTGTCATTATACGACTTTTCTACTCCGAACAATAATAATACTCTTCTCATTTTCATACATTGTTTTCGCATTTCAATACTTCATTTTACTTGGTATATTTACTTTATTCTTAGTTAACCATTACTTATTTTCCATTTTACTTTTCTGCATTTAGCTATTCATTAAATATTTGTGTCACTTCTTTCGTACGTCTCGCGTACGTACATGATCAAAACAATGACTAATATTACCATTCACTTCTTTACACATATACCATTTCAGCTCATATAATTTATTATTTAATTGCACCAATACTTTCACGTACACGGTTCGGTGTACATACATGATCAAGATAATGGACAATATTCACCATAATTCTTGATAAATTCTTATTTCACTCAATAACAATAGTTAGAACTCATTCCGGTTTTATCTAATCCGAACAGATTTTAAAAATTAATCGGTTATTAGGTTTTCCAAACTCTCAGCTGATCAGGCTGATTGTATGTGGATATGCTAACCTCCGATAGTTTTCTTTACCTATGTCACACTTTTTCTTAGAAAGTTCAATAAATATAACATCAAATTGTATACTACATTTCATATTATGATACAGAATAAAGAAGTCAATGTAAAGCAACGTAATCATTTTCAATAACATAACAAAGACAGATCAAAATACAAATTGTAATCCTCCTAGTGCAAGCGATTTGAGACACCTTTGTTTTAATTACCAAAAGTACGTATATGAAACGTTTGCGATTACATCGTATAATGATCATAATTTTATCATAACTTGTACAATGTTATTATTACATACATATATGGATACAAGTAAATTTAAACATACAGAATTTTAGATAGGTACATTACTTTTAACTGGATCGAAAAATATTGCTAGAAGTATGATATTATGTACTACATCGTTTACAGAAAATAATTGAACAATCACAATAACACCTACCAACTTTACACAACAAAACATTAATAAATTTAAATATTCGAAAGAACAATTTTAATTTTTAAGTAGGTTTTATATAACTTTAAGGTTCACTGCCTTTACAAAAAGAAAAACTAACACTTATTGATAATACCGAAATGTTTTACCACTTTTCAAATATAATACATTTTATTTGAATATTAATTAAAATTTACTACAGAAAAAACACAACGAAAAATATCATCACTGTTATTTTAAACGAAAATTAATTGATGATAAACCATGGTAAATGTAGTACGTAGAAACATAATCTACTATATTATTTCATTAGCTTTTGCAGGACACAGTAATAAAATAATATAAAACAATAAACAATAAACAATAACTGAATAAAATTAAGTATAAAATACATACACAAGTGCTTAAAACGTAACAATTTTAATATTGAATTATGATTATTTTATAGATACAGTAATAAATATATTAAAATATCAACTAAATCGTGAAGTATCTGATTAATAAATTCAACTTTATATTAAATACAAAATATTAAAAACATAACTTTTTATAATAGTTAAAACTTTTAAAAATCTTAAAAGATCACAAATACACTGATGATGTTACCTTAAATTTTCTTTTGTTCTTTTTGGTCTTTAATTTTGTTTAATAAAAATTATTTTTATTTTCCTCATTCTTTCTTAGTTGCCTTCATAGTACTACTACTATTATACATTTACATTATATTACTTCATATACATTATACTTTTTAATTTTCTGTCAGCTTCTGTAAAATTATTAGTTTGGCCTCTTCTTGTATTCATATTTATTTTTCGTCACATCTGGTGTTGCGTCCATTTCGTTATAATACTATTTTTGTCAATCATTTCCTCAGAACCGTGGTAGCTCAGGTGGTTAGTGCTCGCTGTAAGTTTCACAGTACGAGCAACCCAGGTTCGATCCCCGCCGGCACCAATAAATTGTTAATTGCAATTTAAGTGCTTATTTACCACGTGCTTGGAAGAGGAGAAAACATCGTGAGAAACCTGCATGTCTGAGAACAGACGCATTAGGGCATAGGGGCAATTAGTGCAGCGCGGCGGACATTTCTTTGCCTAAAACCCTCTCAGAAATGAGAGGCCTGTGCCAGCAGTGGGACGTATATAAGCTGTTATTATTTTATAGGATAGGGTGACAAGCGAGCACACAGTCCACCTGATGGGAAGTGGTTGCCGCGCCCATAAACATCTACATCTATCTTCGTTTGCAAATTAAAATGCAGACGCGTTGTTAGCCGTGAGGACTAAGATAGAATACCTCTTTTCAGTAAAAAGCTTCTCCGGTTCTCTACTCACCATACGAAACACAGCAGCATGCTGCTATCTTACCTTTGGTATTCTGCAGCATGGCTCCACCACGTATAAAAACTTTAAGCTGTAACTTTAATCATATCACTCATGTCTTTATTATTTAATTTAGTAATATTTATTTCCACCTTTTAACTCGTCCGACGGTGCGTGCATTGTAGCAGCGCACTGCCTGGCAGAATCGCCATATAATGTGGAAATGTGTTCAATTAAAAGGAGACGTTTGTTGGTACTACAGCTTTAATTATACTGCTTAATCACCAAACTGCCTGCCAAGCGTGATGATTAAGGCAAATCTCTTAAACGGAACAAGCCCATTTCCTACAAAGGACTTTTGTGGGCTGTTGATGATGATATTCAGTTATTCTGTATGACCGTTGTTGGAAATTATGTGAATATGAATGGGAACACGACTTAAGTCATGATAATTCAAATATACAGAAATAATTTTCAGAACACATCCTCCCTTGTGCCAGTTCAATATTTAGTTTACCACTCAATTTATGCATCATTTGACCTGTTTGCATACAATGTATATGGCAGTGCAGCTTGCAGAGAAACGGGGATACTTAAAATGGGTAAGTTTTACTTGTCTTTTGGGAACTGTAATAAATTCCCTTTTATTTTGTACATATTTCACCTTAATATACTATTACTGCAACATTTAGCAGAGAATATTTTCCTATTAATACATTTTCCTCTTTTCTTATTTGTGTTTAAAATATTAATGTTTATAACTGTTTTATTTCAATTTACTCACTATGCAATATGTCACAAATATGTATCTCCGTCGCTTAAAACAGATTTGAAAGACTGAAACATTGTTGTATTAACGTAATTTTTATTAAAATTGTTTTTGAAATATGTTTTAAAAATTATACGGAGAACCATTCGGTATCAAACAACAAATTTTACTCATTTATTTTAATTAAAAATTTAGCAATGTCAGAATATTACAATCGTCAGAAATGTCACATGGCTCGCTGTGCTTGCTTTACAAGGACTGCAAAATGCCCGTATGCAAACTGTGTGATATTAAGTGTATGCTGTAATTTCTAAAGAATATCGCAAATTTTACAGCTGATATAAGAAAACAAGAAAATAACAGAGACATGATTAGAAACAGCACGCTTTATTGATGTACATATTATGTTAAAACACCTCATTTATTAAAAGCAACTAAGTACGCCGAGTTATGTCGCGTCATTCCTCACGACTAACCTGGTTTACAGAGGTAAATGAATTAAATTTAAACACGCGAATTATTAATATTATAAATATTAATAAATCGCGTATTAAATCGACAACTGTTTAATATTCATTGATGGTAGTGGATATTATTTCTGAAAGTATTAGGAATTAAATTTATTCCTTTGATTTTCATTCAATCTTATACTCAATGTCTTACATCAGGCATGGCCTGTCATCCGTTACTGTCTATAAAGTCCACTGCTGAACATAAGCCTCCACCACAGATTTATTTGCCATAGTTGCACGCTTGGCAGGGTTAACAACAGTTTTTAAATATTAGTCGTTATTTGGAAGACGCTGCTGATGGGCAGCTGATTTGTTTCCCTCTGTCAAATCTTACGACACCCACAAGATTATATGGGTTAGTGGCCCGTTATTGCTGTTACTGTTATACACATGAAACTACTGCACTCACAAGCGAATATTTATAAGTTACCACTTATTATGTTATTGCATCGGAAAAACATACACTGCTACAGAAACTATCCTCATCTGAAATTGAAAGGTACTGTGTGACTCTTGAGTTTATATTTCTTACATTTTTATTAATTGCACTGAAATTTGAGCTACATCTACGCGCCTGCACGAATTTTACCGTAAATCAGGTACAAAATATGTTTAAAATGAACAAGGTATTTAAGCAATTTTGAAAGTGGTATTGTGATTTTGAGAATAATATCATGATAAGCCGTACATGATTCAGTGTCAGAGGTCAGTTGGTTAGTCCAGTCCTTGACTACTTTGTTGCGAGTTCAGAGTTCAATTTTAGCTGAAGCGAACATCCAATCGCCAATTCATCTGCTAAAGTGGCTGTTAAAGCCCTCTCCTATTCGTTGTAGGCCCATGTCTAATAGACTTTTCGACGGATAAAGCTGTAGTCACTATTTAACATAGGCCTACCAAATGATACGTCTTGTGGTAAAATTTACCACAGTCATTTTATATCAGCAAAATTGAAATCGTTTCTTTGGTGCAATTTTACGTTTTTCGCCACGAAACCCTTTCAGATACGGAGACTGCCTGTGCATAAATTACCAAACGGTTTTGAAGTTTGATTAAAGGTTTAATGGAAGAATTCTTTATCTTATTAAGCCATTTAGACTTTCTTGTTTCCCTTTTCTTTCACTTTTATAGACTACTAAACGTTTCATAAAGTCCAAGTCATGGACGTATACAAATTTGTCATAAAAACATCAGTAATTTAAAACCAAAGCGATTAAAGGAACTTTACAAAACTTTTTGGAGTAACGCACTACTTTTTGTTTAAGCACATTTTTTAGTTTGTTACTTTATTCACACTATTCTGTTCGTTTTGTTTTCATAATAAATAATGGATCTTTGAAATCTACAATAAGGTATTATTATAGGATAGACGTCTTGTAATGGGGTTTCTTTGAATTATGTATCTAAAGAGAATTAATATTGACGAGAACAGAAATAATGTTACAGAATTGATTATTTCCTTGACATAGCAATTTTAGTTTTAGTTTAACAACACCTATGAGCAAAATCAAATGTTTTTAGTTAGTTCCGCAGGCGAAAATTGAACCCTTTCCCAGGAAGAAAAATCAATCTTGCTTTATGGATCACATATTAACCCAAAGGTATTATCGTCACTCGTCAAATTTCTCTAGAAAATATTTATTTTAAGAATGAGACTGCCATAATATAACAAATACGATCACATAGAGGGGTAGGCAGATACTACTTCCATTTACAACGATCCTGACACACTTCTCTTGTTTCTTGCACTTCCATTACGCTAAGTAGACAGTATCAGAGACACAGATACAATTCTAGACATCCAGACTAGAAAACATAAGAGTTTTATTTTTTTTCACAAGTTATGGCTTCGGCCAGGAATAGAGTCCAGGATAGGCACAGTATTCAGGTACTTTGTTTATTAGGACACGCGAACAATGCAGTTAATATAAAGTAGCAGACATTCTGAAATATAGTTTATGTCGACACTGTTAGTTCTTATTTGTGTAAGAACTTTGTTGTACTTTTAAACTCAATTTCAAGAATGTTATAAATAGAAAACAAAATTACCAAAATTTCAATCAGGCTACAAGTGGCTCTACTAACTGTAGTTTGAAAAAGTACTTGTACTAGAAAAATTTAAAAGAGCATCTTTGTTCCTTAAATACGCTTCAAGATAATTAGTAAATATTCTTTATATTTTTCCTCTAGTAAATAATTTAAGACATGATGGATTCAGCTCGGCATAGTGTGCGCAAGCTATATCGTCTTCAACTGAGTTAATGTTGTCTTCATAATCGCCGCGCCGATTCAACTATGCTATGTAATATTCAAGCTTAAGTACCTACGTCATATTTGTTATAAATATATTACTTTTATAAATGTTACCTATATCATGATTACCGAATTTTTATATGGACTACTTTATTTGTATTACATTAAGTATAGAAAATTAATTTGCAGCCATATAATATATCCGCCATCAGGGTTCAAACCCGTAGTGTAATATACCCTTAGTACGTAGTGTTCTGTGAAATCATGGCGCTTAGTCCCTTGTTAGGTCGTTTTCATAGTTTTAATTATAGATTTTGTTAAAAGTAGAGATATGGTACTCTTTTATTTGAAACAAATACTGTTCTGACTAATTAATTCTAACTACAGAGTTTTGTTACAAACGTTCCCAATATCCTTTCATAACCAAGCCTCTTCACGCCAACCCTTCCATTAAAATCTCTAATATAACAATATTTTCATTACACTTGCATTTCAATAGCACCATCCTTACCATCTCCCAAAACTGCTCTCGGATAAAAGTGGGCTTAGACATATCTGGGGCGTAGACCCTAGAACAAACAACTTCTTTAAGCCGTTTCCATTCGTATCCATAGCAGTCTCAGGCTTACATTCATACTCTTTCACACAATGACTCATTCTTTCTGAAAGCCTAAAAGAGAGCATGGTAGTTCAGATGCTAGCTATACGTTTCACAGTACGCGAGCAACACGGGTTCGATCCCACCAGCACCAATAAATATTAATTGCAATTTTGCGCGGCGGACATTTCCTTGCCTAAAACCCTCTCAGAAATGAGGAGGCCTGTGCCAGCAGTGGGGCGTGTAACTTTACACGAGTTTTGTTAGATTAAAATAAAATAAATATGTCTTGTTTATCAGACGCGAAAGGAATTCGACGACAAATTTGAGTATACGTGTCTTTAGTTAGTGCAATATTAATTTACTTTCACTCAATTTTAAAAAATAACGCAACGTGTCAGATATTTCTTTTTTTAACTTTAAATATCCGTATTACATGCTGAATTTAAAGTAGCCTTACTATCACATAATTCATAGTAGTAAGATTGATAATTTTGCCTTGAAAAGTGGTGCTGCTGCACATCCATCCTTCCTACCTGCATATTGGTGTTATTTTTGGTGGAAAAGTAAGAAGATTGGGTATTTATAAATAACCGGCCAAGTGCAAGACGGACTCGCATAAAGAGTTCCGTACCATCATAATACGTTTCTAGTAGGAAGCCCTTTTAATTTTTAATTTATTTTAATTTTCATTATTTGTTGTTATAACGGCAATAGAAAAACACATTTTGTGAAAATTTCAACTGTCTACATATTACGAATCATGAGATACAGCCCTGACAGACAACGGACGGACGGACGGACGGACAGCGGAGGCTTAATAAGGTCCCGTTGGTTACCCTTTGGGTACGGAACCTAAAAGGAATAATATTTTATTACTATAATTGCTCTCTTATATTAACTTCAGCGGCTCTTCATTAACAACTACGTTATCTAAATGATTCAGAAGTCTTAAGTCTGACAAAGTTTATACATATAACCACACGAGTTCGAGTTTCTCCATTTGCATTTAATAAAATTGCCTCCAAATGAAGTTTGAAAAAATTGGCTATAGATTATAATTTAGTTTTTTTCTGGCCTTGGCTGCTAACAAATTTAAGACTCGGAAAAATAAGAACGCATTTCTATAACTCATTAATAAGTATAAGTCTTCCTATTCCGAAAACTTATTGATCAACCAAGTGCATCTAGGCCACATTCTCTGCACGATTATTCAACAGGCGACATCATATTGTATTATATAGTATTCAAGAATCACGGAGTCAAGGCTAAAAATATTCTATTTTCCCCCGTTTCGGTCATGCAAAAACTGCAGTTTCAATTAATTGTAAAAGGAAAGTTTGCTTTCATGTTAGCTGCAGCCTAGATCCGATTTTCGCCAACGAGATTGAATCACGGAATGCTATATTTTTCATTTTTAATGGTGCTAAATTTTAAGAGTTGATTTTAGTCCTATCGCTCAATTATATAAATTTCACTTTCATAATACAGTATAATATGCAAACTTCAGTATGTACACGAGTGAATCAAATTTAATCCCTGCTAGCGTCACTGAAATGGTTTGTTATAATTTGACGCGTTAATTTCGTACATGGATGATTTCGTATTGGAACAGTTGAACTGTAGACATGCTTTTCTTGTTCAATTTTTACATCTCCCAGAAATGAGATGTTCTGTTTCATTATCTTAATATAACAAATGATATTGTTACAGACAGCTTATATCAACAGTTTGGATACATTAAGTGTGGTCTGATGAAGATCGGTAATCCATCACCCGTCTTACGTAAGCTTTCCCACATTTTCTTTAACGGAATGTATAACTTTAATTAAATTAGTCTGACTCAACGCGTCACTGGCTTCTCAGATGTGATTTATAGCTTAAATATTTACAGGATAAAACGACGGAAGTTTCAGTGCGCGTGTTCAAACATCAATGTGTAATGTACACAGACGTGTCAGGCTGATCTTGAGAACTACCAGTGCACGGAAAATCTTCCTCAGTAGCAAACGACGATTCTAAAATACTATTTTTGTTGCTATTGACCGTTATTGTTCATCTTCGCCATCACCATTATCAGCCTACAAGCAAAGTACCTAAGGTAATAATATTACAGTAATAATAATGTCTGCTAGATCAGTTTCTGGTCACGTCGGTCAGAATCAGTATTTTCAGGAATGTTTAGTAATAACATTGCGCGCGCAGTCGAAGTAGACGTATCGTGAATTGTTCTGGCTTTCTAATAATAAATAAAAATTAAGATTTAACGTGATTTATATTTAGAATCTAATTTAGTGGTGCATAAAGTTCAATCTAGTAATAGTAGTTTTTTGTCTTAATCCCTATTATAACGGTGCGACGTGCTGCCAGTGCTGCCCTTCGTCTCACCCCTCCACAAAAGAAACAACTAGCGATTTTCGTCCTGCACACGCATAGTTTTACATAACACAGTGCTATTACTCGCTGACCATCTTAACATGAGCGTGCAGCGGTCACCACCAGTTCTAGGCAGGCTCACCTCTTAGTGGCGGATCCATGAGCGGCTCAAACACTGATTTGCCTACTCACGATCATCATAAGATAACACATAGAAGACGTAAACAAATAGATGCAGATTTCGTGTCGTCTTCTCACCTACAAATTCAAAACTGAAATAATGGATTTTTAATAATTTTGGGAAGTCACAAAAAAGAATTTAAAAGTTTGAAAGATGAAGTGTCTCAAATTAATGGAGTAAAGGATGACGTCACGATAATAAGGGAACAGCTGGAATCTATAAAATAAGTACTGTGAAAATCACTCGTGAGCATAATGAGATGATGAATGATATTTCCGAACTGAAAACTCATTAACTTATTATTCAGCTGAACAAACCACTCTGACAACACGTATTGATGATGTGGTATCAGGTCAAAAGGTTGATCTGTTGCAGCAAAATATGTCGGAATTACGAGATAAATATGAATCTCTGCGAAATGAATATAATTACATGCAGCAACGTGATCGCGCCATGAACATTGAGATCTCTCAGATCCCGGAAAAAAAGAATGAAATTATCTCCGATTACGTTATTGCAATGGGCAAATACGGGGATAGATTTATCTGCCGGGGACTTAATTTATGCCCATCGGGTTAAATCACGTGAGAGCGACAATAAATTACCAAAAAACATTGTGGTTCAATTAAAATCAATCCTCTTGAGAGACAGCATCATCTCTGCTATACGGAAGAAGAAGGGTTTAACTACAATCGACATAGGAATCCCGGGAGAGTCGCGAAATATATATGTTAATGAACACCTCATACCCGCTAATAAAATGCTGCTAAAACAAACCAAAGCCGCCGCTAAATGTGCAAATCCTAAATATGAATACGTGTGGGTTCGTAACTGTAAAATTTATGTAAGGAAAGACGACAATTCCCCAAAAATTCACATAAAAACACTTTAGATTTAAATAAAATTAAATGACTGTGTTACTTTGAGTTACTAATCGTATTATTGTTATTTAACAAACAGTGTACTCGTTTTGTTTCTAATAGCATGGCTGAATCTTTTTAAATCACATAATGTTATTATTTATATATATACAAACGTTTCAAATACTTTATTATATATACTATGTAATCATTATTTTATATAGAGTATATACTATATTTTTTATATCATATTATTATTTATATTTAATATATTATACTCGTACATGCATATACAACTTTTATTGGTCTGTGTATAACTCCTCATTTAATATCGGATTCATGTTTACAAAACAACAAAGAATGGTAATTCTTATGCTATTATTAATGTTAATGATGTTAAAAAGTAATCAAGTGGTTTTGTTTTTGTTCTAAATTCATATATGGTTTTTATTTATATACACATAAACATTTTTATGACTACAAACTACACTAATATACATTATTATTAGGAGGTTTACCATTAATGTAATATCTAACTTTTATCTACAAAACTACATAAAATTGTTAACTTCGACCTTAGTACTTTATTTACAAATACCTACATAAGTTTATATTCTTACTGTTTGTCTAAAGTACAGCGTATCTTTATAAACAACAACGTAACTCTGAACACATTATTTTTGTTTGTTTATGATTCATTATTTACATTAATTGTTCTTTGTTTTAAAAGTCGTTTTTAATCTAAAAAGGGTTTAAGCATGTACTATCAAAATGTTCGTGGTTTACGTACGAAATGTTTTGAACTATATAACAATATTTTATCTCAAGACTATGACATAATCTTATTGACCGAAACCTGGTTAAAAGTGATATATATAACAACGAAATATGTGATATTAGATATGATGTTTTAAGTGATCGTAATTTTTATTGTCAGGAAAAAGTCGGTGGCGAGTGTTAATCTGCGTACGTCGCGAATGGGTGCAAGTCTATGCGGCCAATGGTCCAGTGTACATACAACACACGAGTCTGTGTGCGTGACCTTACCTGCACGTACGCTTGGGTCCTCGATCGATTTACATATAGCTATAGCGTACATTCCACCTGAATCGAACGTAATACAGAGTGGATTGAATGATATTAAGCAAAAATTATCGCATTGCATTGACAATTATCCCATGGATAATTTTTTACTTGTGGGAGATTACAATTTGCCGTGTTTGAGATGGGACTCATACGATTGTATTGCGCACGTCGACGGTTCATCTTTTATGGATAATTTAGCGATATCTTTTGTTGATGATTTAGGGTACCTCGGTCTAAAGCAATACAATTATAATAGTAATTCAAAAGGTAATATTCTCGATTTATGTTTTGCAATTCGCCATTAGTTATTGGGACCTCTATACCACTCTTAAAGGAAGATGTATATCATCCTGCGTTAAATATTGAAATACCTGATTTTAATACTAGCCCTTTAAAAACGTATGCAACCGCGTTTTAACTTTTTCAAATGTGACTACGAGAAGTTAAATAATTATTTTAAAATATTGATTGGCACTCAGAATTAAATGCCGCTGACACAATAGATGAAGCGTTAGAATATTTTTATAGTAAATTACATGAATGCTTCTCCATTTACGTACCCATTAACATGTATTCTAACAAGACATCATTATCCTGTATGGTTTTCTTCTTCTTTAATAAAAATCATTCGCGAAAAATGGCACTCATTGTATTTGAAAAAATACCGTAATCGAGATTATGATGAATTTTCGCTTTTAAGAGCGCGACAACACCGCGTTCAATTTAATTGTTTTAAATTTTTACAAACAATGCTGAACAATATAGGTCCAATCCTAAACACTTTTGGAAATATGTCTGTTCGAAAAAACCTGTTCCAGTTACAAGACAGTTTACACTGGAGATCAGAAATATGACGAGGAGCAAGTATTTGTTCAGCTTTTAATAAATTTTTGAAAGTGTTTTATAACACCATCATCAAGTAATAAACTCAGCCTTATCACGTTTCTAGGTACTCTACGGAGTCATTATCCGCATACATATTACTCGAGAAATAGTTACTAAATTCCTAAAATCATTGATAAATCTAAGGAACCTGACACCGATGGTATTCCCCTATTGTATTGGTTTCATGTGCTGATAGCTTGTCATTACATTACTATTCTGTTTCGCCGTTCTCTCGATGAATGTATTTTCCCGATTTATGGAAAATATATAATTCCATACATAAAAAGGACCAAAACCTCAATTGAAAATTACCGTCCAATTTTACTTTTGAACACGAACAGTAAGTAAACTTTTTGAAAAAATCGTTTACAGCTTCATCTACCCATTATAATCCGTGGTATTCCTGAAACACAGCATGGCTTTATAAAGGACGATCTACGGTATCGAATTTGTCTCTGTTCTCAAGTTATGTCCTCTTGCATATGGAGAATGGTGGTCAGGTGGACGTGGTCTACACTGATTTTGAAAAGCTTTCGATCGTGTAGACCGACCTTCTGCTCTAAGCTCTATTTGGGAAATTCAAGGAGACCTACTCCGTGGGTGGCTCTATCTTTCTAATCGCTCTCAGGCGGTAGTGCTGGGCGGATACAGATCCGATTATGTAACTGTTCCCTCAGGTACAGGGGATCACTTTTTGGCGCTATTCTACAATGCGTACATCTTTGATATTGCCAACTGTTTTCTCATTCTAATCACCTATTATATGCAGATGATAAAAAAATATACCGGGTAGTTCGTTCTGTTGAAGATTGTAGATTATTACAATACGATTTGGATAACTTGTTTTCTTTTTATCAACACAATAAGATCTATGTCAATATTAAAAATGTCAGATTATAAACTTTACGCAAGAAAAGTCAATTGTTTCCTTATAACTTTAATAATCAAGTATTAACACGAGTCAATGATGTACTTGATCTCGGCGTTTGTTTTGACTCAAGATGCTCATGTATGCATTATGATAATATAGCAGATAGAGCTAACCGTATGCTTGGATTTGTTCTAAGAACCTGTCAACCGTTTAAAAGTACTTTAGCATTAAAACGTTATATTTTGCATACGTGAGAGTATGCTGGAGTACGCTAGTCCGGTATGGTCGCCTTTATATGAAGTTTATAAGGCACGCTTAGCGTATTCAGAAAAGTTTTAAAATCTCTAAATTTCAGGTGCGACGTCACCACGCACATTCATGTCTTACAGTGATAATTGTCGTAAATTTAATCTTCTTACGTTAGAAGAACGCCGTGAGATGTTAGACATGGGTTTTTGTTTGATATTTTACGCGCTCAACTAGATTGCCCTGTTCTGCTTTCCAAATCTCCTTTAAAGTGCCCCGACGTGGGACTAGATATACACCTTTATTCAGTGTTCCCCATCATACCAACTATGGCAAGAATAGTGTCCTCACCAGAATGGTTAAAATATTTAACAGTAAATTCTCATATTGACCTATTTATCCATTCAAAAAATTCATTTAAACTAAAGGTAGTATGTACTTTGACAGGGTAGACAATTAATCTTTATTGTTTATGTTGGTAGCATTCAGTTTATCAAATCTGTAGTAGCATCTCAATTTAGATGTCCAATTCGCTAATTGACACAAAAATTTAATATAATATGTGTATGTGAGTGTGTACGTGTGTATATTGTACGTATGTATATTGTTTATTTATATGTTTGTATATATAAGTTTACCTATATGTATAAATATTTAATTAAAATATGATTATATGTTATGTTGATGTATGTGTACATGTATATATATATATATATATATATATATATATATATATATATATATATATATATATATATATATATATATATATATATATATATATATATATATATATATATATATATATATATATATATATATATATATATTATCTTATTGAAGCATAAATATTTTCTTAGATCATACATGACAAATTAAGTCTTGTTTTTTTTACTTTTCTTTTCTTACTTTTGATTCGTGCTAAATTGTGAAAAGTGGATGACTATTATTGGCCCTATGTAGAACATATTATATAGAATAATGTATCACAGAATGAAGGCTGTTGTTATCCCTAATAAAATAAAATAAAATAAAAATAAAATATACTGCTGCACGACGCTACAGCTACAGTAATAATTCCACATATTTACGTAAAAGCTACAAAGGTAAATTAAAATGAACTTTCACATGTTTTATCGGGTATACTTTGTAGTTTTAATGATACCGGTGATTTGGGTTATTTTAGCAAAATTACTTACAGTTGATATGATGGTAAAAATAGTCTAACAAACCAAAATTTACCGATCTTAGCGGTAGTCACTTACCATCAGGTGAGCCGCATGCATTTGTCCCCTCTTCTATAAAAAAATCCACGGGACAAAATGCAGCGATAGATTTTTTTACGCGGAAAGTGCTTGTTAGACGCTAGTTGGTGTTTAATGTTATTTTTAATCTGAAATATATAATATATTTGGATCAATGGCATGTTTTAACTATCCTCATCAGTTAAGAATCAAAATAGAATATGTGACTTTTAATTTTATTTCGCACTGTCTTTTACACTGCGCATTACTTGCTAACATTTGGCAGATTCACGTGGTACGTGTAGATCACCGCCCATGAACAACTACAACACCACGGGAATGGCAAGTGCGTTGCAGGCATTTAAAAAATTGTAACGTGATATCTTGAAAGTCCCTACGTTGTATTGAACCGGAAAAATCACCGGTGGTAAACAATTTCACAGAGAAGTCGTGCGTGGGCTAAAACTAATAGTAAATCGCACAGTAGTGGACCGCCAAGCATCCAGATTATGTGAGTTTTGACTCGATGTGCGTTGGTGAAATTTGGCGACTGGATTTAATCCAAAAAACTCCTCAGAGCATTCCCCGTGGTAAATGCGAAGGAATGCAACATCTCTACGCACCGTCAGTAATAATATATGTTAGGAACGAGGAAGAATTGAAGGTGGAACTATAATCTCCCACTTGTTTTAGCAGTATAAAGTATCGCGCAGTCGACTAAGAGGTCAGTCTGTAATTCTATGTGTCTCATATCGTTATTATGCCCGTTGGGCTAAAATATTACCTTCACACTGAGATTCTGCCTATATAAGACAAGTGATGTGGTTCTGTTCGTAAGTAGTTCTCCTAGTGTAAGCAAGGAAGGTGGTGTTGCCGAGGCTGCCCTCTGTATATTGAGATGACTAGTGTTTGCTGTTACTTTGCATACTTTGGTGTTATCGTGTAATTATGTCCTTCACGTTACACCAAGTAATGTGTGACTGGTACATATTACAGTTGGTCGAACTGCATTTGCTCTATACTGAATGTGTAGTGCTGTACGCGTATTATTCTGATAATGATTAATTGCGTAAGCAAGAGAGCAAGTTGAACATCCGCTCTCACACTTTTATTATATTTAACAATTAATCTTCAGAGTTAATTCTAATTCGAGTAGTAATCTTTTATTTAAATAATTTTGAGGTTATTTCTAACATCAGAAGTGGAACAGTTTCTAAAAAATAATGAAACTATTCCACTTCGGTCTTTAAAGTATACTCAAAATTATTTAAATAAAAACACTACTCAGTAAAAACTCCCTCTTTACTGTCAAAAAACTATTCTGAGGCCAATCGTTAAGGATAATAAAGGTGTGAGCGTATGCTCAACTTGCTCTCCTCATTAACAATACAGTTCGACCAACCGTAACGTGTTCCCGTCACAAACACACAGTGTAACGTAAAGCACCCAGTTATGATAACACCAAAGCATGCAAACCAACAGCAACACTACCTCAATGTAACACGGGCGGCCTCTCAGCAACACGATCTTCCTTAGCTACACTGAAGAATACCCCAATGGGCATAGTAACGACAGTGAGACTCGTAGAATTACCAACTGATCTCTGTTAGTCGCCTGCACGATGCTATACTGCTAGAACGGAAGTGGGTACTATTCGTTCATTTTCTTTTATCTTTTTTTTTACCCTCATTCTCTAAAATAATTTAAAATCAGTAGATCAGACAGAACTCGGTCGTTTAAGATTCGAGCCGTTCTGCGCTGGAAGCAGTCAAGTGGAAGGAGCTAACAGAGATGTCACAGCCCAAAGATAAGAATAGTATACCGTGAAAGCCGTAGTAGCTCAGGGCTAAGCGTTCGCTGTAAATGTCACAGTAGGCAAGCAACCCTGGTTCGATCCCCAGCACCAATGAAATTGTTAATTGCAATTTGAAGCGCTCGGCCGTGAAAAACCTGCATGTCTGAAATAAGACATTTCCTAGCCTAAAATCTTCTTAGAAATGAGAGGACACGTAAAATTAAGCGCGATTGTAAATGTAGAACAACCTTTTATTTAAAACATTTCATGTTATAATAAAAACTCAAATTACTCTCACTTATATACATCTGGCTTCATCAGCTGATTTATGTGTTCTGATCAAGCTGAATAATAAATAACAAACACTGAATATTTTTTACTTTTTCATCCTAATGAACGTTTTCTGGATTTTTGTTCTTCAATTTATATGAATTTTATGTCAAACCATTACTAATTACTTTTTAGCCATAGTTACCGTTTCAGTCTATTAAAGTCTACTACTGAATACAGGCCTCCTCTATATGTTGCCTCATAGGGATATTGCCATAGTTACCACACTAGTTTTTCTATTTTTAGTCGCTATTAAAAGCTGCTACATCTCCGTCGCCTCTTATAGCACCACGGGATGATATAGGTAGTATGGGGTAATGGATATTCTTACACGCTATACACGGTTAAACAGTTACTGATTAGTTAACCTAATTTGACTGGACATCTCTTCTTAATTTTACGTTGTGTTATATTAAATTACATGCCAAAAGTTACTGAGCGTACAACAGACTCTTAGATGGTGAAATAAAATGCATGTAATGCACAGGTGACATTGTAATGGCTTTCGATTTGTAAAAGTGCCGCGTTGCTTGTTAGGATGTCGATAAATGTGAAATATCGAGCGTTTGGCATTTCCACAAGTTAAGTGTACGGTGTCGTCAGTAGTTGGAGGTAGGTCAATTTATTAAATACGGCCTGTGTTTTGTTACTGACATCTTCTATACGTATGTATGGACTTGATGGTAGTTATTTTCTGTCTAGAGTCGGTCTGGGTAGAAATTACACTGATAACTATTTCTGTTGTCAGGCAGCAGTGCATGCACTGTCGTTCCGGTTTGAAACGTATAGAGCATTCTTACAGGCTGTGAGGCATTCCGTCTTAGTCCTCAGATGTGATCATGCACGTGTAGCCTTCTTTGTTTGAAGTGTCCGCAGGTGAAGTAGCCACCTACCATCAATTGGCCTGTAAGCTCGTTTATCATTCAGTTCTGTATTAAAATAGGTTTGCATAAATTTTTCTTGCAAATTATTACTTCGCTTACACAGGTCGAGTTGAATTAAAGAAAGTCACCCAGCCATACCTTTCATAACCAACATACTCGTACATGTTAACAATTTCATTGTCCGCTAAAAGGCACAATAGTTAAACAATCGAAATGTTCATATATTATGACTCACGGGAAAGTAAAATGGTTAAAAAAATATGCGCGTACATGAAATACTCCATTTAATTCATAATATAATAAATTTTTGAAATATTTTATTAAATTAATATTAATCGAGAAAAATAATTATATTTCGAAAATTCTTCGACGTTTGAGTTTACGTTTTTAAGCGATAATAACATTATAATATTTTCGATAGTATGACAGACATGTTTCGTATGAGAGTATGAGACGCATGCAAAATTGCAATCGCAATACGTGGTAGGTATGAGTAAAATTATTTTGACGAGTTGCAATGAGTAAATGTGTGGTTAGTGAATTTTACACAAAAGAAAATTCGTCGAACTATTGTAGTCAGAATAGTTTCATCTCATTATTTCAGTAAAACTATTCGTGAATTGTTAAAAAAAATATGAACGTATTTGCGTATAACTAATAACTAACTCTTTATTCATGTCAAAAATTAGATATATTTTATAAAGAAAATATAAACGACTTCAATTGTCATCTGTTGGATGTTTTGTATGATCACGGCTGTGGAAATCTACTCTATCGATAAAAATAACATTATATTTTTATGGAATTTCCTAGTCTGTCATAAACGTATTGTAATTTCCGCTCCAGAAAATTAGTATATTATGTCCATGACTTCTAACTTAATTGAACGTTTAGTATTCAATTATTTATTTGTTCACGAAATGTACAGTAAGGCCTTAATATTTATTGCATATGTATCTTAGTACTTATCACTTGGTAACCTTTTATGAGGATTTTTTTATAGGATAAGAGTGACAAACGAGCACACAGTCCATCTGATGGTAAGTGGTTGCTGGGGTCCATAGACATCTACATCTATCCTCGATTACGAATCAAAATACAGATGCGTTGTCAACCGTGAGGACTAAATTGGAATGCCTCGTTTCCAGCAAAAAGGGTCTCCAGTTCTCTTTACTCACCATACGAAACACAGAAGCGTTAAGCTGCTATTTTACGCTGGTATTGAGTGAGAGCGTGGTCCTTCCCAGTCTGATCCTTCGTCTAGGGCGTCCCTTTCCGACTCTGCCGTTCACTTCTGCAGCATAAATTTGCTTTGTCACTCTTTCTTCGTTCATTCTTTCTACATGACCAAACCACCAAGCATTCCTTTCCTAATCCTGGTCATAACGTCATCTTGCAAACCACACTTTTCTCTTATAATAAATATTAATAATAATAAATTAATATTTATTATTTATATATATTATATTGTTATATACAAGTTAAAACAATAAATCACTTACAAAATTATACACATATGACTAAAAACATTAAATAAAGTTACTTACCAAATCGCTGATATTGAGGCAATTGATATTTGAGCAATTTCAGTAAATATAAATTTACAAATCTTGCTTTATATTTTTCGATGCCAATTAATATTGATGCCTACACAAGCGATCGCAATCACAACATGACTAAACAACGCTATGTGAACACCGTGCATGCGCCCCAGCGAAAAATAAAACACCAATAATCCTAACAAAAATCGTGGTTCAAATAATTATTTACGATGTACATAAGTACCAAATAGACAAACAACACAGACAAAAAGCAATTCTATAATATAATTATAAGGCACATATTATGTAAGGAGCACATATTTTAGAATAGAATAGAACGGAATTGAATATTAATTATTCCACTCCTTTGCTGTACGCATTACCAATTTTAAGGCAATAGTTGCAAAAAGAATCCTATGTAACAGAAATGTGCCAAATTTATGGTTAAGCATGTTGCAGGATTCAGTTACCAACATCCAATCATCATCACAAATTAACATTATTCTTTTGCTTTAAATATTAATAATTGTTTAAATTCATTGCAAACAGGTGTAATTGTTCATTATCTTCAGGCTTATATATATATATATATATATATATATATATATATATACAGGTGTAATTGTTCATTATCTTCAGGCTTATATATATATATATATATATATATATATATATATATATATATATATATATATATATATATATATATATATATATATCACTTTCGTTGTCGACATAGCACGCATCAAACCATACTGTTTGCTTCACTTTTCGTCATCAAAAGTGGAATAAGTTACCAGCAAGGCAAGAGTGAATAGGCTTTTGTAAAGTGAGTGCGCTTTACCATCTTCAGCTGCATCACCACTTACCTTTAGGTGGAATAGTAGTCAAGCACTGGCTTAGAATTTTAAAAAATATCTCGTTATTATCATTCAATATTACTGTTATAGCCCTGACAGACAAAAAGACAGACAAACATTTTAAAAATGGTTATTCACATGTCAAAATGGCATGAAAATAACAACTTGTGCTCAATATAAGGCAGGTGTTTTGATATTACAGACAGACACTTCAACTATGGGATTTGCCAGGATAACTCGGAACACTTTACTCCTAATAAATCTCCGGAAATTAGTCGGCTCTACATAATTTGTATACAACGTTCGTGTGTGTTAGCAAGGTGAATCTATTTATGCCCTATTCTCTATCTCTAGTCTTTCGTGTTTTCGATAATAAAATAAATATAATGAAATGTTTTTACGGTTTTAGTGTTATCAGAAGTATGTAGATAGAGTAAAATATCCAGACCGGCAACAAGAGCAGCGTCAAGAATACAAGACGTACTCATCCTCCCAGAGAGCTTTTATTAAAATTCTCTCTCGCTTTTATTGACGGAAATTACTTCGCTACAACATTTTTTTCTCATGAATTCCAGTTATTTTTTTACTCCAAGTCTGATACTAAGTAATGTAGCCCTAGATAATAAATAAAATAAAAGCCTATACATGTTCATCGTCGCCGTTGTGGCTATTTTTAGTCGACTTTAACATAGGTATACAATTCAACTTTATGTTTTTTTATGGGTTAAAATAGGTTTGTTCGATACTTAATAGTCAAATGAAAGTTATTAAAGTCACGTGGAAATAAATCATGAAATTATTTATCATTTTGTTTTATATGTTTCTAGAAATATGTTGTATGGAAAGTAATTTTAGTTGCAATATTTCAAAATTCCATCGACAATTTTTCTGCAGTAAATTATTTATTTTATTTTATTCGGAAAATTTACATCAATAACATGTTAGTTAAATTAAGTTATAAATGATTAAAAACGCATTATAATTATATTAGCATACATTTTTTTAAATCTTTTTATTTTAATGAAACCATTTACAAGTTTCCATTTTAGATACACACATTAGCTACACCAGCAATTAATAAACTTATATTTTTTCTTAACATTCAAAAGTATAATATAACATCCGTTTCCAGTACTATACAAACAAGATTCGTAGAGCACAATTGCAATACCCACGGCATTCCCGGCTGGTCTTCATTCTAACACATAATTACGATTCTACACGTTTAATTAAAAGTAAATAATTACGAACGTAAAGTAGAACCCTTTTTCATTAAATGGATTCCTAAAAAGAGATGTAAGAGAAATCGACTATTGTTAAAACAAATAAATATCCATGTTATTATTGAAATCCTTAAATATTATTCAAATATATTAAATATTTGATAATAATTCTTACAATCCGACGGTTATAGCAAACTCATTGGTATGATATTCTGTTTACTGCACACAAGAGATTTGAAAATATAAGAGTAACATTGAACGATACTAAAATAAAACGAGATTTTTTTTAAATATTCTAAACCAGTGCTTGACTACTGTCCCACCAGATCAAAACTCCACTCACTACAAAAGCCTATTTACTCTTGCTTTGAAGAAGACATTGTAATCGGATGGAAAGAGAGATGCTGGCAACTTATTCTATTCTTTTGATGTACTCATGACGAAATGTGAAGCAAACAGTATGGTTCGAATGCGTGGTAAGTCGACTACAAAAGGTTGGAGACTGGCCGAACATCTGGTTGTACGATAGTTGAAGGGAGAGGGAGGAATTAAGTTATGCGATTCCTGTGCACTCTGAAAATTTCCTGTAGAAAACCGAAAGGCTGGCTACTTTGCGCTTGTGTTCGAGACTGGTGAGATACTACCCATGTAGTGGCGGGTAAGAATACCCACTACCCCATATCTTCCCGTGGGTGTCGTAAGAGGCGACAGAGGGAAACTGAGACAGAAGATGGGCAGCAGAATCTTTCTGATAACAGCAAATAACAATAAAAAAAAACTGTGGTTGCCAACCCGCTCGCCAAGCGTGGCAACTACGGCAATATACCCCCCATGAATGAATAAAGTTACGAAGAGACGGCCCCCAGTCCCCGGTGGCTCCGCTATTCCTGGCTACGGTGGCGACCATGGTAACGGCGGGGCAGGGTGTTAAGAATCTCCGTTGGAGGTTCAATTGCCACCTACGACGACTCGACCTGGCAACGCCAGGCACGCACCCTGAGGACTGACGAGAAGATCCTGGAGCTGGAAGAAGAGATAGACAAGTTGCGCTGGAATATTATAGGATTATCCTAGGTCCGAAGAGAGGGAAGGACACGGTAATCCTCGAATCCGGCAACTTGTTCTATCACCAGGAGGGCGATCATCTGTCCCAAGGTGTCGGATTTATCGTCCACAAGTCTCTAGTTAATAACGTTGTAAAGATTGGGAGTGTGTCGACGAGGTTGCGTACCTTATACTCAGAATCACCAAACAGTATTCGCTGAAGGTCATACAGGTTTACGCACCAACCTCGGCACACCCGATGAGGAGGTGGAGGAAATGTATGAGGATATCTCTAGAGCCATGCATTCCTCCAAACCCACTATACGGTGTTAATGGGCGACTTCAACGCAAAGCTAGGCACAGAGAACGGTGAGCTGAAAGTAGGGAAATTCGGATTAGAACAACGGAACCCAAGGGGCCAGCAGCTGGCCGACTTTATGGAGAAAGAGGGACTCTTTATGATGAACTCTTTCTTCCAGAAGCGGTTTATTTACTAAATTACTTTGTTAGAAGCCAAACTAATGTTATGTCATAGGATACTATTTACTTTATGTTATAAGACCGGTATACTTTATAAATCATATTGTTTACTTCCTTAGAAGCCACACTAATTCGATTGTAATATTATATGCTAATGTTTATACTTAACTATAAGTTAACCATAGCACCAAAAACAATGTTGTTCCTTATGTTTACCCCCACCTCCTAGCTTCCTACACTATTTAAACCAAATTTTGATCCCTCAATATAATTCCATTCCCAAGTTCTCTGTATCAACTACTATATTTTAAGTTAGTTTAAGTATTAAATAAATTTATTTTAAAGAGTTTTTGTCTCTGCCATATAACAAATTTGGCGCAGCAGTAGGACCTCAGCGTGATTCATTCGCTTAAATCGCGTAAAGACGAAGTAAAAACAGTTAAATAATCTGTCGTCTGAGAGCAAAACTGTATTCAAAGTAAAAATACTGCTGCTAGAAACATTTATGATCTCTATGTTTGAAAAACTTGTTGTATTTTTGTTTCAAATATTTTAATTATTTTTTGTTTTCGAAAACTGTTCAACGGTTTTATGTAGACAACTTCAATTACTGTGCGTTGAACTAACTTGGTTTATTTCCCATTTACCAATCAAAATTAAATATCAATAAAAAGAAGAAAGAAACTGTAAAGAGGCGTTTATATTCCAATTGTAACTGATTTAAATTAACCGTTGCAATTTACTGTTTAGCTATAATACTCGTATTTCATGCAAAGCAGCCTTAAATGATAATGAATTATATTCATTATTCTTTTAATTCAGAAATTAATCGCAGCACTTGATTTTTTAAATAATTATATTTATTTTTTAATAACTTTTTCATTAACTTGTCTGCGGTTGTGTGACGACCGCGATTTTATAACCAGAGCAATTAAGTTCAATTTTTTCATCGTCAACGAAATTTAAGAGTGACGCTGTACACTGCAGTAGGATTTTTGTTTACATTACTTACAAAGTTTCCATCACTGGACCAAAAAAGCCCTGTTCACTGTTAGAGCGGCTATTACAAGAAAGCGCATTTTCTAGAACAGTTGTCCACATTCATTACACTCGACGGGTGGAGTTAAGACCACAGAGCTCATAATCTTGCACTTAATATGCTGCTTCCAAACACCGGTCTGTTGCATTAAAATTCAGTATTTTAGATGATGTATACATCGTTCGCCCTCAACATCTCGGCCATCAGTCCGCTGGACGCATCGCGTGCAGATTAACTGGACAATGTAATAAAGAAATATCAAAACAAAATGTCAAAGAACGTATTATTAAAACTATTAAAATTCAAACCTTTTATCTCTTAATATCGTATAATTTTTTTTTCATATAATGACCTCGAGACCAAATTTCAGTCAATAGCCATATAAAAGTCGATTATAAAATGAAAAATACAAGAGATTAGTTCAACGCATGGTATGGGATTAGTTTATCTGTAGTAAGTTCACGGCTGAACGTGGATCTCTCCCGCTGTTGTGAGCATTTATCTTATATACTATCTTCACGCACAATAGGTTGGTGGACGACCGCATTACCTGACGTGACCACCTTTTAAAAAAATTCTACACAAATTATTTGTAGTGAAGAGTGCTCTTAACACTACCAATATTCTCGATAACTACTCCTAATAAGCTAAAATGCTTTTGCTCGCAAACTTTCTGGCCCATCTAAGGTCTCAGGGTGACAACACTTTTACATTTTGATTCTTAATCAAGAATAGATAAATAGTCTATGGGCCACAGCATTCACTTATTATCAGATGAACTGAAACTGAGCTCGTTTGTCACCCTTAATTGTATAAAAATTTACTTAAACCATATTCTCATTAAAATAAAATTTAATAAGGTTTAAATTTTGTTTAAATTTATCCACATGTCGTCGTCTGTTCTTGAACGTTTATATTTAATAAGGCAAGTTGACATCTGATGAACAGTTTAAAGCTTTGTGATAACAATGAGGCTTCAACGAAAGTTTCCAAGTAGTCAAAGTTATCAAACTGTAATTAGTCTAATTGATGTTTATTCCAGCGATTTAAATTGTTTGTGTTTAATTTGTAGAAGTTTAAAATGATGATGACTGTAATTAAAGACTATTCTTGCCTTGCAGAACATTCATATTGTAATCGGACGGAAAGTAACGACAAATGTAGACACAGACAGAGTAGCCAGCCTTTAGGTATTTTATGGGTTGCATTTCGGTGAGTGCGCAGGAATTAGACGCTTGAATTCCTCCCTCTCCTTTCCACCATCGAACAACCAGGCAGTCGACGGCTTTTCACTTTTGTCGATATTCCACGCATTGGAACCAAACGGCTTACATGTCTTTCGTAATGCGTACACCAAAGTGAGGATAATTTTCCGGCATATCTTTCCGTCCGAATACAATCTAGGCGTCTTCAAGGCAAGAGTGAATAGGTTTTTAGACAATGCGATTTACCATCAGGCTACGTCACCACTTACCACCAGGTGGGATAGTATTCAAGCAGTGGCTTATAATAAGTTTAAAAAATACCCAACCTATTGCAGTACGCTTTACGAAAGACGAAGGAATAGTTACCTACTTTAGCATATCCAAATAAAAACCAGGTAAGGGTTTTGCTTACTTGCACTAGGTGTATTACTGGCTATCAATCTAGACCTTGAATTAATGATGTCAATATTTATTCATCTCAATAAATATTGTATATTGAGGTACATGTATATATACATACTAAAATTCAGTGAAATCGACAGGTTAGAAATTATTATTTAATATGCACTAACATCTGACATACGTAAACCAACCTAACGAATAGCTAAACAAAACTCAAATAGTTGACAAAGCTAAACTTTCTAAAGTTTCGGTGCACGTATTCAAACATCAATTTGAAACATAACGAACTGTTAGTGGACGTGACGTATTGAACTCGCGAACGAAAATATTATAGTTCAATACGAGTGGATTACTTTTCCATATTGCTTTGTATCTGTCTCATGTAACTTATTTCATTTACCTTTCAGGCAAAATTCTCGATTACAGCTATGAAAGTGACCGAATACAAAACTAAAATAAAGGGTCAGTTTCTATGATGAATCAGCACGACTGCTCGGCTTGCTGGACAGAGTACCTGTCTATTGCGAGGTCCTGAGTTTGAATCCCAACTTTATACAATGTTTGTGGAGCTACACAAATCTTTTGTCTTCGGTTCTAGTATATCTGTATACCTGTGTCCTTACAATGCATCCAAATATCTGAATTTTTAGTGTGAAGGTTATATCCAGTACGAGAACGTAATGATGAGGGAGTGTTTACGCTATTTTGAACTCTATCTCATATCTAGTGCTATATTTATCTGCCTTACTACGTCTAGGTCACATGCTCTGCACAATAATTTAACTTGGAACATCATTTTGTATTTGTTCAAGAATCACGTAGTAAAGGCTGAAATATTCTACTTTTCTCTTCCGTCAGTTGAAAAGCTCTGCAGCTTCAATTAATTGTGAAAGGAAAGTAAAAGCTCTTCTCTGTTACTTGCAGCCTAAATCCGTTTTTGCCAAAATGAATGAAACGCGGAATCATATTTGATCTCTTTTTTTAACGGGGCTCTGCTCAAGTTTGGTAAATACAAGCTAAATGTAAAAGTTTATTCGTCTCAAAATGAAAATGTTTGAAAGACATGTGAATTTTAACAATTCGTTCTGAATCAGTTGGTCTGTGGTGGGATATGCTTTTTCTGCTTGATTACCTTCCAGAAATGAGACATGTTCCGTTTTCTACAAATGATATTATGTCTTATGTCAACAGATTGAATACATTAAGTGTATTCTGTTGAAGATGGTAAACCATCAGCAGTCTTTGGTTTACTAATATTTGTATTCTTTAAAGTATTTATGGCTTTAATGGAATTAACGACTACAGTCTACGCATCACAGGCATCACACATATAGCCTATAGTTCAAATATTTAACACGAATAAACGTCGAAAGTTTCAGTTCGCAGACGTGATGGGCTGATCTTCAAATAGTCCGCGGACCCGATATACACCGCGTGTATGCGAGGTTGGTGTTATACAAAGGAGCATATCTTGATGTTAAGTGACTACTAACCCTTTTTATGAATTTTTATTCTGAAGAGAATGAAGTAACACCGCTTACGTTAGTTAAATAGTAGAATCGGATAATTTTAATTCAAGTAAAATTGTTAAACATGTTACTTGTGGCCTAAAGTAATATTGTTAAATAGTAGTAGCAGTAATATTGTTATAAAGAAACGTATTACATGGCCTCACTTACTGTGAATCTTTGTAACGACTTCTTCTTCTCCTTCTTCAGCACGTAAGAGTCCCCTGCTAGACTCTGCTGGATGAGCCTCTCCTATAGTAGGGACTATAGTAGACTGCCTCGTTGGTCTAGTGGTTGCAGTAGTGCGACTGCTGATCATGAGGTCCTGGGTTCGAATCCCGGGTCGGGAAAAAAAAAATCAGTTATTGAGTTTTTCCATCAAGAAATTGCCAGTAGCTGCCCGGAGTCAGGAAGTTGGCGGTGTCTCACCCCCGTGCCTCGGAAAGCACTTAAAGCTGTTGGTCTTGCGCCTGTTCTCTCTCCGGTCGTGTCGGTTTACCGTCCCATCGGTCTATGAGAGTGAGGGAATAGAGAGTGCACCTGTGCTTGCGCATACACTTGGGCACTATAATCCTGTCCTGCGCCGATGGCTTGTCTCCATTGTGGCTGGCCGCCGTGACCGAGGACCGGTCTGGAGGACATTATTATAGTAGGGAGGATTTCCTAGCGATCGCCAACCCACTTTGTAAATGTTGCGATGATTGAAAAGTGAGTTGACGATCGCACCACCAGGTGTCGCACCTTGCTTGTAGCTCGCTCGTCGCCAGTCTTGGTATTTTACTTCTTATAATAGGGCCATTTATCTTTAGCTATGATATTTTCCTAGCATCCCCCATAGTCGCCTCTTACGACACCTGGGGGGGAAGTGGGGTAAAAGATTTTCTTACGCCGCCACATCACGTCACAACTCAAATAACCGTATGCTGAGAAGCAATATCATATTGAATGATACTTGTTTTTACGGAATTTATCTGGTTAACTCTAAGTCATTTAAAGCTATAACAATAACTGTCCTGCAACTTTACAATATATATATTATGACTTCAAGCTTTAATATCACCAAGTATATATATTTAAAACATTTCATTCCATCCGTTGTCGTACGGAATAATTTTTTTAAATATGGTAATGGAAGATGTGTAGAGAATTTGTAAGAATTTAAATATATAACGGAGATTTTACAGTCTAGTTTTTTGTTTTACTTTTCATTTCTTTGTAAAAGTATCAATCAAACGTTCTGATCATTACGTGATGGACTAGTCACGATTTTGTATTTTATTCTAGTCTGTTTCTGAATATAATTCTAATTTTAATAGTGAGACTTATTTTGGTTTTTATACTATATATTATGTCAGTATTTTTATTTATTCGAATAGATAAAACATAGTATTTTTGTTCACTGGTGCCAAGACTTAATTGATATTTAAATTCTCTTAGCCAGTATTATAGGCAGTATTTTTTTAAATATGTCACAGAATACTTAATAGTGCTAGGTAGTTAATAAATGTAAAATATCCTTAGACAGTGTTGATGTGTGTACTTTGTGTCTAATTACTTTAGTCCAAAAATGGACTTAAATAAGTTGGAACCTTCTCGACCAATTCTGCTGCAAAGGCACAGTACACCAACTGCTGTGCTTCAATTTCAATAATGAATTACTTTAGTTACAGACTGTGTGATATTTTATCTTAGTCCTCAGTGGTGGAACTGCATCTGTAGCCTGCTTTGCATGGAGATGGTTGTAGATGTAATAGTCTGCTGTAGTCCTCACCCAATAAATGAACTGTTTGTCGTTGTAAAATTATAAAAATAATCTTATATTCACGTAAATGTTACTTGTTCTAAATAAAAGTTCATAAAGAAACTTAATCTATACTTTCATGAAGTTCTCTACATTATTATCAAAATAATGCTTATAATGCCGGAACCTCACCTGTCTTTCAAAACGCTCCACCATGTACGTGAGGTTGGCATTTGGGTAAATAAGTAGTTGTTACAGTCTACTTGTTTTAAATTGTCACATGTCCTTTAAATATACTCATTTCTCCAGCCAACCATTATTACTAATTGAACTCAAATTGTCAAGATATAAAGAATAATTAAATTGAGCACACCAGTTCTGTTCATGCCAGCGGTTTTCTATTTTCCTACATTTGGCTTACTATTGCATCTGAGTAACTGTATCACGTTCTTATAAATATTTATTTACTTTCATTGCTTGATTCATTCAATGTTGATAACATCAAAAATTAAAGACTCGATGTTCTAAAATTATAAAGTGACTGTGTAGTGGCGGTGTAAGAGTATCCACTGCCTCATTTCATCCTATGGGTGTCGTAAGAGGCGACATAGAGAAACAAACCAGGAGATCGGCAGAAGCGTCTTCCTAGTAACAAATAAAAATGCAATCATTCAATCTCAACAGTTCTCCGGATTTTTAGTATAAACTTTACATGCAGTACGATAAAGTAATGACGAAGGTGTGTTTCCACTTATATACTTTGAACACTTAATATATCTAGTAGTTGCTAAATTTCAGTTTTATAATTTAGATTGTAAGCATATTTTTACTCCTGTAACATATTCTTCTTGCAGTTTGATATGCTGTGTTTCTAAGTGTTCATCTGACAAGAAAAACTTTATTAGAGTCCTACTGTAACATGAGTTTCGCATATTAAATTAACAAATTGTTATGCCCATATTGTACATTCTCGTATTAACGTATTTAAATCAATTAACTTAATGATGAAGTAAGCAATGACATGATTGCAAGCTCAGTGAAACGTGAAAATTGGAACTTCATTATATTTTACGTTTATACGAGTAATTCATAATGTCTGATTTAGCAAAATATGCAAGTGTGAAAGTGCTTTTTGTACATAATAAAATGTTGGTTCTGTAGTTGTAAGGTTTGCTTTGATAATTATAACATAAGCACCAGGTCCTGTAGAGAATAAAATAAAAATTAAAAATGAAGTAAGAAAAAACTAGAATTGTTTTGTTAAAATATAAGGTTAATATTTATAAGGAATAAGTTGTTCCCTGGCAAAGTTAAAATGTACATTTGTTACTTTAGATAGCACAAGGAATGAATAAACAGAGAATATAATCGTTACAGTTAAAGGAATTAGAAAAAGATCGCCGTCAGTCCGCTCCCTGCAGCACGCCTCAAACTCAATCAATTATGGAATAGTTGATATAATAATTGATACTTAGAAAATAAAGGAGTATTAAAAATATATTTTTTTTATATATAACACTGCTTGCCTGAAAACTATGCGCTAGCATTTTTCTTCAACGACGTCACTATCATATTTGATTAAATATCCGATTTCTCGTTTGACTTATTAAATGATGTGTATTAAGTTATTATACTTTTAATAGACTTTTGTACACTATTTTATAGAAAATGTTCAGATCTAAAAAATTAAAAAGGAATTATTATTTAACTTGCTGCAAAAATTCTCATGTAGAATTTATTATTCAACATGAGAATTTTTTGCAGCATTAATGTGGAAGCATGTCATACTACGGAAGCGCCGCCTTCTTGTAACTTGCATTGATATATTTACTACTTTCTTGATATTAAATGCTATCGCTACATTTATTAAAGAGTTACAAGGGCAGTGTGCAGATCCCAAAAATTGCCGCTAGGAGATAGGGTTCACGAAATAAAACTGAGCTATCAAAGAGTCAAAAAACGTCGTATATTATATAAATAAACCTTATGTACTATTTGCAAGAAACATTTACAACGCGATATAAATAACACAAGCTTTGGACACAACGACATCTAGTAAAATAAAAATGAACTAGACATTGTAAACAAAGTAATTGACAGATTTCATACATCCCACTCGCCATGGACGGATTGTCCATAAACTATACATACACACATGACCCTTGTACTATGAATAAAAAATTAATAAAATTAACATAAAAATAACATAAAGCTCTTAGTAATAAGCAAAAAAGTATTTCATAACAATAAAACATTAAGTACTAAAATTTATAATTCTTGAGTATTTTAATGTATGTAATGAACTATTGAAGAAGAGTTTCCCAAAACTTCTTCAATAGTTCATTTTCATCAACTTGCAAATGAATGTTGAAAATGGTGTTACATTGACTTGACCCCAAACTATCTATACATGCTGAGTTAATTTGCCTAGACAACATATCCCAGCAAACATAGCGTAACACAGACTACTTGAGTCTGTGTTACAGGTAATCCAGAGTGACCTTTGTCTGCTCTATTGTGAACCTTGTTCTATAAAAAAAATCATAGAATTCTTTTGTCAGCACAGTATCACCTGATCCAGGGTTCATCATCATCATTACAGCCCTTCACAGAAACATAGGCCTCCCCACGGAATGCACAAAGCACGGTCCTGAGCCACCTGCATCCATTGATTTCCCATGTCCTCTACCACTACACCGCTGGTAGAAGCTGCCACTGAGTTTCTTCTCCATCGGTTGCTTCTTTGAGCTATATGGCCGGCCCATTGCCACTAGCTTACTAATCCTTTGGCTATGTCGGTTACTTGGTTCTACTGCGGATATCCTCATTTCTAAGTTTATCGCAGAGAAACCCCGAGCATAGCCTTCCATAGCTCGCTGAGCGACCTTGATCCAGGGTTCATATCCCAACTGTAATCAACCCAAGAAACACAAAAATAACTGAAAATTGTTGCATAATTTTGTTGTAAGCAATTTTATAATAAATTATCATAATACGTTTATTACGTATTTAACAAATGTTTTTTATAAATATTTTAGCAATAATTCTATGATAAGTAGTGAAATGCGTGGCGACAGTAGTTCACGCAACCAGTGATGTGCCACCAGCACTAATTTGCAATTTAATATGCTGCCTTTTAACCGATTATCGGAGTAGTAATACATTTTTTTTCAATCAATTATGTTTTGCGTCTGCATTTTGATTCTTTATTGAGGATAGATGTAGATGTCTATGGGCCACAGCAACCACTTACCATCGGCTGGACTGTGTTCTCGTTTGTCACCCTTATTTAGTATTAGTTAGTTTAGTATTTTTTATAGGATAGCCTATACAAAATTAATAGAGTTCTATTGTGTGCACATGTCTTAGAAAAACGATAGGTAGGCATAGAATAGGTAGGTTGATAATGTCCGTTTTATTGTCGTGTTAACGTTATTCTAGCAATCACCTCAAAGGAGTAAACAACGCTGTTTTATTGCGTGTTTTAAGTGGAGCGTAAAAACATTATAATATTTTACGTTAGCAATCATTATTCAAAACATCTAATAAAAATTGAACGAACAACATAAAAACTTGTCCCTAGCTATTATTTAAATCCCTCTCGTATTTAAGGAGACTGTATCAACATTATAACATTTCGATAACGTTTATAAAGTTGCTCGCAAGTTTGCGTTACTGTTTAAATTTTTGAAGCTGTTCGTCACTTGGCGATTTATCTTTTTTATTTTGAATTTTAAATAAATGACTGGATATTCTTATCCTTTATCAGCTTTTAATAGCTCACAGTTACACATGGGTCTCTCCAATTGTAGTAAGGAGGAGGGGGGGGGGATATCAATTGCATACCGAATTTCTCACATCTTTGAAGCTGCATCCAGTTCCTGTCTGGGTATTTTGTCTATATATGTTTATATAGTTATCATATAATCGGCGCAAAATTTTTGATTTCGTGCTCGATTGGGAATAATAAATCACAATAAACCTGCTTGTCTGTGAAATAAAAAAATATATAATGCGAAGACATGTAATGTCCGCCAACACACATTGGGCAGCGCCGTGAACACTTCCGTGTTTAAAACCTCTCCGTAATGAGAAGATGCCTGCGCCCAGCAGTGTGGCGTATGTAGATTGTAACTTAAACATCTTAAGTTTTGCCCTTGTAATAGATAGGCGCTGTTTGAAAATTTTTTTTTTTTTACAAAAAACGTACCGTTATGGTAGAACAATCTAACGACCAATACTTTGCAACAATGCAAATCCAAATTTCACAGACTGGTGATGAGCAATGCTTCCATTGCTGGCGCGAGGTATCGATCGCTTTTTCGACTACCGACCCGTCTGGTAGCGTCGTGAAAACGGGCAGACCTCTCAAGTGATCTATAGTTACTTGTGCATTACCGGAAATGCCGATGTCCAGCAATGGACTTGAAAGACTATCGATGTTAGAAGAATATATTTGCATAAATCTATATAACAGGAAAATTTTAAATTAAAATCCGCTGAACATGAAATTCTTCTTATTTATTTATTTCATTTACATGTCATATAATATGATAATTCGTTTTTAAATTGCTGAACTGATGCGAGAAAATGGTTTTATCAATTAAATATACCACCTACATATAATATTATGTAAATAACTCGCCAAGAAAAGTGTTTCAAAATATTTTCATGGGATAAAATAGGATATTCTCCTTTAGCATGGTGACGGTATATGCACAAATGACACATAGATAAAAACCTAGGCCTAAACAATAACTGATACGCCTTATTCACACTTTTATCTTGCTTGGATTCGGACTCGTAGCCCCCAGCGGCATCGTCAGTCTAATGACACAGCATAATTGCTACCAAGACGTCCATAATTAATTGCTTTTTCTCGAAATTACTAGAAACGTAATATTACAAATATTAGTACTTTGCCCTGCCTTCCATTTGTATCAGGTTTACGATCACATTTTAGAATCACATAGTAGCTACGCTGCCACGTTGCCATGCACGGTTATTCCTGAAAAATTCTCGTCGATATTTTGTGAACACCTTGGTGTAAGATAGAGTACCGTAATATCCCTGAAACTCGTTACTCTTCATGATTTTAACTTTTTAAAAAACAAAGAAATAAAAAATATATTATCACAGAATTCTTCAACATAATTTTATTTGAAGATTTATAGTAATCGTATATAAAAGTAATCATTATGGTTAAAATTGGTCATTAACATTATCATTATATCTAAACTCATAAATTGTAAGTATTTGTTTAACTACTGTCCTGAAATTAATTTAATGCTAAGAAGAACGATATACTAAAGCTTGGCTAGAAATTTCATAGTAGTTCGAATTCTACATGCGGTTGATTAGTCTCTTATATAAACTTCCAGATTATTGTTATAGGAAAATTATTTGTTTGCTACTGAATGTTGCTATATTAGGCTGTTTGTTTAAAGTGAATTTCAGTCGCTTATTTAATTTACTTCTTTGATGTTAGGGGCAGATCTCGTATGATGACAATATTATTTGAATAATTTTATTGAACAAGTGTGAAAGTGACGTGTCAAATTAAACGGTAACGGAAACCCGATTACCGAGTATTCGGAATTGAATGTTAACATCTGCTAAGATTAAATTCTCAACGAAACTACATGAGTAAAGAAACCGTACCGTATTACTCATGTGACGAAATCTCTCACCTTTTACTCGTATTTAAATACCAGCTACTCAATATTTCACATTTATTAAGATTCTAAGAAATTAAACGCGCTTGTTTAAAATGCTGCAAAAATGTAAGGGTATTTAATGTTGCTTTTAAAAGACGTATATGTTCTTATGTCGAGCGTTACAATTTTATTGTCCGTGTTGTTTGTTGTCAGTGTGCAATGAGTCATTATTTGTGTATTCAAACTCATTTATCGAAGTATTTAAGCGCTTTTTCATATTAGCCACGTTTGGCAGACGGTTTGGCAGCCGCAGTACCAGAAGACTCGCACCGTTGACGCTGTATTCTGGTCGCCGTATTATTCTCGTATATTACTTTAGAATAAACGGGGTTATTATAACACAATCTATCACAAGCATTTACCTAGCATTTTACATAGTGGACTCGTATGGCACAAAACTCTTATGGTAAAATAAAGTTAGTTGCTGTATACTGAATTTAAGGCCGTTTTGGCTCAATTAGAATCCTGAAAGAGTGCAAATTTCCTGGCATTCCCGGCACTTCGTCATTCCGACAATCCATCCGTCCATTCATTACAGCCAATAAAAGTCGACTAATGACCTTCCCAATAGATTACAGCATGGGGTAGATTTTGCCATAGTTTCCACTCTTGGCAGACGGGTTGACAACCATATTTTTTGGAAGATGCTGTTGCCCATATCCTGTTTTATTGCCCTCTGTCACCTTTTACGACACCACGGGTTGGTTTGGGGTAGTGGATTCTATAATGCCACCACAACACGCCGACTGGCATGTCTATTTACATTAAATTATTTAAAAAACATCTCGCTTTTGCCCGTTTGTCAATACCAGCCGCTCAGTATTTCATATTTATAGTCACCTGTGTAAAATGTCGCACCGACGCGTCGCGAAAACGCTTGAGGTATGTCGTCACTCTTTAGGGTGAACCTGGTTTAATGTCAATATTACTATTTTATCTCATTGTTAAATCTGTTTCACAAGGTGTATATCTATATATAGCTTCATGTACGGCGGTTCGATAGCGCACTGACTAATCGTTTGTCTGTAGCGCTTCGTGCAACGGGTTCAAATATCTCTTGTTAGAATTACATAAATTATACAAGTACAAATATCTAGATCCGGATTTATTATTTGTAGGCCATTTGTATGGACAAATACTTGTTTCATACGAGATTCGAACCCGCGGCCCTCAGCACTGTAACTCATTGCTAAGCCACTGCGCCACGAAACCGTCACGTAATAAGTGAATAACCTCAACACTGTAAAGCTTTCACGACAGGCCTCCACTTGACACCCTGCTGGATGCGAGTCGAGCGCCTGTCTGTTGCGGTTATCATCTTTCAGCAGATACCATTTTGCAAGGAAAACTCAGAAAGAATTTCTCTTTAAAGTCAAAGTATAGTACTTCACACAAAATGGGATTAAGTTGAGTATATATACAAGTAATAAATGTACAACAAAGTTCTGATACGTTCGCCAGATCCATTGGAAGATTGTTTAGTAAACAGACGTTACAGAAAATTATGATTTAATATCAAAGACATGGTTAAAAATTCTGACAATTAATCCAAAAATATCAATTTGAGCACACAATTTTGCCTTTATTTGGAATTCAAATACAGGGCCTACGTTTTACCAGCAACACTGTGATAAGCGATTGTCAACTTATAATCAGGTTAAGAGTAGTTAAGGCTACCCTAGAGGTTCTTGTTTTTGTACCGTAATTGAATAAAATGGCACGGTGCGCCTCAGCTCATAACTTTAATATCGACAAATTCGAGTATTCATTTGAAAGGGGCCTTTGACATTTCACGTCGTACGTTCAGGATCACAACCACCCAGGCTTTACGAGTACATTGTATGACTTGCAATCCAACAGAGTTGTTATCAAATTTATTCCTACATTGACAATTCTAGTATTCATAGTATGAAATGGGCCTTTAATGGGATTTCATTCAGTACGTTAAGGATCACTACTACTCCCATCATTTCGATAACGAAATCCGAATGGATAAGGTTAATAATGATTGTTTTAATTTTAACTTAGGCTATTTAAAGTCACATTTAAATTATTTTGGTAAAATGTTTTATTATAAAGATAGGATGTTTAATTATTTCTTATAATATGTATACGAAGGCTTCACATTTAATTAAGCTATTGCAGGCACTGCTGCTTGGTGGCAGAAATAGGAAAGAGATTGGTACCTACCCAGGCGGACTCCCGGGCAGAAACGGAATCTTACCACTTTTATATCTTAGTGTACCTAATCATCATGTAATGCTACTGCGTTATGATGAGGAATAATATATACCCAATTCCAACTCTTCTGACTGCGCCGGTGAGCTTGAGGCCCCTGCAACTTGAAGCTTGCTTGCCAGCTTGTCAAGCTATCAAGTAAAGCGCTCAATTTCAGGCGAACAATGGATATTTAAAAAATCAGATAATATCATCATCATTACCAATGCCTTTAAAGTCCTCACTTTGATGTAGACCTTTCAAAGAATGCAAGTTCGAGCACTACTTAAAATATTTGTTGTTGACAAACGAGCAAATAGCCTCTCCTGACAAGTGGATACTGTGGCCCATGGACACATTTTTATAGAATAAATCAATCCTCGATTAAGAATCAAAATATAAGCTAGAATGCCTCCTTACTATAAAAGGACTCCAGTTCTCGACACTGCCATGGAAAAAAAGAAGCGTCGATCTGTTGTATATAATTTATATCGAGAATCCTGGTTTTGTCAGTCAACTCAACAAAAGTCATACACACAATAAAATGATGCCCTTTTTAAATCCGTAGTTTTAATGTTATTAAAGAATTTGAAAACAGAAAAATTGTTTGATGTCATATGTCTGACAGCTGTAACATTCATTATTACACAACATATATTATTAAAAACCTCAAGGAAACCTTTTTATTTACTGTTTTAATAGATTTACAAAATAATATTTTTTCCATGATTCAAACTCCAAACAAAGCAAATCTCATGTCATAAACGTCTGGTACAAGAAAGCTTATACAAAAATTCTCACTACACATTTTCACGAAAAACAAAGTATTTAAAATTTTAAACGTAACTTTATGTGCATGTACGTATGTTTGGAGCAGGACAAAGTTGTAAAATGGCTAGAATTTCTACGTATAATATTGGGTTAAGTGACAATGGGAACGGATTTGAAAATAATGCTAATGAATAAAAATAATTTATCACAATTTCTTTACGACCAATGATAAAATAATAACGATTCTCATCGTTATTTTCTCGTCGCCATCACCATATTACCGGCATAAGAGAAACCACGCTCCATACCGTCTCATAGATGTCGTAAGAGTCAACTGATGAAAATGCCTGATCATGTAAAATTGTAATGAATGAAAGTATAAATTAAAATTAATTTCTTTTTCAATTTTCAACACAGTCCGAGTCCGTCTCCGTTATCAGTTTTGGACAATGCCGCACCAGTCGACCCCAGTCTTAAGCCGATTATTAGCGAAGTCGGACGACGTAGCCAAATAATAATTGCATTACCTTATCTCAACAGTCAAATCTAATCGCGGAGCACAGACAGAATTACTAACACGATTTAGTGTCTAAGGGACCCAAAGTTGAACTTTGTCGAATCTTGCCTGACGCTAGTAAAATTAAAGGTCCTGCAATTATTGAATCACAATAATTTTAAGTATTTATTTATTTAACTGTGGCAGGTCAAGAGTGAAAACAGGAACACCAACACAAAACCAACTTGTCAAGTTTACGTATGCATTGCACTCTGTTCGAACTTTTGTTTTCTCTTTATATCATGTTCTGAAAAATAAATTGGGAACAAGTTTCACGTAAATTGCAATTTTACATGATTAAAACGTTATACATAAAATTAAACTTTTCCTCGCTATACAAGAAAGTGTTAACAAATTCAATAACAAAGTCTCTCAGCGACGACTTGTATTACTCTAACTTGGTGAACTATTTTTCCTACTTATAGAGTTGCGAGTAATAGTAAAGCAGTCGACGACTCTACAGCTCTACAACTACTTCTTACTTTACCTTAAGCAAATACAAAACTAGTTTCGAAGGCAAGATAAATAATAACTACAATACTTGAGTGTTCCATACTTCGTACATTTACTCGCCTGCCGGTACACTCGAGAACCTTTCTTCTCCATAGATGATGGTTTTTCGAGCTATATGGCCGGTCCATTGCCACTTCAGCTTACTAATCCATTGGGCTATGTCGGTTACCCTGGTTCTACTGCGGATATTCTCTTTTTTAAGTCTATCACGCAGAGAAACTCCGAGCATAGCCCACGCACTGGTTGTATAATCTTGTTTTGAGGTATGCCTGACGAGAAGATGTGTTGTAATCACCCGAACGCTGCCCAGCAGAGTTGAATCCGTCGATTGACCTCTCGGTCGAAGTTGTAATTACCTAGTTGGATTATTTGTCCCAAGTAAACATACTCGTAAACAACTTTGAGCTTAGTTCTCCCAACAACTACCGGCATAGGTGGGACATAGGCGTTACACATGACTTTTGTTTTGTCCATGTTCATCTTAAGACCTATCTGTTAGGAGACACTGTTGAGGTCATTAAGCATAGTGCATAAGTCCTCCAGTGATTCTGCCATAAGGACTATATCTTCTGCAAATCGAAGGGGAGTGATGTACTCGCCATTGACGTTAATACCGTATCTAGTCCAGTAGCTTGAAAACATCTTCCAATGCAGCGGTGATGAGTCTCGGAGAGTGTCTTACAATTCTCGGCAGTTGGATAGGTTTCGTACTCTGGTTCTGTACTCGGATAGCCATCATAGCCCTACTGTACAAAACTTCAGCACTTTGATATACCGACAGTCCACTTGGCACTGCTGGGACTGCAGCACCGCCCAAATTTCGACGGAATCAAAAGCTTTCATAGTCCACATACGCAAGACAAAGTGGCAGATTGTACTTCGTTCTTCTGTACAATTTGCCGAAGGAATGTCTATGCTGCTAAAGCCCTATCGGAAACTGGCTTGTTCGGGAGACTGGAAGTCGTCAAGTCTCCGTGCGAGACGATTCGTTATGACTCTGGAAAACGGCACTTAGGCGTGTCTCAGAAGGGAAATCAGTCCGTAGTTCTTCAAGATAGCGTTGTCTTGGGGAAGATAGTTTCTCGAGAGGCAGCGTCGTACCGGCAGGCAAAGTGTAGGGCGTCCCCGTGCTAGATGGAGTGACGACCTGGTAAGACATACAGGAAGTCAATGGATGCAGGTGGCTCGGGACCATGCTTTGCGGCATTCCTTGGGGGAGGCCTATGTTCAGCAGTGGACTTGTGAAGGGCTGTAATGATGATGATGATGATCACAACTCTGAATCGTTTGGCTAAAACTTATCCGTCAGTCGCCAGAGTGCGTCGAATGTGCAGGTAGGTAAAGTTCGAGACAAACTTCGCATATTTCCCTTCATAAATTTGGTTATACCACGAATGATTTTATTAACATTTAGTCATTAAAACAAAACACTAAGCATTTCATCATATTGCAGTTGTATTTGTTAACATGCCATTAAATGGAACAAGTTTCGTCTTATTACTGACACCGAGACTGAAACGATCAACAAAAGTATTAGACAATGCCGTCTAGAGTTTTACTCACGAGCGATTACACTTATTTTGTTCGGAATAGATGGAACGAGAGAACTCGAAGGCTCGACGGTTACTGGAGAACTAACTTAAATATAAGTTTTATTCGTGGTTAGTTCATAGATTTTAATTATAATCATTCCTTTAGTGCCTGAAAGTCTTTGAAAATTGAGAGAAAGCCTATGTCCAGCCGTGGGACTTATTTAGCCTGTTCTTTTACTTCTTTTAATTACCTTAAAAATGACCTTCTATGCATATTATCTTAGACGTGTATAAGTTGTACACAATTACAATAACCAAATAATAAATATTCGTTTTAACAAGTTGAAGCACGTAAAACATTTACATCACATGTAGAGCTGACACGCTATTTCCTTTTCAAAAATGAATGAAATTGTGCAGTTTGAAGCGAACTGCGGAAGTATAAAATTGCAAAAGATTGCGGGAAATTATCGAGGCGCTTGTCACGTAACACCTGCTTTAAGTAAATTTTTTTTGTCGAGTTGCAGTGAGTAAATGTGTGACTACTGAAATTAGTACAAAATGAAATTCGTTGAATTGTTGTCCTCAATAATAGTAACAGAAAGAATTTATTATTTCAGTAAAACTATTTATGAATTGTTAAAAATATGAAGGTATTTGCGCATTTATGAGACTTCAATTGCCATCGGAAATATTGAATTATATGTGGGATCACTGCTGTGAAAATATATCCTGTCGATAAAAATATCTTTATATTTTTAATGGAATTTCCTGTAGTCCGTTTTCATAAACATATTCCAGTTTCCGCTCCAGAAAATTTGACTTGTCCTTGACTTCTGACTTTATTGAACGTTGAACGAAGACTGGCCACAAAGCTCGCAAAACCGACAACCTATAGGGAAGAAAGGTTCTCGAGTGGCAACCTCGTACCGCTAAGCGAAGCGAGGGCGGCTACCCACAAGATGGCGTGACGACCTGGTAAGATATGCAGGAAGTCGATGAAAGCAGGTGGGTCAAGAACGTGCTTTGTGGCATTCCTTTGGAGAGGCCTTCAGCAGTGGACTTGTGAAGGGCTGTAATGATGATGATGATGAACCATTTTACATGTATAGTATATAGTATTCTGTAAACGTGAAATAAAAGGGAAAAACTAAAGTTTTTATTGACTTTGTTATAAGAAAGAATTCATTGAATATTTTTTTAAACAAACTTGTTAATGGTTTGGTGAAGATGGGCAGCACATGCGGCCTGTTTCTAGCAAAAATCAAAAACAAAATCCCTGTAGTCGACGTATTGTGATAAACTGTGCATGAGTAGGTAATAGATACTGGTACATTCAAAATACACCCAGAATCTGAAAACCAACAATGTACGATTTTGCACGAATGTTGGCTCCACAGAATTGAACTCAGGACTTACGATGAAGTATCCAAGTGACTGGACAAGCCAACTGACCTCTGACATTGAGTTATATAAAGCGTACTATTTATTATAAGGAATTTATTTTTTTCACATTATAAGCATAATTAATATTCACAAAATCACAATGATACTCTCAAAGTTGCACATTTAGCAAGTTCATTTTAACCAAATTTTGTACCTAATATTTACAGTACGTATCGTGCATTTGCATAGAATAAGTATTAACGTGGTAAACAATCAAATGAAGAACGAGGAATTTCGCATTTACGAGTGAGGTACATTTTCGTAACTTTTTAAAGTTGCTTGTAAAGTAAATGTTGATTTAAATGATTTATATGCCATTTTTAGCGACCTAAAAAGGTATTCATTTAACTTGAACTTAAAGCTAAAGCTGATGAGTTTAACATATTTTAAAGAACATTTTATATTATTGACAAGTTTATATTACAAAATTTCACGGTTATTTCAAACGAAGACACCGATAACCTCAACAACGTCTAGATAGGAAAATGAAATGTTATTCCGTGTTATAGGAGAATGTACATAAAACTTTGCAATTGTAATGCGGCCGCTCGACTTTCTACATTTGCATTCAAGCCGCGGCTCAATTTAATAAGATATAATATTGACGTACTATGTGTAAACAATTATGTAAAGTAATAACAAAAAGTAGTTATAAGATTAAATATCATATATTTATGACGCACGTGAGCTGGCAGCGGATGAGAATCTATCACCCCATTTCATCGGTGGTTCGTTATGGTGACTAAGGAAATGCCAGCAATATCTTATGGCTTTCAATAGACCACCCCCATTCAATCCATTCCTACCCAGTAACGGCAACAGACTTTATTAGACTTAATTTTTTCTTGGGTCTGTTAGATTTTAAGTTCAGGTGAGGTTGAAAATTTCGAAATGTTTTGCGAATATATACACACTGCCGGCGCTTCGCCCTTTTCTTTGCAAAACCCTGTAATATTTTCATATAAACCCTGTAATATTTTCATATATATAGGGTTTGATTTCACAAAATTCAAAGAAACAGAGCGTTAAAAAGACAGTATAATATAATACTTAAATATCTGAGTACTATGAGTAAAAATTGACAGGTCTAGAACCAGTCTCAGGTTCATGATGATGATTCTCAATGTTTTAATGAATTCTCCGCAGCCCTGATGCTGACACATGTTTTCAACATGTCAAGATAGAAGCGATATCAAAATTAGGTAGAAAATTATAAAGTTGCGTGATTTTCGTCGACAAACAATATTTTATCTATAATTGATGATTAGAAAAGCACGTGCCCATTGATAAGTAAAACGCCTCATTTATTTATTCGACATCGTGAGAAACGCGCCTATTATTCGCTGCTTTAAACAAATTAACTACAAACATGCGACGAAATCTACAAATGACTAGACATTAACTACATTGTTGATATAACATAAACAAGAAAGGAAAAATTTTATTATGTTATTCCAGCATTGAATAATTAAATATACTATAGATACTACTGGCTACGCTGAATGTATGTGGAGCAATGAATGACAAGATGGATGAAATATGCGAAATGATGAATGATAGAGGAATAGATGTGTTATGTGTAAATGAGACGAAACGAAAGGGAAAGGATGCCACTGTACATGGCATGTATACCGCTTACTGGTCTGGTGTAGACGAGACCGAGCGGGCATGCCAGGGAGTCGGTGTCATCCTTTCAGAAAGAATGGGTCAATGTGTGAAAGAGTATGAATGTGTAAGCCCAAGGCTGCTGTGGATACGAATGAAAGTGGGCTTAAAGAAGTTGTTTGTGCTAGAATTGTACGCCCCAGACATGTCTAAGCCCACTTATATCCGAGAGCAGTTTTGGGACATAGTAAGGATGGTGTTGATGAAATGTAAGGAAATGAAAATATCATTATGTTAGGAGATTTTAATGGAAGGGTTGGGGTGAAGAGGTCTGGTTATGAAAGGATATTAGGAATGTTTGGCGACGAAAGTGTAAATGAGAATGGTGAAGACCTCCTCGCCGTATGTGAGGAAAAGAATCTTTTGTGACGAATACTTTCTTTCGCCATAAGAGTTCACATGTATACATGGAAGAGGTAATGATAGAAGCATGATAGATTTCATAATTGTGGATGAAAGAATGCGGAGCGCAGTGGTAGATACAAGAGTTTACCGGGATCCAACGTAGGGACGGATCATTACCTGTGCTTACCGGGTAATATCCAGGCGTTGGCGGCATCGGACATCTGTGTCTACCACTGCGTTACAACGTATAAGAACAGAGAGGTTACAAGATGAAGGTGTGAAGAAGTATAAATGTAGACTGAGGGAGAATATAAATGGTTTGAATGAAATATGTATGAATGATTTAGACCTGAAGACTGTATGGAATAATGTTAAGAAAGTTTTGGTGGATGCAGCCACCAGTATGTGGTGTAAGTAAGAGAACGAATGAAAGGAAAAATAATACGTTGTGGTGGGATGATGAGATTCGGATGGAAGTTGAAGCAAAGAAGAGAGCATGGCTAGATTTACTGGCAACCAAAGCTGGTAATTCTGGCGGTATGAATGATGAGATTGAAAGAAAAAGGCAGACTTTGACTTATAAATAAAGAGTAAAAGAAGTTGTTGAAAGGAAAAAGCAAGAAAGAACGGATAAGAATGATAGAAGGATATCTGATAACTTCCAGGCAAATATTAAAATGTTCTGGAAACTCGTAAGAACTGCTAGGGAAATTCAAAACAGCCTAGAATGAATGCTATACGAGACGAGAATGGCTGTATGCTGAATGATGAAGTTTCAATTTAAAGAGATGGAAGAATACTTTGAAAGCGTGTTTATGAGTGAAGGTCGTCTGAATTAAGTGAAAAGAAATTTCGAAAGAAGTGGAGAGAGGTAGGGAGATAAGTGTAGATGAAATAATGAAAGCAATGAAAAGCATGAAAGCAGGTAAGGCAGCCGGATATGATAGAGTATCACTCGAAATGCTAAGGGCTGGAGAGGGAGTGGTGGCAGGCCTGCTGTACACCTTGTTTAATTTATGTTGGGAACTGAAGCGGGTACCGGAAGACTGGTGCAAAGCCGTTATAGTCCCAATATATAAGGGAAAAGGGTCACAGCAGGACTGTAAAAACTACCGTGGTATCAGCTTGCTTAGCATTGTGGGTAAACTGTATGCTAAGGTGCTAATTGAAAGAGTTATGGAAGAAACTGATGGAAAAATTTGGGATGTGCAAGCTGGATTTAGAAAGGGAATGGGGTGTACGGATCAAGTATTTTCCATGCATGATGCGGAGAAGTTTTTGGCCAAAACCAGAAAGTTTTTTGTGCTTTCATGGACTTGGAAAAGGCTTATGACAGAGTGGACAGGAATGTGTTATGGCAAACACTTAACTCATTTGGTTTGAGCGCTGGTTTGATACAGGCATTGAAGTCTCTTTATAGGGACTCTAGTGCTTGTGTCAGGATCAACGGGGTCTACTCGGACTGGTTTGGCATCCAAAAAGGTGTCAGACAGGGCTGTGTAGCTTCCCCCTGGCTGTTTAACCTATTTATGGACAGTTGTTTGCAAACTTTGAAAGTTGAAGAATGTGGGTTGAGAATGGGTGAGTTAACCGTCAAATGCCTTTTGTACGCCGATGATCAAGTCATATTTGCATCGTCGGCGGCCGAGTTGCAAATGATGGTTACTTTAATGAACCGATCATTAAAAGAAGAGGTATGAAAGTGAACGCAAGTAAGACGAAAGTGATGGTTTTGAAAGAGAAGAAAGTAAAACGTTATGTGAAATAAGAATAGAAGGGGAGTTGATTGAGCAAGTGGATGAGTTTGTATATTTGGGATGTTTATTTAGTAGGGATGGTAGATACGAGTATGATAAGGATATAGAACGACGAGTGAACGCAGGAAATAGAGTAAATGGGGCTCTACACGCTATTGTGAAGAGTCAGAATGTGTCAAAAAGGCACGTTTGGCAATTCACAATGCTGTGTTAGTCCCTACTTTAATATGGTAGTGAAAGTTGGGTCTGGCAGAAGAAGCATGAGAGTAGAATAAATGCTGTGAAATGCGGTCATTAAGGAGTATGCTAGGGATGAATCTGAATGACAGGGTGAGAAATAGTGTGATAAGAGAAAAGTGTGGTTTGCAAGATGACGTTGTGACCAGGATTAAGAAGGAATGCTTCGGTGGTTTGGTCATGTAGAAAGGATGAACGAAGAAAGAGTGACAAAGCAAATTTATGCTGCAAGTGAACGGCAGAGTCGGAAAGGGACGCCCTAGACGAAGGTTTATCGACCAAATTGGCGATATATTGGAAATGGGCCAGATTAGGAGTACCCTTAACCGACGAGCGTGTATGCGTAGATATATGGATGTAAAGGAGGCGAGAGAGGTGTGCCAGGATCGTGCCAAGTGGAAGTCCGTAGTCTCTGCCTACCCCTCTGGGTGACAGGCGTGAGTGTTTATGTATGTATATATGTACTATAGATACAGATGCTACACTACATCTGAGATGAAAGAACTTTAAGGAGAAACTACCATGCAACAACCCAAACGAAAAGCCTCTTTGTCGCTTCTCTGCGAATTTCTGTGCATGCAATTAATAAAAATGTCCGGAATATAAACTCAAGAGTCACACAGTAAAACAGGCTATAATTAGTATCGCAGATGAGGATAGTTTCTGTAGTAGTGTACGTTTTCCTTCTGAATCAATAACATAATAAGTGGTGACTTATAAATATCCGCGTGTGAGTGCAGTAGTTTCATGTTTATAACGGTAACACTGATAACGGGCCACTACCGCATCAGTAGCGTCTTCTAAATAAAGACTAAAATTAAAAAATTGCGGTTGCCAACTTGCTCGCCAAGTGTGCAACTATGGCAAATATTCCCCCTATGAGTTAATTCAAGTAGGGGAAGCTTATGTTCAGCAGTGGACTTTAATAGGCTGTAACGGTAACGGATGACAGGCTACTACGATGTTAGACATTGAGTCTTCAGATGTGATAGATGTGACATCTGGAGTACCGCAGGGATCAATTTTGGGGCCGTTGCTTTTTGTTGTCTTCATAAATGACATTAGTACCTGCTTCAAAAACACCCATTTTCTCTTATATGCTGACGACCTTAAAATTTTTCGGAAAATAAACACAACTGAAGATTGTAATAAATTGCAAAGTGATCTAGATCGTTTGTCCGCTTATTGTGCTGCTAATAATTTACAGCTGAGTTTATCAAAATGTAAATCTATCACATTCACTAAAAATATTAATGTCATCCATTTCACATACTCTCTTTGTAACACTCTCTTACAAAAAGTCTCCATAATAAAAGACCTGGGAATACTATTTGACTCGAAGCTACATTTTGATGCTCATATTAGTCACGTTACGGCTAAAGGTTTTCAGCTTAGTGCTTTCGTAAGAAGGACCTGTAATCTGTTTAAAAGGCCTGCGACGTATTTATTACTATATAAGTCACTCATTAGGTCACAACTCGAATACGCTACTTGTGTTTGGATCCCTTATTATGAAAAATATAGTGATCAGCTGGAATTGGTACAACGTAAATATCTTCGGTTTTTAAATTATAAATTTTTTAGAAAATGGTCATCATATCTCACTCTTTTAGATAAATTCTCAATTTCCACTCTAAAAATGAGAAGATTATATTTTGACCAATTATTCTTATACAAAATCTGTCATAATAAATTAGATTGTAATCAACTCATAAATCAAATATATCTACGCATACCTAGTCGGTCCCAACGCATTCATAATACATATAGTCATCGTTTATTTGCTTCTAAGATTTGCCGAACAAACGCGGGAGAGCGAGCTCCCCTACGGCGTATCATGAAATCATATAATGATAACTTTACGGACATATTTGCTTTATCATTTGTAATGTTCAAAAAGTGTATTTAAAAAAAAGAATACTTTTTAGTAAAGTAAAGTAAAAAAAGTATTGCCTTGTGGTTTAAACAGATTATTAATGATGTAACCGTTGTTTCTCGAGGCAAGTTTTGGCTAGAATAGCCACTATAGTGGTTGTGTTGGCTAGGATTTGCTCAGGGAAATCTCGAATTATTCATCTACTTGTGGTATCATACAACGTGATTGCTGTGCATTATAATATTACTTTTATTGTGATATTACTTTTTGGATAACGGTGCTGGTTGTGTAATAACTTGGTTTCCCTTTTTATAAGACCTGTATCTGAATTATTTTTATTACACAATTGTTTGTTGTCCTGAAGAAAAAGAAATTCGATATTGCAGACCGACTACTCCCCGTAGTATCGTGCCAAGAACGCTGGCTGCATTTCCTCTCTGAATGACTATACTTAGCCTACGACCGATAAAAGAACCAGCCCTCTTATCACCATCAGAGACGATCAGTCACGGATAGAGTTCCTTTAGGAACTTTACCGCATGTTGAACTCACGTAGTATCCGGTATTTTCAGTACATCACTAAAATTTAATGTGTTATCATCATTACATCCCTCTATGTTATATAAACAACTTGCCATGTAACTCCTGTAAGAGTCAGCAGGCTAAGCATTTGAAATAGAAAGGCAAATAGAATTTCAAAATTGCACGTTACATTCCAACAAAACATTCACAGCTGCAATACATCAATGTAGACAAACGTTTTTGTTCTACGACACTAGAGCAGGTTTGCGATGAAACAGATTGCACAAGCTTGTTTTTACGTTATGGTTTGTGTACGAGGACGGCGTTAGGATTGAAACTTCCACTTAAAGCTTCCTTAGAGTAAAGCTAGAGCCTATATGCATCTCACGGCTGGGCACAAGCTTACTCTCATTTCATGTATGCGAAAGCGTTTCCGTAACCTTGCCAATATGCGCCGAAGGTAGAACACCATGGGGTTTTCGGTGCAAATCCGAGTATGCGTAGGCAGTCAGTCCTTGCCCCCGCGAGGCGGGTATGCGTAGGCATTACCCCATCTAAAAAAGGGGTATTTCCCGGAAATCAGCTCCGTCACGTCTGCGTACCGAAACTTTCGACGTTTAGTCGTGTTAAATATTTGAACTATAGGTCATATCAGTTTATATTGAAGCGTCAGTAGCCTAATGGCAAGACGCGGGCCGCGAACTCGAAAGGTCATGCAAAGTGAAAAGCAAGCACCGTTAAAAAAAAAAGAAAAAAAATATTATTCCGTATTTCATTCACTTTGGCAAAAACGGTTCTAGTCTGCAGCTAACATGGAAGCGCTTTTACTTTCCGTTCACAGTTCAATGAAGCTGCGGAGCGTTTTGACTGATGAAAAAGGAATAAAATAGGATGATTTTAGCCTTTACTGCGTGATTCTTGAACAAATATATGATGTCGCCAGTTAAATTATTGTGCATAGTGTGGCCTAGATGTAGTAAAATAGAAAGTAATGTAACAGCCTATGCGTCTCACTGCTGGGCACAGGCTTCTTCTCATTTCTGAGAGAGTTTTAAGGCCATATCCGGCCATTTAAGAAAATGTCTGCCGCTCTGCCCCAATGCGTGTTGGCGAACTTCACGTCTTCGAAATATTATTTTTTCATAATTCTCAGACATGCAGGTTTCCTCACGATAAGTTCCTTCACCGCCGAGCACGTGGTAAATCAGCCCTTAAAATTGCAATTAACAATTTCATATGTGCTGGTGGGGATCGAACCAGGGCTGCTCGCGTGCTGTGAAATTTACTGAACTACCACGGTTTACATTATTTTATATATTAGGTCCTTACATATGAAATTAGTGTTTTGTCGTACTGACCACTTAGATCTGAAATATCTCCTCTTTGGTTAAGAATTCCAAATTCAAATTTATAAATTCATTTAGCTGGTACATTTGAATTTTGAAAACAGTCATTCATTTGTTTTTTCCTCATTATTTTATTCTTTGGCGTCGCTTATTACCGCACAATGGAAAACATTAAATATGGTATATTTACGAGTACGAGTTCTACCATGGCATCAGTGCTGCAGAAACAGCTCAAAGGATAAATGATGTGTACGGCGCTGGTGTCGGAAAAGAAAGCACGGTACGTTTTTGGTTTCAACGTTTTCGTTCTGGAAATTTCGACCTTCAGAACCAATTCCGTGGACGGCCGGAGACCAAAGTGGAAAATGAAGAATCAAAAGCTATTGTGGAAGCGGATTCATCACAAAGCACTTCAGAGATAGCTGCAGGTTTCGGGGTAAGTGATAAAACTGTATTAATCCACTTGAAGCAAATCGGGAAAGTAAAAAAACTTGAACGATGTATAGTAACGATGTATGCATGAATTGAGTAAATCGAACTTGCAAACACGCGTCGACTGCTGTGTTACTTTGCTCAACCGACACAATAATGAAGGGATTTTAAATCGAATCATTACTTTTGATGAAAAGTGGATACTGTACGATAATCAGAAGCGCTCGTCGCATTAGCTGGATCCTGGAGACCCAGCCAAATACTGCCCTAAACGAAAATTGACTCAGAAAAGTTACTTGTGAGTGTTTAGTGGACTAGCGCCGGTGTCGTTCACTACAGCTTTCTAAAATCTGGCCAAACGATTACGGCAGATATCTATTGTCAGCAACTGCAAACCATGAAGGAAGAACTAGCTGCTAAACAACCAAGATTGGTCAATCGCTCTAGGCTACTGCTGCTTCATGACAACGCAAGACCACACACTGCACAACAAACAACCACTAAGCTACAATCGGAATGTTTGCGACATCCACCGTACTCCCCGGACTTTGCTCCAACAGATTACCATTTTTTCCGGAATTTGGACAACTTCTTACAAGGAAAAAAATTCAACTCCGATGCGGCAGTCCAAACCGCCTTCAAAGAGTTTATTGATTCTCGCCCCCATGGTTTTTTTAGTAAAGGGATCAATGAACTACCTATGATATGGCAAAAGTGCATAGATAACAACGGTGCATACTTTGATTAATTAAATATATTTTACAAAAAAAATGACTTTATATTCCTCCCGTACAAAACGCCAATTTCATATGTAAGGACCTAATATATCCTTACATTCTCGTACAGGATGTAAAATCTGAAGGACTATTCGGATGAAGTGTAAGGGAAACAGATACACAAATATACTAGAACCGAGCACCAACAATTTGTGTCTGCACAAAAGTTGTATACAGTTGTCAGAGATTATGTTTTAAGCTAATTTTTATACAAGTAAGGGTGACAAACGAGTTCAGTTTCAGTTCATCTGATGATAAGTGAATGCTATAGACATCCACCCTTCCTTGAAAGAGAGTGAAAATTTAAATGCGGTGGCACCCCTGAGATCTTACATTGGCAACCTCTGGCATTGCTCTGTGTTCGTGATGTTTTATTACAATCGGTTCTATCATTTTGATCACCTCGGATAGACAAACATATTGAATAGACATATATAGACAAATTAACATTTTGAATGTTGTTCAACCTGAAGAATGGCATAAAATACGACCGATTATTTAACTTTGGCTTTTGATCATTTATTGACTGGGCGCCACTCTTACTCTCACTTGCTAGCCTACATTAGAAAGATTAATAAATCTCACTCATTTGAAGAAATGGGGTGAGAAAAAGACTCCTTAATAATACGGCGAACGAGAGTTAATGACGTTGAACGTCATTAACTGTAATAAATAATACAGATCGTGTCATAGTGGCTTTATTTATTGCTAGCAACCTAAATTATAGAAGGAATATAATATTTTGTTTGTATATTGAAAAAAATCCACATTTGTAACCTGTAAATAATTTATAATAATAAACACTATGAAAATATTTTATAATTTGACTCAATATGCTTTGCGATGGGATGGATTATGGGGAGGTGAAAGGAGGAGCGCGGCATTCAAGGTAAGTGTATATTTCAGTTGACTGAGTTGTATTCTTTATCTGTTTCGGCAATACTAACACACACGTGCATAGAGCATATAGAGTAAATTGTAAGCGATCAAATTGATGCATGGATACCTACACTTTTCTAGTCTAGATATAATACATACGTTCCCAACTGCGAGGTCTAAGCAAGAATAGTTAATTACTTATTATAAGAATACTTTATTACTATTTCCTCTAATTTTTTATCAGTCTTTATAAAACCCACAGCTGTATAAATGCTTTTTGGAGGTAGCATGTATATGTCCACCTGCCCAGCGTGAGGAGTGTAAGTAATTATCATCATCATCATCATAGTAGCCTTTTACAAGTCCACTGCTGAACAAAGGCCACCCACAAGGAATTCCATAAAACACTGTCCTGACCGGCTTCATCTATCGAGTTGATGAAGCGGCTCAGGATATCTATGTACGTGATAGTAAGTGGTTGCTGCGGCCCATAGACTTCTACATCTGTCCTCGATTACGAATCAAAATGCATAGTCACCCGTGAGGAATAAGATGGCAAGCCTCGTTTCCAGCAAAATGGGTCTCCGGTCCTCTACACTCACCATACAAAACACAGCAGCATTAAACTGCTATTTTACGTTGGTATTCTGTGAGAGCGTGGTCTTTCCCCGGTCGAGCCGACCCATTCGTGTTAAAACTATACTACTAATATCGCAGCAGCTTGAGATAGTAAGAGGAAGCAAATGAGAACTGTAAAACTAGACAAGTTGCAAGTTACCGTCGTTTTAGAAAGAAGTAGGCACTTTGCATGAACATCCTTGAAGTAATTTATTTAATAAGTGTAAAATATGACTTACCATACACCTTCAGTGCACTCACATTGCCCCTAGATTCATGCCAGTATAATATCAGCGTTCCCGTCCGTGCTCTTATATTTCCATTGCACTATTTGCGACTTAATATATTTGCACTACTAATATACTGGAGCCAGTTTCCCTTATCGTTCGAGCACTTACGTCTTCAGTACACCTTCAGAATACTTGCGCAGCTAGGACACTTTTAGTACTCGCTCATTGCCACTGCACCTGTATCAGTGCACTACTGGGGCTCAAGTATGGACTTGTATATGGAAACTCGCACCTTCTGTACGCCTTCAGTACCCTACCGAGTATAATTAATAATTATATTCATTATAATAAAATTTTTTTTGTAAAGTTTAATTTCATAAGCTTTAATTACAGTACCCAAATATTGATTACCATAACAAAATCTTCACATCGCGTTTTTCGCTTTATGTTATCGGCATAATAACAAAGTTAAGCAAAATAAGTAATTTGTTAGTATAACAGTTTCCAAACTAAAAAAATTGAATTTGACCAAAATATACTATTGAGTCTGAAAGTTAAAGCTTTAGAAATACTTGAAACATAATTGTTTACACATTACGTTCTTTTATGTTTCTGTTTTATTACCTTATTTTTGTATCCCATTAAATTGAGCTGCACGTTGAATGCAAAATGTACACAGTGGAGCGGTCGCATTACAATTGCAAAGTGGCCTCTTTCATTGTCCTATAACACGGAAGGACATTTGATTTTCATATCTTGACGTTGTTAAGGTTATCAGAATTTTCGTTGGCAATCTCTGAAGCATTCCATCTTAGTCAATGGGTAAACAAGGGTAGTAAGGAAAAAAACGCATCTGCATTTTGTTTCTTAATCGAGGATAGATGTAGACGTCTGTGGGCCACATCATCTACTCTTCATCAGGTAGACTGTGTGCCCCTTTTTCACCTACTATTCTATAAAAAAAGCTTATCGTTAAAATTATGTACTAAATATGGTAAAAATGAATACTAAAGTATGCAATTGGAGAGTATTATTGTGATTTTGATAATATGATGATGACAACTGTCTAGTGGCGGGCAAGAATACCCACTACCCCATATCTTCCAGTGGGTGTCGTTAGAGCGACAGAGGGAAACTGAGGCAGAAGAAGGGCAGCAGCATCTTTCTTATAACAACAAAATAACAATAAAAAAACTGTAGTTGCCAAACCGCTCGCCAAACGTGGCAACTATGGAAAAATACCCCCCGTGAAGGAATAAAGTTACGAAGAGACGGCCCCCAGTCCCCGGCGGCCCCGCTATTCCTGGCTAAAGAGAGATGGAGGACATGGTGATCCTCGAATCCGGCAATTTGTTCTATCACCGGGAGGGCGACCATCTGTCACAAGGAGGTGTCGGATTTATCGTTCACAAGTCTCTCTTTAACAATGTTATAAATATTGGAAGTGTGTCGACGAGGGTTGTGTTCCTTATACTCAGCATCACCAAACGGTATTCGCTGAAGATCATACAGATTTACGCAACAACCTCAGCACATCCCGATGAGGAGATGCAGGAAATGTATGAGGATAAAACTAGAGTCATGCATTCCTCTAAAACTCACGATACGGTGTTAATGGGAGACTTCAACGCAAAACTAGGCACAAGAGAGAACGGTGAGCTGAAGGTAGGGAAATTTGGAATAGGGCAACGGAACCCAAGACGCCAGCAGCTGGCCGACTTCATGGAGAAAGAGGGACACTTTATGATGAACTCTTTCTTCCAGAAGCAGCCCCACAGGAAGTGGACCTGGTCGAGCCCCGACGGTTCGACAAAAAATGAGATTGACTTGATTATGACGACCAGACGACAACTGTTCAGTGATGTTTCAGTGATCGCGAGGGTGAAAACTGGCAGCGATCACTGAATGGTGAGAGGCACACTGAACCTAAACGTTAAGTTGGAGATGTCTCGTCCAATGAAGTCAACGCTCCGTTCCCCTCGTGCTCTAGTCCAAAGTCCCGAACCTTTTCAGCTCGAGTTATAAAACCTTTTCAGTGCCTAGAAGACTGCAATGAAGTGGAAGATATGAATGACAAGCTCGTGGAAACTGTCCATGCGGTCGGAGCTAAGTTCTGCAAGACCCGCCGCAGAAGAATACAAAAACTCTCCGATCACACTCTTAATCTCATGGCTGTTAGACGGGAAATGAGGCTGCAGTCTTCAACAGATTTGACAGCATACAGGCAACTGAACAGATAGATCTCCAAATGTATGCGGCAGGACTTACGCAACTTCAATACAACTTGTATTGAGGAAGCGATCGAGCGGAACCAAAGCTCCAAAGTCTTTGCCAGAGATCTGTCTGCCAGAAAGAGCCAACTGTCAAAGTTGAAGACCGAGTGTGGCAGCATCATTTTCGGGACACCAGAGATTTTGAGTGAGATAGAGAGGTTCAATCTGCAGCTGTATACATCATCGTTGGAGCCACACGCAAGTGTGAGTAATGATCCAATAGCAAGTCTTATTCGACACTATTCCGGTGATATCCCGGACTCAGCTCTTTAATTCCGTCCTCCATCGTGGGACTACTTCGGAGGCGTGGTGCAAAAGTGCTGTGCTCTCTTGAAGGACTACAGACCAATTTCCATTCTGAGACGTGCTGTTTTCGAGAGTCATTACGAATCGTCTCGCAAGTAGACTCGACGACTTCCAGCCTCCCGAACCAGCCCGTTTCCGAAGAGACTTTAGTGCCAAAGACCACATACACACCCTTCGGCAAATTGTACAAAAGACAGAGGAGTACAATCTGCCACTTTGCCTTGCGTATGTGGACTATGAGAAAGCCTTTGATTCCCTTCAGCGGTGCCAAGTTGACTATTGGTCTATCGAAGTGCTGAAGTGTTTGTACAGCAGGGCTACGATGGCTACCCGAGTACAGAATCAGAGTACGAAACCTATCCAACTGCATAGAGGTGTAAGACAGGGTGACGTTATATCCCCGAAACTCTTCACCGCTGCATTGGAAGATGTTTTCAAGCTAATGGGCTGGAAAGGATACGGTATTAACATCAATGGCAAGTAAATCACTCATCTTCGATTTGCCTACGACATAGTCCTTATGGCAGAATCGCTGGAGGACCTAAGCACTATGTTCAATGACCTCAATAGTGTCTCCCAACGGATAGGTCTTAAGATGAACATGGACAAAACAAAGATCATGTTTAATGTCCATGCCGCAACTATGCCGTTAGTTGTTGGGAGCATTAAGCTCGAAGTTGTAGACGAGTATGTTTACCTGGGACAAATAGTCCGACTATGTAAGTCCAACTTCGAACGAGAGGTCAATCGACAGATTCAACTCGGCTAGGCAGCGTTCGGGAAATTGCGACACATCTTCTCGTCAGGTATACCTCAATACTTTAAAAAGAGATTGTACAACCAGTGCGTGTTGCCAGTAATGACCTATGGAACTGAGACGTGGTCCTTCACTTATTTTGAAAGTCAGAAAGTATTTCTTGATAATTACAGTGACAATCTGGTGATTTTCGTTTTATTTGCACGATATTAGCAGGAACATCATCATCGTTGGATAAATCTGGCTGTGATGAGGAACGTCTACTTGGTGGCGTTCTTGAAACACTCATTTTTTCCCCCGGTAAATTATGAAAGAAGGTAAAAATATAATGACGCGTCAGAAAAATGATGCACAGGCGATCGTTATATTATTATTCACTATCCGTTTTACACAGGTTAAGTTAATGCACTTGAGACAAGAGCGAGAACAATGTTCGCTACGATTGGCGCTTGACGTATGCCACACTCAAACACATTATTTACAATGACTTTGGGGCCATTAGAGCGGAATTGCATATAACAAAAAGCACAAAATGCTTTGTAGTTATTTATAGGAAAAATGGCGAAACTTAACAAGCGTCCGACTATGCAAGAGCGCACTTATAGACTGATCCTATTATTTACGTATAAATAAGTTCATACTGACAGTTGTTACCTGTAACCACAGAGGCACTCTTAGATTTCTTTTTTTTATTAGTTTGGCAAAGGCAGTTTGGCAAATGTAAACCCACACTACTTTTTCATGCTGCTGGTGGTTGTAATAGTGTAGATACCGTTCGATCTTGCATTTATATTTATATTTTATTTTTAAGTGTATATAAGAATTGATTTGTATACTCAAACATTTGTAACGATAGTGATTTGTTTCTGTCGCTGTCTTCGGAAGATGAAACACTAAGGCCTTTTGCACATTGTAAGACACGGACACTAGACAAGAAAAATGTCTCGTCTGGTTTATCGTACACATTCATGCAATAACGGATGAGTTCTATTCTTTTGAATATTTGCTACCGTTAATATTTACGGTAGTGTGAAAACAAAAAAGTAACAATTTCGAAAACATGAATGAAATAAAAAAACATAATTGCTCCATTAAAACAAAAAAAGGAGCAGCCTACATACATGTCACTACTGGGCACAGGCTACTGAACTTTCGGCAAAAAAAGTGCCAATGCGCAATCACTTCAACTGGGGAATTTCTCAGATATGCAGGTTTTCTTTTACCGCCGAGAACGTGGTAAATCGACACTTCAAATTGCAATTTACATATTAGTAATAATATATAATAATGCTTTTGTACTATGAAATTTTCGTTTGGATCAGTTTGATTACCGCTTTTGACCAGTAAAATAAAATAAACCTTTGTTTAAGTAAAATCTGCTATCTTTGATATTTAAAGTATTTTTTGGCAACAGACATGTGAGCTATGAAACCAGGACGGTCACAAAAATACAATAATCTTAAATGACAATCTGATTTATACGTCTCATTAAAGGTATAAAAACTAAAGTAGCAGCTTACATACGTCTCACTACTGTGCTCAGGGCTCCTCATTACCTATAGTGTTTTATGGGCAGAAAAGAGCGTGCCGCAATGCTTTAATGCGGATTAACGGTTTCACATTTCTACATCTTTTTTAATTACTCAGACATTTAAGATTGCCCACGGAGTTATTATTCGCCGCTTCACCGGATACGTGGTAAGTCAGCACTTAAAATTTCCTATAACACATTTGTCCTCAAAGGACTCGTACACGTTTTGCCCCCGTGTCATGATGAAATCTCACGGCGAGCTACACGGCTCTCGTATTTGTGTAAATAAAATTCATAAAAACTGACTGGGATGAGTCGCTCGCGTCCGTAGGCTTTGACCACCTAACCCTAGGCCCACCCTACACGTGTCCCCCGGGTGGTGCTAAACGAGCGACAAAGCCGAAAGTATAGACTCGGCTCCTCGCCATATGGTAGCGGCGTAAAAGCTACCAACCCTTAGTTCGCACCATGAGCCAGCAATTAAAAGAAATGGCCCCGAGTTCCCGGCGCCCCTTTAATGGGGCAGGGGTGCGAAGAATCTCCGGGAGGAAAACCGGCGACGAGGTTCGCCACCCGTCACGTTCTGTCTCCCGGAGGGGCGAAAAGTGGGTTGCGGAGGCCCGTCTGGCTACGCTGAATGTGTGTGGAGCAATGAATGATAAGATGGATGAAGTATGCGAAATGATGAATGATAGAGGAATAGATGTGTTATGTGTAAATGAGACGAAACGAAAGGGAAAGGATGCCACTGCACATGGCATGTATACCGCTTACTGGTCTGGTGTAGACGAGACCGAGCGGGCATGCCTGGGAGTCGGTGTCATCCTTTCAGAAACAATGGGTCAATGTGTGAAAGAGTATGAATGTGTAAGCCCAAGGCTGCTATGGATACGAATGAAAGTGAGCTTAAAGTTGTTTGTGCTAGGGGTGTACGCCCCAGATATGTCTAAGCCCACTTATATCCGAGAGCAGTTTTAGGACATGGTAAGGATGGTGTTGATGAAATGTAAGGTAAATGAAAATATTATTATGTTAGGAGATTTTAATGGAAGGGTTGGGGTGAAGAGGTCTGGTTATGAAAGGATATTAGGAACGTTTGGCGATGAAAGTATAAATGAGAATGGTAAAGACCTCCTCACCGTATGTGTGGAAAATAATATTTTTGTGACAAACACTTTCTTTCGCCATAAGAGGATTCACATGTATACATGGGAAAGAGGTGATGATAGAAGCATGATAAATTTCATAATTGTGGATGAAAGAATGAGGAGCGCAGTGGTAGATACAAATGTTTACCGGGGGTCCAACGTAGGGACGGATCATTACTCGGTCTTATGCCGAATTAATGGTCTATTCAAGCGTTGGCGGCATCGGACATCTGTGTCTACCACTGCGTTACAGCGTATAAGAATAGAGAGGTTACAATATGAAGGTGTGAAAGAGAAGTTCAAATGTAGACTGAGAGAAAATATAAGTCGTATGTATGAATTGTGTATGAATGATTTAGGCTTGGAGACTGTGTGGTATAATGTCAAGAAAAGTTTGGTTTGATGCAGCCACCGAAGTATGTGGTGTAACTAAGAGAACGAATGAAAGGAAAAATAATACGTTGTGGTGGGATGATGAGGTACGGATGGAAGTTGAAGCAAAGAAGAGAGCATGGCTAGATTTACTAGCAACCAAAGCTGGTAATTCTAGCGGTATGATTGATGAGATTGAAATACAAACTTTAGACGTATAAATAAGAGAGTAAAAGAAGTTGTTGAAAGTAAAAAGCAAGAGAGAACGGATAAGAATGATAGAAGGATATCTGATAACTTCCAGGCAAATATTAAAATGTTCTGGAAACTCGTAAGAACTGCCAGGGGAAATTCAATACAGCCTAGAATGAATGCTATACGAGACGAGAATGGCTGTATGCTGAATGATGAAGTCTCTAATTTAAAGAGATGGAAGGAATACTTTGAAAGCGTGTTTATGAGTGAAGAGTCGTCTGAATTAAGTGAAATAGAAATTCCGAAAGAAGTGGAGAGAGGTAGGGGAGATAAGTGTAGATGATATAATGAAAGCAATGAAAAGCATGAAAGCAGGTAAGGCAGCCGGATATGATAGAGTATCACTCGAAATGCTAAGGGCTGGAGAGGGAGTGCAGAGCCTGCTGTACACCTTGTTTAATATATGTTGGGAACTAAAGCGGGTACCGGAAGACTGGTGCAAAGCCGTTATAGTCCCAATATATAAGGAAAAAGGGTCACAGCAGGACTGTAAAAACTACCGTGTCATTAGCTTGCTTAGCATTGTGGGTAAACTGTATGCTAAGGTGTTAATTGAAAGAGTTATGGAAGAAACTGATGGAAAAATTTGTGATGTGCAAGCTGGATTTAGAAAGGGGATGGGGTGTACGGACCAAGTCTTTTCCATGCGCATGATTGGGGAGAAGTTTTTGGCCAAAAACTAGAAAGTTTTTTGTGCGTTCATGGACTTGGAAGAGGCTTATGACAGAGTGGACAGGAATGTGTTATGGCAAACACTGAACTCATTTGGGTTGAGCGCTGGTTTGATACAGGCATTAAGGTCTCTTTATAGGGACTCCAGTGCTTGTATCAGGATCAACGGGGTCTACTCGGACTGGTTTGGCATCCAAAAAGGTGTCAGACATGGCTGTGTAGCTTCCCCGTGGCTGTTTAACCTATTTATGGACAGTTGTTTGCAAACTTTGAAAGGTGAAGAATGTGGGTTGAGAATGGGTGAGTTAATCGTCAAATGCCTTTTGTACGCCGATTATCAAGTCATATTTGCATCGTTGGCGGCCGAGTTGCAAATGATGGTTACTTTTATGAACTGTTTATTAAAAGAAAGGGGTATGAAAGTGAACGCAAGTAAGACGAAAGTGATGGTTTTTGAAAGAGAAGAAAGTAAAACGTTATGTGAAATAAGAATAGAAGGGGATTTGATTGAGCAAGTGGATGAGTTTGTATATTTGGGATGTTTATTTAGCAGGGATGGTAGATATGATAAGGATATAGAACGACGAGTGAACGCAGGAAATAGAGTGAATGGGGCTCTACACGCTATTATGAAGAGTCGGAATGTGTCAAAAAAGGCACGTTTGGCAATTCGTAATGCTGTGTTAGTCCCTACTTTAATGTATGGTAGTGAAAGTTGGGTCTGGCAGAAGAAGCATGAGAGTAGAATAAATGCTGTAGAAATGCGGTCATTAAGGAAGTATGCTAGGGTTGAATCTGAATGACAGGGTGAAAAATAGTGTGATAAGAGAAAAGTGTGGTTTGCAAGATGACGTTTTGACCAGGATTAAGAAAGGAATGCTTCAGTGGTTTGGTCATGTAGAAAGAATGAACGAGGAAAGAGTGACAAAGCAAATTTACGTTGCAGAAGTGAACGGAAGAGTCGGGAAGGGACGCCCTAGACGAAGGTTTATCGACCAAATTAGCGATATATTGAAAATGGGCCAGATTAGGAGTACCCTTAACCGACGAGCGTGTATGCGTAGATATATGGATGTAAAGGAGGCGAGAGAAGTGTGTCAGAATCGTGCCAAATGGAAGTCCGTAGTCTCTGCCTACCCCTCTGGGTGACAGGCGTGAGTGTTTATGTTTTATGTTTCATAAAAACTGAAACAAAGCTTTTGTACGATTGCTGGCCATATCTACCTAGTAATTAGAAACCCAACGATCCCACGACCTATTCCATCAAATAGAGATAAAATCTCACAGTGTACTTAATTTTTAATTATTTACATCAGATAACGTGATAACATAATATTATGAAGTTGGTAAAATGAAACCTATGCCAACGGACACCCAATATATTCAACTAAAGAGCTTCTCTCTTAATGTCAGATTTGTGTACACAGTACTGGATACTGTGCACACAAAACACATGTGTTGTGTATAACAGTGTAGTTAGCCATTTTGCCAAACGTGGTAATTGTGGTAAATCATCCCGATAATGGCCACCGGTGTAGATATTTTTAAGTGTGACAATTTTTGATGCTGCACGAATAAGTATTCAGTAGCATTTTAAAATTTAATTTTATCAGTTACTTATCATTAGTTTATTTAGCAGAAAGTAGAGGGCACTATATTACATTAAAACTATGAAAGTCAAAACTATACTATCTAGTAATATCAGCTATAGAAGGTTGGGGTGCGACTGGCTCAAGAGCCACCCCAAAGCCGCGAACATTTATTTATTATATAAAAAAGGCATAAAGTGATATTGATTCTGTTAAAAATCTGTTTCTGTTAAAAAAACACGCTATCAGCGCCGCTTGCGTTGAAAAACTATTTGACGATATGACCATATTATCATGAAATAGCAATGTTCATGATAATATGGTCAAAACGATCTCTATTCATTGATTTGGCTAAGCTATATCACGACTTGGTCAACAAACAGTGACAAATATTATGAAATGACACCATTTCACGAAACAATGATTTAATGAGAATTTTGCAATAATTGCAGGCAGACCAGTTTTAATCAGTTTACATACAGATATAGTATTAAACGTATGAAAATTTATATGTTTTTTAGTTCTGAAAATAAAAAATTTCATACGTTTGATATATGTCACTTTTAAAATGAAATAACGAAAAAACTAAAAAAATAAACGTTAGGGTTTTTAAATAATTTTATAAATCTGTTACGCCGGTGGAAGGAAAAGGGGAGATCTCCCGCCGGGCAAGGTGTTCTGTCCGGGGAGCGGCCAACGCTCCGAGTGGTAGTTCGGAGCTATTGTATATATTGTATATATACTGTTTTTAATTCGGAACTTTGATAGCGCAATTTAGGCTTCGATGTATTTCGCTTGAGGCGCGACGACAGCGCCGCCACATCACCCCCCTGCTCAGACTGGAGGTCGATAGTGCAGTCTAGATGTCGACGAATGTGCAAGTGCCAGGGAATTGCCTTGTAGTCTGCGGTGAGTCGAGAAGAAGGCAAGTAAATCCGCGAGAGTGCTGTGAAGCAGAGGCGAGCAGTAAGGCTCAGAGCCGTGCCAAACACTGTAGCGCAGAGAGTAGCTTGAAAGAACAGGAAGCATTATTATAGTGCTGCGATGAACCTTTGTAAAGCTAGATGGGCTTGCAGGATGTGAAGACTGAATATTTGCTCGGGAGCGAATGAATGGGGTACTTGAGGACGATGACGAAGGTTTGAAATTGTAGTTTCCGAAGGTTGTTGGTTGCGTGTTCATATCACGTCGGTTGGTCACCACTGTGGCGGGTGGAAGGAAAAGGGAAGATCTCCCGCCGGGCAAGGTGTTCTGCCCGGCGAGCGGCCAACGCTCCGAGTGGTAGTTCGGAGCTATTGTATATATACTGTTTTTAATTCGGAACTTTGATAGCGCGATTTAGGCTTCGATGTATTTCGCTTGTGGCGCGACGACAGCGCCGCCACAAATCTAATTATTTAAACATATAAATGTAAGTTATTTTTATTATTTAATTTATTAGTTACTAAAGGCAAAATATAGGCTTTTTTCAAATGATGATAGATGGCGCTGTTTTGATAATTAAAACGTATATCGTCAGCGGAGTTTCAAATTGCAATGCATAGGTTAAAATTAATTTTAAACTTTATTTACAAATATAATATTTATTTGAAAAAATACCCGTCATACCGCCTATTAACTAACATATATTTAGTTATATATATTAACTAACATATATAACTAAATATATAATAGAAAATTAACATCTAAAGGAAGAAAAATACTTAACCTTCTTTTTTAAGTTCCGTAATCGGATAAAAAGTAGCCTATAAGTTGCCCCGGGTTACTAACTTCCTACATATAACATTTAATGGAAATCGGTCCAGTAGCTTTTGTGTGAATCGGTAATACACACAAACAACACAGGACAGACAGACAAAAATTCTAAAAACCAGTAATTTGGCTTCAGTACCCTTTATTTACTCCCCTGGACTTTTTTTTTCAAAAGTATATTAGAATTACGGACACAACTTTTTTACAGATTTATTACATGTATAGATTACGTATTTAGCAATTATCGAGAGAAAAAGCAATTAATTAAGTGGACGGCTTGATAACACAATGACTAGCTATGTTTTATGACTTTGACGACGTGCTGTTCGAGTTCGAATGCTTAATGCTACGAGTTCGAATCCTGCAAGATAAAAGTGTGAAAATGGCGTATAAGTTATTGTTTAGGCCTGGGTTTTTATCCATGTGTCATTTGTGCATATCAACCGCCACAACGCTAATGAAATCCTAGTAGAATGTCCTAGTTTTATCCTATGAAAATACTTTAAAACCCTTGCTTTAAAAGCAATGCTTCCCTCATCACCAGTCTGTGAAGTTTGAATTTGCATTATTGCAAAGTATTTTTCGATTGATTGTTCCACCATAATCGTACGTTTTTTGTAAATAAAAGGTACTTTTTTTTAAATAGCGCCTATCCATGACAAGGGCAAAAAGTAAGGTGTTTAAGTTACTCAGGAAGTGTCCACGGCTCTGCCCCAATGCGTGTTGGCGGACATTACATGTCTTCAAATTATATTTTTTTTATTTCACAGACAAGCAGATTTACTTGTGATTTTTTATTCCCCATCCAGCACGAAATAAAAAAATCTGCACCGTTTATATAATAACTATATAAATATGTATTCACAAAATACCCAGACAGGCAACTGGAAGCATCTTCAAAGATGTGAGTAATTTGGAATGCGATTCACAATCCGCCTGCCAGACGTGATGGTTAAGGCAAATCTCCCCCCCCCCTACTACTATATAAAAAACTTTTAATGTAAAGTTAAAGCTGACTTCAAAGAAATAAAAAATTACATAACATAAGCTTCCTGGGGTCGGGGATTTAATTTTTCTGCATACTATGTTTTAGCACTGACTCCAGAAGCTACAACGAGCTTGTGGAAACTATTAAATTGTTTTAGTTTTTAGAAGTCACCTTTTACTTGTTTCAGAATATGAATTTTACAAAACATACCCTAACTCCTAACTACTAAGAAAAATTATATAAAAAAAAATATATATTAAAAATTAATAAAAGTTTGCATCTTTTCCGAATTTACAAAATCAACAAATTATCGTATGTTTCACGCTATGTTTGCATTTCGACTAACGGACTTTCAGTCAGTACATTGGAGTTCGGCTGGAACTGATTGCATGTTCCAAGTCACGAGTCAGTTGGCATGTTTAGATTGGAAATATCCAACAGATATGTATCCAACAGATATGTATCCAACAGATATATATACATGCATTAATCTTATTATTAGGATAAAACAGGATTACATTTAATCGCTGTCTTTATCATAAAAATATCATTGCAAATATTAGAATCTTTACAAAGAAAACAAGAATAATACACGGCTAAACAGGCTTAAAATGGACGATATAATTAATTGATCAAAGTAACTTACCTGTAAGTGTCCTTCGATCAAAATTATATGAAGTTGACACCTCCTCTGTTTGTATACTATGTAGTCATGAATTGACGGACCGAATCACACGAATTTTAACCCTCCATAGGAAAAAATAAGGTTTTTTACTGGTATCCCAACCTATAGCAGTTCCTACTGGCAACATTATACACCTCATGTCATTGTGAATTTTTATCATCTAGAATTAGGAAATAATTAAAATGCGAGCAAGCACTAAGGGTGGGTAAGAATGTACAGCAGGGTAGGGTTGTGCACAGAGGAGGCGTCAACTTCATATAATTTTGATCGAAGGACACTTACAGGTAAGTTACTTTGATCAATTAATTATATTCGTTGATGCCTCCTGTTTGTATATGTATGTAGATGTTGAAAGATTAGATTGCTTCATTTTAATTATTGTTATTAGTTACATCTCAATTAAACACATTTTTACAATCAAACAAATAAAACTTATACATAAACATTTTAGTATACAATCATAAATCTTGACAAAATTGTTTGTTACATAAACATAAATTATTCTTTCCTATATTCTGTATTATCTAAAATGCTAAGGTCGAAGTTATTTTCATTTATTAGTGGCCTGTTATAAAAGTTGGCAAATGTTTTGGATGTACTAGTCCAACCAGCTGTTTTCCTAATATTGTCAATGCTAATACCACTTCTCTGAGCATGAGAGGTGGATGCATGTCTTGTGCTATGTGCAGTAAACATTGATGTATCTATGCCTGCTTCTGTTAACATATTTTTAATCCATCTAGCTAATGTCTGACTTGTAACAGCGGTATGAGGTTTCTGGTAAGTAATGAATAATTTTTTGTGACACATATGTAATATTTTAAGGTTGTAGCTGGACATATACAAATATTTGGTTTATAGTATGGTATAGTTAATAAAGGTTGAAAATTGTTTATTTTAGATGTTTTAATTGTATCAGGAATTTTAATCTGAATGCTATCTTCATTATAACTTATATTACTTAATTTAATTAATGACATAGTCTGAAGCTTATGGGCAGTTACTAAACTTAAAAGAATAATTAGCTTTTTTGATAAAATATCTAGAGAAAGTTCCATATTTGGGTAAAATTTAACTATGTTATCTAAAACTTGTGCTGGATTCCAGGTTTGATCATATTTGGGTTTATTGGGCCTCATTTTATAAATACCCGAAAAGAACCGCTTAACGTCTCTATCTGAACCCAAATCATAATCTAATATGAGTGATAATGATGACCTGATAGAGTTGAGAGTTCCATAGGCAGAACCATTATTAAATTTTTCAGTTAGAAATGCTAAAACTTTAGGAATGTTCAATAAAAATGGATCAATTTCCTCACTCTTGCAGTAACTCCACCATTGTTTTAGACATGAATCGTATTGTTTAATCGTGTTTTCAGACAATGAATTAATTATAACTTTTATGCTTTCATCAGTTATCCCTTTTCTTGTATATATTTTCCTGATAGTACTGCGGCAACCAGGGTAAGTTTTTTGTGCAATGGGTGAAGACTCCTGAAAAGAGATGTTAACAATTGTTTATCTGGGTAAAATTTTAATAAAACAGACTTTTTTAAAGACATAAAGTATGGGGAACCAGGCTTGAGAAGGCCAAAAAGGTACCACCATTATCCCTTCTGCCCTGTCAATTTCTATCTTTTTTAGACATTTTAAAATTAAGGAGAATGGTGTAAAGGCATAAAATTTTAGGTTGGTCCAAGAAATAGTAAAAGCATCTACAGACATACAGTTGGGTTCCATATGCCAAGAAACAAATTTCTTACATTTAGCATTCTCTCTAGTAGCAAATAAATCAACTTTAGGGTATCCAAATTTAGTGACAATTTTCCAGTAAGCATAAGAATTTAGTTCCCATTCTGTTTCTTCATTAACTTTTCTGGATTCTTTGTCAGCCAGGCAATTATCATTTGATGATATGTAAGAAAAATATGAATATATTTCTTTTTCACAAAAACAAATTTTCGAGCTAAGTTACTTAGGTGTGGGTATTGTATGCACCCATTCGGTTTATATACGATATAGCTGTAGTGTTATCACAACGGATTAGTATTTCACAGTCATGGGAGTATTTAGCAAAACATTGCAATCCGAAGTGTACCGCCTGTAACTCTAAAAAATTAATGTGTTGTTTTTGTCTTTTATTCAAAACCCATGCAGTCTTTTGAGCCACATACAATACCCCATCCACTGCGTGAACTATCTGAAAAGATTTCCATTTGATAAACCCCCTCTTTAATTGGATTACTTGAAATCAATATGTGATTTTTCCACCAAATAAGATCCTCAAAAACCTCTTTTTGATTTTCTAGATTAAATTTAGAATTTAAATTATTATTATTCTTCTTCAAAGATAAATACTTATAACGCTCTAAGCGTTTTGTATACATTAATCCATATGGGATAGCAGGACAAATTGATATTAATGTACCTATTAAGGAAGCAAAAGATCTAATTGTTGTGGATTTTAATTTAATAAATGACTCTAATTTATGCAAAATATTTATGTGTTTTTTATTCGGTATGGAAATGGTATAATTTTCACAATCTAACATGAAACCAAGAAACTTACAATGTTTTGAAGGTATCAGATTGCTTTCTTTAAATTTATAATAAAACCCAGCGATTATAGCACCTTGCGACTCGTATCTATATTTTCTGACATTCTTTTCCGAATTACCTATAAGCAAAAATCATCTAAATAATTAACCGAGCTTAAGCCCTGTTCTCTAAGATAAAACATAATTGGTTTTATCAATTTTGTAAACACATACGGAGCAGAGGAAAGTCAAAAGGTAAAACTTGAAACTCATAAGTTTTATCATCAAACATAAACCTTAAATATTTGCGACTGCTTGGATGAATGTTTAATAAAAAATATGCATCTTTCAAATCAATGGAACCTAGAAAGGACTGCCTACTTATTAATTTCAACGCTATTCTTATATCCTCCATTTTAAAATGATAGGTTTGGACAAATTTATTAAATGATTTCAAATTTAGAATAAATCTTGAGGACCCATCTGATTTAGGAATTAAGAACATTCTAGATAAATATTGGCCAATAATCGGATCACATACTTTTATTGCCCCTATTTGTTCCAAGTCTGTAATACAAGTTTTAATGATAAGCTTTTCTGATTGACTAAAAATAATATTTTTGGGAGGATTTGGTTGACACACACTCTGATGAACAGGAATTTTATAACCTAATTTGAGCCACTGCAAAACTGTCTTATTTTTAATAATATCAACCCATTTAGAGTAAAATAAAGACAGTCGACCAGCAGTTCTTACCTCTACCTCTATTCTCTCCTTCTCAATGTCTGCACACGGCGTCTGCCGCGAGCTGCTCGGTAATATCCCCACTGCTGGGCTATAGCAGGGGCTCGAGCTGGTTGAGGATCTTGCATGTCTTGTTTGTATCTTCTTTGTTAAGACTTTATCCTGCTCAGGTAGTTGCCCCTTTGCCCGCCTCGAGACTGGTATTGAGTTATCACTGATGGAGACGGGCGCCAATAATTTAAAGGGGTCAGTAAATCTTTTTTAGACCTTTCAAGGTCCTTTCAAGGTTTAACGGTGGTAGAGCCACGCAGCAGCTTTTGCTGTTGCACGTATGGGCCGGCTCGAGCCGGGTTGGTACCACGACCTCACAGAATACCGGCGTGAAGTGGAAGCTCTGCTTTTGCGTTTCGTCTGGTGAGTGCAGGTGACCGGAGGCCCAATTCCCCCATCAACATGGTAGCGGAATTAAATCTTAGACTACCCCAGGAGGGTACCAGCACCCTGGAGAATCCTCGCTGAGCATCCACGACCATGCTACTCACTCCTGAGCGTGGGTGCTCAGGCTGCCTGTGTATTCTGGGGGCAAAATTCCGCTCAAAACAATAACTGCTCGGGGCAAACTGAGCAACAAGACCAAGGCGACCCCTGCCACGCTATCCGTGGATTTCTGCAATGTCAGGGGACTTCACTCGAACCTAAACGCCGTCCACTATCCATCTCGGGAAGCGAAGCCAGCCTTGCTCTTTCTGACCGAGACGCAGGTGTCCTCTCGGCTGATACTTCGTATCTCTCCTACCGGGGTACAAATTGGAACACTCCTTTGTGCCTCGGGCTGGAGCGGCGTACGTCAGAGAGGACATCTGTTCTCGACGCCTCGGCAGTCTTGAAGGTACGGACCTGTCCATCCTTGGCTACGCGTAGATAGCGACGACCATCCGCGCGTCTACAGGTGCCTCTATAGGTCCCATAGCGGTAATGCCGAAACAGACCGACTCATCGACCACGTCCAAATGGCTACAGATTCCTTGCTACAACAGGTCCCATCCGCAGAGATCGTGGTCCTTGGCGATTTAACGCCCACCACGCCGAATGGCTCGTTCACGTTTAACCGATCATGCGGGGAGATCTGTTTATGACTTTGCCTTGGCATATGGTCTGACACAGCTGGTTACTTCGCCACGCGGATTCCAGATGTGAAGATCATACACCTTCCTGTTGGACCTTCTGCTGACCTCTCATCCGGACGGATATCAGGTTTCCGTCGATGCCCCTCTCGGCTCTTCGGACCATTGTCTGATCCGGAGTGTGGTGCCTCACTCCCTCGCGGTTGCGTTTGCAGGTTGCCGCCGTGTTTGGCATTACAGGTCGGCGGATTGGGACGGAATGCGGTCTTTCTTTGCATCCTACCCATGGGGGCGGGTTTGCTTCTCGCCGGATGATCCCAGCGCTGTTGCTGACTCTGTCACTGATGTGGTACTACAGGGAATGGAACTATTTATTCCATCATCTGTGGTACCCATCGGAGGCAGATCGCAGCCTTGGTTTGGTCGCTCCTGTAAGACTGCATTACGCAGTAAGCAGGAGTGCTATCAGGCCTGGGCTGAGGCTTCGGCGGCTCGGGATGTAAACACCAGCATGCTTAAAAAGAAGTATAACTTCGCCTCCAGGTCCTTCAAAAGTGTTATTGCCAAGGCAAAGTCTGAGCACATAGGCAGAATTGGCGAGAAACTAGTTCGCCTTCCTTCGGGAACCCGTGCATTCTGGTCTCTCGCCAAGGCTGTCCAAGGGAATTTCTGTAAGCCATCACTACCATCTCTGCACAGGGAGGACGACTCACTGGCCCACGCCGCAAAAGAAAAAGCCGACCTTTTAGGCTCACTTTTTGCGTCCAACTCGACTCTTGATGACGGGGGGAACACACCGCCGACCATCCCGCGGTGTGAGTGCTCCATGCCGGATGTGCGGTTCTCACAGCGCTCGGTTCGCAAAGCACTCTTCTCCCTGGACATTCACAAGTCGAGTGGGCCTGACGGAATTCCCCCAATTGTGCTGAGGACGTGTGCTCCGGAGTTGGCACCGGTTCTAACGCGTCTTTTCCGGTACTCCTACTCCCTAGGCGTAGTCCCGAAATCATGGAAGACAGCTTTTGTCCAACCGATCCCTAAAAAAGGCGACCGCTCAGACCCGTCCAACTACAGGCCTATAGCCATCACCCCCTTGTTCTCCAAAATAATGGAGTCCATTATAAACTGCCAGCTCATGCGGTACCTTGAGGATCACCAGCTGATTAGTGACCGCCAATACGGTTTTCGTCGGGGTCGGTCAGCTGGTGATCTTCTGGTCTACTGACTCATAGATGGGCGGAGGCAGTAGAGTCCAAGGGGGAGGCATTGGCCGTTAGTTTGGACATTGCGAAGGCTTTCGATCGGGTTTGGCACAAAGCGCTTCTTTCGAAGCTCCCTTCCTATGGGCTTCCCGAGAAATTGTGCAATTGGATCACCAGCTTTCTTGCAGATCGGAGCATCAAGGTCGTTGTAGACGGTGCATGCTCCGACTACAAGCCGATTAACGCTGGTGTTCCACAAGGCTGCGTGCTATCACCAACGCTGTTTCTTCTGCATATCAATGATATGTTGCAAACCGGTAGCATTCATTGCTATGCGGATGATAGCACTGGTGATGCTCTATACGCCGGCCGTGCGAATATTTCTCGGGAAAACGTCGCCGAGTACCGGAACAAACTTGTGTCTGAAGTCGAGTCTTTGCTGAACAAAGTCTCGGATTGGGGGCGACTAAATCTAGTCCAGTTCAATCCCCAGAAGACACAAGTTTGCGCGTTTACCGCTAAAAGAACCCTTTGTCGTATCTCCTCAGTTTCAAGGCACTCCTTGTTGCCGCAGCCAGTATCGGAATCCTCGGCGTCGACATTTCGAGTGGCGTGCAGTTTCGCGGTCACGGAAGAAGGCCAAATTGGCCTCTAAAAAGCTTGGCGTGCTCAGCAGGGCGGGACAGTATTTCATGCCGGCACAACGCCTGCAACTTTACAAGGCGCAGGTTCGGCCTCACATGGAATACTGTTCCCATCTCTGGGCTGGGGCTCCCCAGTGCCAGCTCCTTCCACTTGACCGCATCCAGCGCAGAGCGGCTCGAATCGTCGACGACCGAGTCCTTTCCGATCGGCTCGATTCATTGGCGCTGCGAAGAGATGTTGCATCTCTTTGCATTTTCTTTCGCATTTACCACGGGGAGTGCTCTGAGGAATTGTTCGGATTAATCCCAGCCGCCAAATTTCACGAACGCACATCGCGGCAGAACTCCTGATACCATCCACACCATCTGGATGATTGGCGGTCCACCACTGTGCGATTTAGAAGATGTTTTCTTCCTCGCACAACTTCCTTGTGGAATAGTTTACCACCAGCGATTTTTCCGGACCGATACGACTTAGGGACCTTCAAGAAAAGAGCCTACTCCTTTTTAAAAGGCCGGCAACGCATCTGCAATTCCTCTGGTTCCCTGGTGTTGCAGTTGTTCATGGGCGGCGGTAGTCACTACCATCAGGTGAGCCGCATGCTCGTTTGCCCCTGTCCAATAAAAAAAAAAAAGGTCCTTTGATTTTTTAAGGACACTAGACTCTATTAATTCCCCTCCAAATAGGAAGTCTGTAATTTGAGTTTCCTCAAGGGCTTCTTTTATATTTTTATTTAAACCTGGTAGAATAACTGCTCTTCTTGTGATAGACTCCATGTTGTGTAAATCACATAGTAGTCTAATGCTGTCACTTATCACATCAATGTTCTCTTTATCTTTTATCTTAATGAGGTCTGACAGTACAATGTTCAAATTTGAAATTACAAGGCCAATTTGGTCTTGCTTTTCACTTAGCTTTATATCTCTGGTTTTAGCATTACTATTTAAAGTAGCAATAATTTCATGGTTTAATTTCGGGGCATTCAAGGGACAATTTGTTATAAAAGGAATTTTTTCCACAATACCCCTCTTTGATTCCTTATCTAAGCCCTTGGTTTTAAGAGACTGCCATTGTTCTGCTAGTTTAGGATTGATTTCTAAGGAATTTTTCTTTAGGTAGGGTTCACCAATCAAACTAAGAATATCTATATCATTTTCTTGGGTATGGGTGTGCGGAACAGAATCCTGATCTTCCTCATCGCTCGAATATATAATATTGCGTTTCTTTTTTGGTTCTGAAATTGAGCGAGATCAGTTGTAAAAAGAAAAAATATAACCTCGTGTACCCCCCCAGTGGTACCGCGAGTAGAATATGCCCTGTATTGAAACATTTTTTGTTAATAAAATAAAATAAAATAAAATTTCGAATTTTATGCCTCGTGTACCCGCTCGTGGCACCGCAAGACAATCTTTAATATTACATGTCTCGTGCACCCCCTCGTGGCACCGCAAGACAATTATTAATTTTAATGGCAAAAAAGGTTGTAAAAATTTTCAAAATATGATAAAATTTATATTTATTAAGGTAAGTATGTACAGGCTCCCGTCCTGTCTCATACATATATATTTTATTATGTTTTTAGTTTCTACGCAGTTATGCCGTCTATGGCCGCCATTATGCATTATATAAAAAATTTGATACCTTCGTTGGAATCGTCTAAAAGACTAACCAAAGTTTCAATGAGTTTCCTTTTTTTACTCATGTTAGTATTCACTAATATAATCACTAATATTAAAGGAATATCACTTAAAAAAGCAACAAAAACAATTTAAGTTGGAGAGTTCGATTCGTATATTCGGCACGAAAAATTCATAATGACATGAGGTGTATAATGTTGTCAGTAGTAGGAACTGCTATAGGTTGGGATACCAGTAAAAAACCTTATTTTTTCCTATGGAGGGTTAAAATTCGTGTGATTTGGTCCGTCAATTCATGACTACATAGTATACAAACAGAGGAGGCGTCAACGAATATAATTGTAATATTCCATATAAATCCAAAAAAACTAAGATCGCCTTTTCAAAAGTGACATTAGTCACACGGCAGACAATTTCGCGATGCTGGGGCATTTCACACACGCGCGTCTGTATTTAAAGGAAATACTGAGCGGCTGATATTAAAGTACGAATAAAAGGCAATTCTTAGTAATACTACATTAATTCCAGCCATTCCAAACAAATACATACAATTTATAAGTTTGGATATGATGGTAATGATCATGATAAAGAAGACAATTTCTGTTTGTATTGAGAATGGGATCACCACCGTAACCAGGCGTAACTTAATGAAACACATGTCGATTTATTCCTTATAACCAATAGATTACAATAGTAATATTAGTTTTAACGTATCTAACGGGAATACTGAGAAATTAAAAATTAAAATATGAATATCACAATAACCTAAAAACAAACTAAAAGATATTGTCTAGTAGTTTTCACGGGTATTATCAGTTAAAATAGTGCACTGGTCAATAATTAATAGTATAAAAGAAAGTTGTAGGTACATTCAGCATTTTTAGGTACTTTAAGGTTGATAGAAATTTTTTTTAGTAGTTCATTCTTCTTTGTACGCTTTTTCATATTACATTAGCCAATTCACGAATATCAAAAGAACTGTTTTTTTTTTCAGATTTAATGATTCCGGTTACATTTTCATAAAATCCTTAGGGCGTTTACTATGATAAAATGGTATCTTTTTTATGTGTAATAAAATTAAGTTACGTTAAAGTTTCTAGGGGCCCAAAAACGATTGTCTTCTTTTGATCATCATTATCATTACAACCCTTCACAAGTCCACTGCTGAACTTAGGCCTCCCCCACGGAATGCCACAAAGCACGGTCCCGAGCCACCTGCATCCATTGACTTCCTGCATGTCTTACCAGGTCGTCACTCCATCTAGTGGGGGGACGCCCTACACTCGTCTGCCGGTACAGGCTGCCACTCGAGAACCTTTCTTCCCCATCGGTTGTCGATTCTTCGAGCTATATAGCGGCCATTGCCACCAAAGCTTACTAATCCTTTGGGCTATGTCGGTTACTCTGGTTCTACTGCGGATATCCTCATTTCTAAGTTTATCACGCAGAGAAACCCCGAGCATAGCCCTCTCCATAGCTCGCTAAGCGACCTTGAGCTTCCTCATACGGCCAGCAGTGAAGGACCACGTCTCAGTTCGTAGTACAATTTAGTTTTGAGGTTTTGAGGTATGCCTGACGAGAAGATGGGTCGTAATCTCCCGAACGCTGCCCAGCCGAGTTGAATCCGTCGATTGACCTCTCGGTCGAAGTTGGACTTACCTAGTCGGACTATTTGTCCCAGGTAAACATACTCGTCAACAACTTCGAGCTTAGTGCTCCCAACAACTACCGGCATAGGTGTGTCATGGACATTAAACATGATTTTAGTTTTGTCCATGTTCATCTTGAGACCTATCCCTTGGGAGACACTATTGAGGTCATTGAGCATAGTGCTTAGGTCCTCCAGCGATTCTGCCATAAGGACTATATCGTCGGCAAATCGAAGGTGAGTGATGTACTCGCCATTGATGTTAATACCGTATCCTTTCCAGTCCAGTAGCTTGAAAACGTCTTCCAATGCAGCGGTGAAGAATTTCGGGGATATTACGTCACCCTGTCTTACACCTCTCTGCAGTTGGATAGGTTTCGTACTCTGGTTCTGTACTCGGATAGCCATACATCTTTTGATCATGACGACAATTTTTAAATACAACTAGAAAATATAACTACACATCTAATAAAACTAGTTTTGTCATGCTAATTTTCTTCAAACTAAGCACTTGTTTAAAGTAATTTAAATTAAACACGATTATAATCGTAAGAAATATAACAACGCTTTATTCAAAACATTTTATTTTAAAAGGTAGACGTAAGTTACTTTCATTAACATGCAAGAAGGATAACAAATAACAGGCACTGAATATTATTATTTTTTTTATCTTTAAATCTGTACTTAAATTAATGTACATTATTTTTTTCGTAAATCGCCTAAACCGCGTCTATTTGTAGTCAGAGTAGTAACAAATTGTTCCATAAATTGTGGGTTCTTGATTTGACATCCAGACGGAGTGTTTGTACAAAAAAATTCAGCATGTTTGTCTTTGAAATTACAGAATGGAAGAAAATACTATAAAATTATCAACAAAACCTATACGCGTAGGAAATGCGCGCATATTGTTAAATGTGCTTCATATAATTGGATTAGAAATTAAATGAAAATATTGTCCTGTTCTAAGGCTCTGGTTTTTAATTCGAGTGCAAAGTTTTTATTTCTATTATGAACTGTGTATTGCACTAGGGCCTCCATGTCGCAAAAAATCTCAACCTCACATGTGCGCTGTACACCTTACTAATAAATGGGACTGACGAGCGGCACATGCAATAAATTTTTCGAAAATGTTGTTTAGTGTATTTATATTATTCACATTACAGATATTTAAGAATAAGCTTTAGAGCTTTAACTTAACTTAAACAAATAGCAAACCATTTACCAGTTTATTATGAAGTTAAGTTAAAATATAACTGCCATGCAGAATGGTTTGCATTCTGTATTTATATCTTAATAATTCTTGTAATATTGTTTAATTTTTATAAATTTTATGTTATTAAATTTATACTTTTTTACTATTCAAACAAACTACAGCTGCAACCACGCACTCCTGGTTACCATACAAAGGGTCTTTAGTTATCGCCAATCACCATTTGAAACACAGCAGCTTTAAACTGCTGCTGAACCATTAGTGCGGCAGCAATAATGCGCTGCAGTATTGCTCTCACCAATTAATTTTTTTATGTTTTATTCCAAAGTGCTTGGTTTTATATCCAAAGTACAGAAAAACTTGTTAAAATGTGTTTCAGCAAATTAATCGAAATCGTTTTTGAGCATAGAAAAATTAGATCTAAATAACGATCGATTATACTTTTACGAGACAACAGCACGCTTGAAATACTGCAATTAAAATATTGCTTGTTCGTAATCACACACACAGCTTGCATGCCTGAATAATTTAAAATACCAATTTGCTTTCTCGTTTCATCACAGACGATTTTCATGCTATGGAATATATAGATGTGTTTTATTTAAGAAGTTTAAAAAATTATTGTGCTAAAAGGTAAAGGCCAACCTACTGAATAAAATAATATCACATTCTGAAGTCGGTGCTAAGATAATCAGGAAGAATTAAAGCCCCAACTTCAGAATGTGAAATAGTTTTATTTTCTCTAGTCCTTTGAAGCTAACTATGAATTTTCTAAAGTAATTTTTCATTATTTTTATATAGTAAGAATATCACAATCTCAAAGTTGTCTTAACAGTAGTCATCATCCAACAATCATTATCTTACTAAGGCTAAGGTGTTACTACTTCTTTACTTAGCCACAAAATGTCATAATCTGTCCTTGAACCTTGTTAAAATTAAGACAAGTTGAGAATTGATAAATAGTTTATAATCTGTCTAAGTATGAGGTTTCAACGAAAGCTTTCAGCAGTCACAAAGTTTATCAAACTGTAATGGATTTAGAGACAGTCACTTTAAATGCAGAGGGGATTCAAATTATTGTTTCAATGTAATTATAAAACTTCTTCGGTCCTTAAACTTTATTTAACATACAGTTAGCGTATCAACAAACTTATTTATAAATTGAAGATATCCAACAAAAACCATTTACTTTAAATCCTGGCAAGATTTTGACTGGTTTGTTGGCGGGGTGGACAAATTGCGTACTTATATTAGCCATTGTTGCAGCCTGTTTTTATTTTACTCCTTTAAAGTTGCTTCGTTGATGAATTATTGATAAATAAATAAACAAGCTTATTTCAAGTAACTAACTACTTTGGATATTTATTGAAAGGCATGTTAGTGTCATAATATCATACGCTATTTGAACTTCACCCGAAAGAAATTGTAGACTTTAGAATCGTAGAAATCGTAGAATAGTAGTAGTTAGCTACTGCTATTACTTAAGAGCAATAGTAAGCGGTAGTAGATAAGTAAAGTAGTATTTAGTTACTACTACACATAAAAGCGACAGTAAGCAGTTAGTAGATAAGTATAGTAGTAGTTAGCTATTACTATACTTATAAGCAAACGAAATTCGAACTCGTAGGATGGAAGATTATCTTTTGTTTTCTTTTTTTGATTCTCTTATAAAACGTAACCTCCACACTAGGATTTTCTCCTATATCGTTGTGGCAGTTTACAAACATAAATTGCACAAGGACCAACATCCAGACCCGAAACAATTACTTGTTTCGTGCGGGATTCGAACCGCGGCCCTTAGCGCTGCAACTCAATTGCTAAGCCACGGCGCCACGGAGCCGTCATCATATCTTGAACTGATGTTACTGATTAGTAAAAAGCATTAAAGTTTAAAATTAACTTTTTAAAATTAACTATATTCGCCCCGATCATACTCATGGAATTCGCTGGGATAACTCGTCTCGTACTCGTATATTTACTTTCGTTAACGGCCCGGAAATTATTCAGTTCTACCTAATTTGTATACATAGTACTAGTTGGCAAGGCAAATTTTATTGAGAACCTATTCAGAATTATTTTACTCACTCCGTCTTTCGTGTCTTATATCAAAATGTACACAGTGAAATGTTTTAAACGGTTTAAAATTATTTTAACTGGAATAAGTAGATAGATAATAATTATATCCAACTAAAACTTTTTTAATCTGTTCGATTCGAGCAACATTCTTTCTTTTTCACAACACTATCAGCCTGTAGCACTATATTTAAAAAAATAAGCATGTTGTAATACTATGTATAAATTAAATATATGTGATAGGTGGCGGTGTACCATCACCATCAACGAGGCGTCTGCTCTGCGAAATGGTCAGTAGTGCGATCGTCAAGCTACCTGCCAAGCGTGACAATTAAGAGTAATCCTGCCAACGACGGGAGAGGCTCATGTCTAGCAGTGAATTTATCTTCTGCGGGCTGAAGAAGAGGAAGAAGATTTATGAATGTTGATATATAACAATGAATAATATTTCTTTACACACATGAAGACAGCTTCAATTAGTATGCGGTGTACTGATTACTTTTATTTTTCATTTACCAATCGACATTTAATATCGATGAAGGGAACTAAGGAACTGCGTAAACGAGTGTTTTATTCAGATTCTAATTGAATTAAATTACCCGCTGCAACTTAGCGTTAAGCCATTATACTTGCACTTTATGCATAGCCAGCCTTAAATGATAGTGCAGTTGAAGAACTGCCAAATTTATTCTAGTTTACTCAAAAATTACTCGCAGCACGACAATCGTAATACGTTTATTGTTTGGGATTTCCTTAATTTTACAAAACGAGAGCTGGGGTGGCATGGCGCTTGTTTGATTCATTATGATTGGTTATCTTGCTTTTGTGTTCGCACATAGCTTTGTACCTCATGATGGTGCTTCAAAAAAGATTCAAATAGTTACAAAGTTTATCAAACTGTAATAAACTTAGAAACAGCTTGGCTTTAAATGCAGTGAGGCTAAAATTATAGCATATATTATATATAGGGATATAAGGGAGCCTTCGTTGACTATGACATCAGAAGGTTTGAAGATGATATTCTACGATCGTTAAAGCTACAGAAAATAGAAATGAATGAAATCAAAGCTGAGTTACGTGACTTTTGCGACATAACGTGTGACTTAACGTTTAGATGTGTCGTTTCCATTCATTTTTATAGTTTTAAGAGTTTTAAGCGTTGATCGTAAAAAGTAAAACCCAGTTTCCCCTTATGGGTGCTGTTAAGCATCCGAAGCGTCGGAGATTAAAAATATTAAAATTAAACGCAATAAAACCCGTAAAACAATTTTTATCCAACGTTTAAAATTCACGTAAACTTAAGAAATTATAAAATGTCAAGACATATTAATCATAATAATCAAGCGCTTAGTCATTGTGCTACAGAGCCGGCTAGCAGTACTGCATCTACTATGTTTTTAGATTTGAAAGGTAAAAAGTGTTATTATTATAAGATGTGAGGAATATACCATCTTCATTTTTACAAGCGACAACACACCGGGAGCTTTCTTTGCTTAAAGTTGGATTGGTTGCTCGTGTCCATTATCTGAAATACAACAATAAAAGTTACTGATGATTGCTTGTTAGCTTGTCTCACGAATGAAACAAAAATAACCGTTTCTGAGTTTCCCTGTGGTGAATCTGCAGCTACTTTTATATAATTTACATTCTTATGAGTTGAAAAAATAGTTGACCGAGAAAGAAACATAAAATTTGCTTAAACCAAAACTAATGCGCAACAAGAGACTTGGTAATTGAATATTTGCGAATGGAATGCTTCCCGGAGAGCAAGACTACATTTGGTTTGTAATATATGGAAGTAATAAAGTTAGGAAATTTTATTTAATATTTGTATGATTATGTTTATGCATTGATTTACTATATTATTCATAAACATATGTGCAATTCACACGCGACAGAATTGAAAAATCAGAAAACTAAACTTCGAGAGAATGAGACGAATGCTGAGTATCAGGAGTAGGATAATTATAGGGTTTAATATTTATTTATGTATTATATAACATTAAAATTTAAACAACATTTATTCTATTTTATTATCTCGCAGGCTAAATCCTATAGAGGTATATTTGTCTCTTTTTAGTGTCGCTTTTTCGATTCATCGAGTTTCAAATCACAACGGTTCTAAATAAGTGTTCACCTCAAAAATATTAAATATTGAGCTTGCTTTTGGGAAAGGAATGTTCGCAACTGACAGCCCCGTACCGGTAAGCAAGGTGTAGGGCGGCCTCTCACTAAGAGTGACGACATGATGAAAGATGTAGGATTTGACGGATGCAGGCGACTCAGAACCGTACTTTGTAGTATTCCTTGAGGGGAAGGGGGCTATGTTCAGCTATGGACTTGTGATGGGTTGTAATGATGATGATGAATGTGTTTGCTGGTCCAATACTGCATGAAAAGACAATCAATATCAAGACGTCTAGCAATGACTTGTAGATTAGAAATGGATCTGCCTCGCATTTGCTGTTTTATTGTATCGAAACTATCTATTCTAGGATCTGTAAATATTTCACGCACTACAATAGCGCGTCAGCACATCAGAACCCGGAACACATTATTATTTTGAATTTGCAGGGCTTTTTGTTATTTTCTGCGTATATTTGTTATATAACAATCACTTTTTGTAATGTTATATCAATCATGAAAATCTTTTCTGTGTTATGGTTTGTTGTGACCTGCAATTATGATGACAAATTTGAAGTTAAATATCGCCATTATAACAACGTAAAACAAAATTAGTAATTATAATTATTCTGAACTTAAAATCTTCAACTTGTCTAGAATATATTATTGATACTGAAAATTAAAGTTTCAAAAATACTTAAAACATAATCGTTTAAAACACATTACGCTTATTTTTGTTTCTGTTTCATTGCCTTGGTATTGTATCCCATAAAATTGAAACGCCGTGCGTTCAATGCAAAATGTAGACAGTCGAGCAGCCGCAGTACAATTGCAAAGAGGCCGTTTTCATTCTCCTATAACACGGAAGAACATTTCATTTTCATATCTTGACGTTGCTGCGGTTATTATAATTTTCGTGTGCAATGTATGAAGCATTTCCGTTAACTTTATATACTCATAATTAATAAAAAGTGTTCTAAAATTGAGAGGTCAATTCTAGCTGGAGCGAACATTCAATCGAAAATTCATCTGCTAAAAGTGGCAATTAAGCAAATCCTCCCTAATCGTTGTAGGTCCACGTCGAGCAGTAGACTTTTATGGGCTGATAAGGTTAAAGTCGGCTATTGGATATAGGCCTACCAAATTATACGATTGGTGGTAAAATATACCACAACCTTTACGCGATAAATCTGCGAAATTGAAATTAAAGTTTTTTTGGCGCAGTTTTGTGGTTTTTGCTACAAAACGGGATGACGCCCGCGACTATTATTCCAGAAATGTCCATAAGAAGCTCAAGATATTTTTAACTATAGAGTGATTTTTTGCAGCAGTGACCCCACAAAAAATTAAACATATCCGATAATAATTGAAGTTTATGATTTTATAAAATAATCTAATTTATTTTATGCTTATAAGATCCAATATAAAATCTAGAAATTATTAGTTATTAGATAATAAATACATTTTATGTTTTCTCCAGAAAATGCAAACGTTTTCGCTAAAACAACGAATTCAAACTACTGCTGTTACTGACTATAACAGTTTTGGACTAAATTCACTAATCACAAATTTACTCACTGCAATTCGAAAAAACAATTTTTACTTATATCAGGTGATGTGTGATAAGTGGCTCAATAACTTCGTGAGCAATCTTTGTGCAGTTTTATTTAATAAATTTACGAGTAGAATTTACCGCAATAAACTGCACAATTTGATTCAATTATGGAAAGAAAATGTCGTGTCGACTCTACACGCATTGTTAATGTTTGACCTTCTTTAACTTATTAAACAAATTATTATTTTGTTATTATAATTGTGTATATATTCCTTTTTATGTTAAAATGCAAAGTAAAAACTTAAACACGTCTCAGGTGATGCATAAAAGATACAATTTTTTTTAAGGCAAAGTTAAAAAGTAAAGGAACAGGCTATACAAGTTCCTTTGTTGGGCATATACTTCACATTTCTCAAAGGCTTTCAGGCACCAAAGAAATTGTTAATTGCAAATTTAAAATACTGATTTGTTAGGTGGTGATAGATAACATCATGAGGGAACTTGTATGTCTAAGAAATTAAATATTTTTATTATGTATTTTTTTATATATTTTTTATAAACATTTAGTGGAGCAGCACGGCAGACTTATTACTTCATGACTCTCTCAGGAATGAGAGGAGGCGTGTGCCCAGCTGTAGGACGTAATAAGACTGTACATATAATTACCTTTATTTACATGCTTGCATACCATACGTTACGCTGTGTCCACGTACTGACCTTTCACAGAGTCTTGTAAAGTGAACGATGTATCTCTTCTGATACGTATAAACCATCGACACCTGTCAAACACCTGTGCTAAAGTCATTCAATAATACAATACTTCAAATACATGTTCCTTCTGAATTACTACACGGTATTATCCCGCGGGTATCTTAAAGAACGGCAGGGGCCTGTTGCCGGGCAATGCAACAGGATATAGACAGCAGCGTCTTTCTCTGACAACAACTCAAAATAGTGAAAAACTGCAGCAACTAATCCGCCAGCCAATCCTCTTATGGTAATTATCTCCTTAATGCATTTTATGGGCGAGGCCTATGTTTAACAGGGGACATTTGATAGGCTGTAAATAATGAATTAATGAATATATGATTTTTATATCTCTCCATTTAGTACTTCAGCAGCTTTTATAAAAAAAATTATGCAACAAGTTAGTCTAAATACTCTTCGCGTTGCTTGTTAAAAAAAAAATAATAAGATCCATGGCTCAGGCCCTGAGCGCTCGATGAAATTCACAGTACGCGAGTAGCACAAATTCGAACCATTTGCTGATTTACACGTGGTCGGGGACGTATAAAGACTTTTACCAAACTTTACTTCATCCTTTATAGTTTCCATTTTTATTGACACTTTGGAGTGGAGGAACGGTATAACTAGCTTGTAACAAGCTAGTTATACCGTTGTAACTAATAGTTACAGAATATTAATCACTATTTTTAAAGAAACTATTTACGTTAATGTATACACAATTAATTATTATTAAAACTGAGAGGCCAAAGTTAATAAATTTATTTCTTTAAAATTTTCTCTAAAGAATCCTTCGAACCTAGGTTATAAATTGCTTTAACGGCTCTCCCTATGTTCGCTCTCTGGAAGTTTTCCTTAACCGACGAGCACATGGTAAATCAGCACTTAAAATTTCAAATGATATTTTTAATGGTAATGTCGAGTATAAAATCCAACGTGAAATTAGCGGCGATCGTTTAGCCCCTGAGATACACCGGCTTTTAACTTTATTTACGATTTATTATCCTCTTCATATTTTCTTTGCAAATTATAGAAAGGAAATAAACTACTACAAAACAACGATTGCTTGTGATCGATTAATTATTTGGGACAGTAATTTATTCACTTAACACTTTGTTTCAATCAAGTTTATCCGACAAACTCTTGGATTAAGAACTACGTAACGAGTTTGCTATGTACTCAAGAAATATTAGGCATAAGAACTTTTAAGTAATTCTGTAAGATAAATCAGGAGTAATTACTTACATTTCAGCTTACATATCCGTTGGGTTATGTCAGTTACTATGATGCTGTATAGTGGCAATGGGCCGACCATATAGCTCGCAGAATAGACGATCAATGTAGAAGAAACGTACTCCAGTGGCAGCCTCGTATTGGTAAGCAAAACGCAGGGCGTCCCCCCACTAAAAGAAGTGACAGCTTGGTAAGATACGTAAAAACTCGATAGATGAAAAGGGTCAGGACAGTGGACTTGTAAAAGGCTACAATAATGATGATGATGATAATTACTTAATACTCATCACGCTGGACAGGCAGACATGCTACCTGGAAAAGGCATTTATACAGCTGTGGGTTTAATAAAAGCTGATAAAAAATTAGAAGAAAAAGTAAGCAATGAAGCATTCTTGATTAGACCTCACAGTTGGGAAAGTATGTACCTATTATATCTAGACTAGAAAAGAGTAAGTGTTCATGCATCAATTTGATCGCTTACAATGTCATGCTCCATGCACGTGTGTGTTAGTATCGGCGAAATAAATTAGGAATACAACTAGGTCGACTAAAGTGTACATTTCAATTTAATGCCGCGCTCCTCCTTTCACGTCCCTATAATTAATTCCATCGCAAAGCATATTGAGTCACACAATAAAATGTTTTCATAGTGTTTATTATTATAAATTATTTACAGGTTACAAATGTGATTTTTTTTTTCAATATGCAAACAAAATATTATATTCCTTGTATAATTTAAGTTGCTAGTAATAAAGATAAAACCACTCTGACACGACCTGTATTGCTTATTACGTTAAACATCATTAACTCTCGTTCGCTGTATTATTAAAGAGTCTTTTCACACCACATATCTTCAAATGAGTGAGATTTATTAACCTTTCTATTGTAGGCTAGCAAGTGAAAGTAAGAGTAGCGCCAAGTACATAAATAATTATTGGGTTATTATAAATAAAATGCCAAAGTTAAATAATCGGTCGTATTTTATGCCATTCTTCAGGTTAAAAAAAATTCAAAATGTTAATTGGTCTATCTGTTAGTCTGTCCAAGCTGATCGGAATAGCAGAACCGATTGTAAGTTCCCTAAGGAACGCCATGAAGCACAGCCTTGAACCCCGTCATCTATCGACATCCTGCTTCTCTTACTCGGTCGTCACTCTTGCTGGTACGGGGCTGCCAGCTTAGAACATTTCTCTCCATCGGTTGTCGGTCTAGAGCTTTCCAGGTCTGCTTGTGACGTGATTATTACGCATTTTTGACACTTCTACAATCTTACCTTACTCCTCTATATTTTTGCGTGAGTATTATCATGAGTCGGTAATGATGTAGGGGTACTGATTAGCACTTTAATATTTCCTGCGCTATTGACAGCTATCACTGTATTCCGAAACGACTAAAACACCGGAATCTTAGCATTTTACAGCTGATATTAGACAGCAAGAAACATAACGGGACATGAGTAGAAGCAGCACGCTTTATTGATGTACATACTATGATAAAACATCTCATTTATTAAACTTAACTTAATACGCCGTGAGCTATGTGTCGCCTCATTCCTCACGACTTACTTGGCTTACAGCGGTAAATTAATTAAATTTAAACACGCGAGGTAATAAATTATGATTTCAGAAAAAAAAAATATTTGCAGATTAATATTTATAGCACGTTCGATGTTCATTTGTGGCACTGGATATTATTTCTGAAAGTATTTGGTATAAATTATTATTAACATTTAATATACAATATTTTATTATATACAATATTAAAAAACTATAATAAAAAAAACTAAAACTAATAACTTAATTATCATACAGTCCTACTCGTATCGTGCCAAGAACGCTGGCTGCGTTTCCTCGCTGAATGGCTATACTTAGCCTTTGGGCGAGTAAAGAACCAGCCCTATTATCACCAGCAGCAACGGCCAGTCGCGGATAGAGTTTCTTTAGGAACTTCACCGCACGTGGTGGACTGATAATCTCTACAACAAATGGCACAAATATGTAGTCATCTTTCAGAGACACATATTTGCGCCACTTACTCAGATCAGCTGCCTCTGATGCCACCCCGGCTCCGAACGAGATACCCTTGATATGAGAGGCCGCCAAAGTGTCAACGCAAGTTGCATCCCACACTAGGGCTTTACCTCTCTGCCAAGGGACCAATGTCATACCGTCGGGTCTCCTGCCATTGTCTCTAAATATTCCACAAGGCTCTAAAACCGAGGGAACATTTATAGTAACAAGAGCCCTTCGGATGACATCGTTCAAAGAACCGTGCCGTGAAAACCTACCAGCACTTTTCTTACATGAAAGTCCGTGGAGCCCAAACTTGTTGACTGCTACCAGGGGCACTGATGGGGTTGACAATTTAGGAATTAAAATTATTCCTTTGATTCTTCTTCAATCTTAATACTCAATGTCTTACATCGTAGTGGCCTGTCATCCGTTACCGTTACAGTCTATTAAAGTCCACTGCTGAACATAAGCTTCCCCTACTTGAATTAACTCATAGGGGAAATATTTGCCATAGTTGTACACTTGGCGAGCAGGTTGGCAACCGCATTTTTTAAATTTTAGTCGTTATTTAGAAAACGCTGCTGATGGGTAGCTGACTTGTTTCCCTCTGTCGCCTCTTATGACACCCACGGGATGAAATGCGGTAGCGGCCTGTTATCAGTGTTACCGTTATAAACATGAAACTACTGCACTCACACGCGGATATTTATAAGTCACCACTTATTATGTTATTGATTCGGAAGAAAAACGTACACTACTACAAAAACTATCCTCATCTGCGATACTAATTATAGCCTGTTTTACTGTGTAACTCTTGAGTTTATATTCCGGACATTTTTATTAATTGCATGCACAGAAATTCGCAGAAAAGCGACAAAGAGGCTTTTCGTTTGGGTTGTTGCATGGTAGTTTCTCCTTAAAGTTCTTTCATCGCAGATGTAGTGTAGCATCTGTATCTATAGTATATTTAATTATTCAATGCTGGAATAACATAATAAAAAATTTCCTTTCTTGTTTGTGTTAAACCAACAATGTAGTTAATGTCTAGTCATTTGTAGATTTCGTCGCATGTTTGTTGTTAATTTGTTTAAAGCAGAGAATAATAGGCGCGTTTCTCACGATGTCGAATAAATAAATGAGGCGTTTTACTTATCAATGGTCACGTGCTTTTCTAATCATCAATTATACTAGATAAAATATTCTTTCTCGACGAAAATCACGCAAGTTTATAATTTTCTACCTAATTTTGATATCGCTTCTATCTTGACATGTTAAAAACATGTGTCAGCGTCAGGGCTGCGGAGAATTCATTAAAACATTGAGAATCATCATCGTGAACCTGAGACTGGTTCCTAGACCTGTCAATTTTTACTCATAGTACTCAGATATTTTAGTACATATAAACCGGGCCCAACAGATGATAAAAATGTCTACTGTATTAGATAGCGCTAATCATTAATGATAGTTCTCATTTAATATACTGTAATATAATACTGTCTTTTTAAGGGTGCGTTTGCAAATCGGACGAAATTATGCTGTTTTTCGGTACATTTTGTGACAAAACTAAACCAAATCAGACATAGCTAATTGCTACCACGTATAGAATAGTTCTTCATCTTCAAATGGTGGTGACTTTTTTGTTGAAAATAATAGTTTTTTATATTGTAAATACGATCTTACCTAGCCATTTTCTACAAAATTAACGATACCGGCTCATGTTTAGGTACATTTTTGTTCTATTGTCAACATATATTAAGAATTCTAAAAATACTAGAAGTAGGCAGTCATATTCAATAAAAAATAGTGGTGTTTACTTTTTATCAAAATGTCACAAATATTCGTAAAAAAAAATAAAAACTGATGCTTAGTTTTTCACATATTTTGCTAATACGGATGAATCATAATTGATTGCAATAAGGGTTATTTTATTTTTGGTGCCTGTTTTGATTTATTGTACAAAAATTTCGATGAAACCTCAGTCCGCGCTCGGCCGCCGTCATGAGTGGATACTGTATCGCCTGCCTGATTGCAGCAGCCGAAAAAGATCGCTGTACATACACAAAATATTCGAATTTGATACACAGGTACTTGACAGGGCAAAATAATATTATTATTTTTAAAATCACACATTTTTGTAATAATATTTTGTTTCGCTGAAAGTAAGTGGGATTTATATATATAAATAATTATATAAATGCCTATTCGTCTTGGACTTTATGGAGTGATCTGAAAGTGTTCATCGGTGACTGCTATTGGAACTCCTAGTCGAGTAGAACTAGATGTGCCGAGTTTGGGCTCGTTTTGTTAGTTATGATGAGACTTTACCTCCGGACTTGATGGAGAGACCTGATGGTGTACTTCGGTGACAGCTACTGGAACTCCTCGACGAGTAGTACTAGGTGTGCCGAGTTTGGGCGCGTTTTGTTAGTTATTATGATAACTAACCTCCAGGCTTGATGGAGAGACTTGATGGTGTACTTAGGTGCTTACTGCTGGAACTCCTGGACGAGTAGAACTATGTGTGCCAAGTTTGGACTCGTTTTGTTAGTTATGATGAGACTTTACCTCCGGACTTGATGGAGAGACCTGATGGTGTACTTCAGTGACCATTACTGGAATTCCTGGACGAGTAGAACTAGATGTGCCGAGTTCGCCTCGTTTTGTTAGTTATGATGAAAGCTAACCTCCGGACATGATGGACAGACCTGATGGTGTACTTTGGTGACTAGTTCTTGAACTCCTGGACGAGTAAAACTAGGTGTGTCTGTCACTCGATCAAGTCCGGGGGTAAGTTCTTATCATAACTAACAAAACGAGCCCAAACTCGGCACACATAGTTCTTCTCGTCCAAGAGTTCCAGCAGTAAGCACCTAAGTACACCATCAAGTCTCTCCATCAAGCCTGGAGGTTAGGTATCATAATAACTAACAAAACGAGCCCAAACTCTGCACACATAGTTCTACTCGTCCAGGAGTTCCAGCAGTAAGCAACTAAATACACCATCAAGTCTCTCCATCAAGCCTGGAGGTTAGGTCTAATCAAAACTAACAAAACGAGCCGAAACTCGGCACATCAAGTTCTACTCGTCCAGGAGTTCCAGTAGCTGTCACCGAAGTACACCATCAGGTCTCTCCATCAAGCCCGGAAATTAGGTCTAATCAAAACTAACAAAGCGAGCCCAAACTCGGCACACCAAGTTCTACTCGTCCAGGAATTCCAGCAGTAGTCACCGAAGTACACCATCAGGTCTCTCCATCAAGCTCAGAGGTTAAGTCTAATCATAACTAAAAAAACGAGCCCAAACTCGGCACACCTAGTTCTACTCGTCCAGGAATTCCAGCAGTAGTCACCAAAGTACACCATCAGGTCTCTCCATCAAGCCCGGAGGTTAGGTCTAATCAAAACTAACAAAACGAGCCGAAACTCGGCACATCAAGTTCTACTCGTCCAGAAATTCCAGCAGTAGTCACCGAAGTACACCATCAGGTCTCTCCATCAAGCTCGGAGGTAAACTCTCATAATAACTAACAAAACGAGCCCAAACTCGGTACACCTAGTTCTACTCGTCCAGGAATTCCAGCAGTAGTCACCAAAGTACACCATCAGGTCTCTCCATCAAGCCCGGAGGTTAGGTCTAATCATAACTAACAAAACGAGCCCAAACTTGGCACACCTAGTTCTACTCGTCCAGGAATTCCAGCAGTAGTCACCGAAGTACACCATCAGGTCACTCTATCAAGTCCGGAGGTAAGCTCTCATCATGACTAACAAAACGAGCCCAAACTCGGCACACCTAGTTCTACTCGTCCAGGAATTCCAGCAGTAGTCACCAAAGTACACCATCAGGTCTCTCCATCAAGCCCGGAGGTTAGGTCTAATCATAACTAACAAAACGAGCCCAAACTCGGCACACCTAGTTCTACCTGTCCAGGAATTCCAGCAGTAGTCACCGAAGTACACCATCAGGTCACTCTATCAAGTCCGGAGGTAAGCTCTCATCATGACTAACAAAACGAGCCCAAACTCGGTACACCTAGTACTACTCGTCGAGGAGTTCCAGTAGCTGTCACCGAAGTATACCTTCAAGTCACTTCACCAAGTCCGAAGCTAAAGTCTTATCATAACTAACAAAACCAGCCCAAAGTCCACAGCCACTATCTCACTGATAGTAGTGGGCTTCTAGTGCCTAGCAGTCTCTGGAGCAGCTATTCGTATTTCGTATGTAATATATTTTTGTAGTTATAAGAAATGAGCAAAAAATCAATCTTTCAAATTATCAAAATGTTTTTACTTGATTACGATTCCCACACCCGCAGCTAACCGTGCGTACACTTGTGTGTGTGACCCGTGTCAATGTAATAGTTCGATTCTATACCTATCAATTTTGCAAACGCGTCCTTAACGCTCTGTTTCTTTGAATTTTATGAAATCAAACCCTGGCTCCATAAACCGTATTTCGTTATTATATTATTAAATAAGAATAAGTGCAGACAATGTTAATTACAATATTATTGTATATATGGAAATTTTACAGGATTTTGCAAAGAAAAGGGCGAAGCACCGGCAGTGTGTATACTCGTATGTTCGCAAAACATTTCGAAATTTTCAACCTCACCTGAACTTAAAATCTAACAGACCCAAGAAAAAATGAAGTCTAATAAAGCCTGTTGCCGTTACTGGGTAGGAATGGATTTTTTTTTATAGAATAAGGGTGACAAACGAGCACACAGTCCACCTGATGGTAAGTGGTTGCTGTGGCACATACGAGTAGACATCTACATCTATCTTCGTTTGCGAATTTAAATGCAGATGCGTTGTCAGCCGTGAGGACTAAGATAGAATGCCTCTTTTCCAGTAAAAAGGGTCTCCGGTTCTCTACACTCACCATACGAAACACAGCAGCATTTAGCTGCTATTTTACGTGGTATTCTGTGAGAGCGTGGTCCTTCCCCGGTCGAGCCGACCCATTAGTGCTACAACTATACTATTAATATAGCTGCAGCATGGCTCTACCACGTAAAAAATTGAAAAGGATTAAATGGAATGATCTTACTGCCATCTATTGAAAGCCATAAGATATTGCTGGCATTTCCCTTAGTCACCCTTAACGACACCCACCCGATGAAATGGGGTGATGGATTCTCATCCGCTGCCAGCTCACGTGCGTTATAAATATATGATATTTAATCTTATAACTACTTTTTGTTATTACTTTACATAATTGTTTACACATTACACTCTTTTCCGTTTCTATTGCAGTAGCTCATTATTATATCTTATTAAATTGAGCCGCGGTTTGAATGCAAAATGTAGAATGTCGAGCGGCCGCATTGCAACACGACAAAAAAATTTACTTAAAGCAGGTGTTGCGTGATAAGTGACTCAATAATTTCGCGCGCAATCCTCATGCAATTTAATTTCATAAATTTACGAGTACTTCCGCAGCCCGCATCAAACTGCACAATTTGATTCAATTATGTAAAGGAAATGGCGTATCGACTCTACATGCGGTGTAAATGTTTAACCTGTTTCAACGTGATCAAACACATTATTCTGTTGTTACGAGTATTATATTGTGTAAAACCTATACACGTCTAAAATAATATGCATAAAACGTAAAAACTTTTTAAGATCAATAAAAGAGGTAGTTCCACGGCTGGACATAGGCTTCCCTCAATTCTCAAAGGCCTTTAGACATTAAAGAAATTATTATAATTAAAATCTATGAACTAACCACGAATAAACTCTTATTTAAGTTAGTTCTCCAGTAACCGTCGAGCCTTCGAGTAATATTCTCTCATCCCATCTAATAATACAAAACACTATAAGTATAATCGCTCGTGAGTGAAACACGAGACGGCATTGTCTAATACTTCTATTGATCGCTTCAGTCTCAATGTCAGTAATAACATGAAACTTGTTCCACTTAATGGCATGTAAACAAATCCGAACTGTAAAATGACGAAATGATAATAAAAATGACTAAATGTTAATAAAATCAATCGTTACATAATCAAAGTTATAAAAAATATATTAGAGTTATAAATACTTCTATAAATTTGTAAGATAAGTGACATTTTACCCAAGGGAAATATGCGAACTTCTTCACCAATTGTCGACTTCATCTATCTTGTGCAAATAAAGCTCACAATGTTGGCTGATTCCTAGTAAAGCCCACCCAAAATGCCGAAAGTAAATTCCGCAGACAGGCAATAAGAGCAGCATTACGATTGCGAGGGAGTGAGAATGTATTCTCAATTTACTTTACCTGTCCTTACACACATTAGTTATTTCGAAAGAGTATTTATCAACTGTTGTGCGACGGTGGAGTAAGAGAATACATCACCCCATTTTGTGCCGCGAATGTCTTTTTGAATAGGATAAAGGCAAGCCAAACGAGCACATAGTCCACCTGATGGCAAGCGGTTGCTGTCGCCCATAGACATCTATCCTCGATTACGAATCAAAATGCAGATGCGTTGTCACCCGTGAGGACTAACATGGAATGCCTAGTTTTCAGTAAAAAGGTTTCTGATTCTCTACACTCACCATAAGAAACACAGCAGCTTTACGCTGCTATTTTACGGTGGTATTCCCAGTCTAAAAGGCGACTTTGAAAATTTTCAGAAAGACCGACCGTTACCGACATTTGGCGGTATAACCACCACGTTTACATCAGACGTAATATACTCGGACCGGTGACGGGCAGCAGCGTCAAAGACGTGAGAAATCTGGTGCTGGGATCGTTGTTCCGCCTGCCAGGCGAGGCGATTAAGGCAATACCTTCATACAATGGGAGATGCCCATGCCCAGTGGTGGACTTTTACTTTTACGAAGGTGAAGTAGATTTACCGATTAATATTTAATATTTTGTCTGAAATTAAATTATTTTAAAGTAATAAATATATGCGAAATAAGAACAGTAATAAATTTATGTAAGTAATGTCTTATAAACTGGAATTTGTGCCAGTTACGTATTTTGCAGTAAATTTCCCTTCACAAACTTTTTACTCAATATAGCTGTGAGGCATCTGGTCTGCGATATGGTTTGTACCGTGATCGTCAATCTTTATTTTATAGGATAGGGTGATAAACGAGCACACAGTCCACCTGATGGTAAGTGGTTGCTGTGAACCATAGACATGTACATTTATCCTCAATAAAGAATTAAAATGCAGATGCGTCGTCACCCGTGAGGACTAAGATGAAATGCCTCTTTTCCAGTAAAATGGGTCTCCGGTTCTCTACACTCACCATACGAAACACAGTAGTGTCAATCTGCCATTTTACGCTGGTATTCTGTGAGAGCGTGGTCCTTCCCCGGTCGAGCCGACCCATTCGTGCTACAACTATACTACTAATATAGCTGCAGCTTGGCTCTACCACGTATAAAAATCGTAAATATCATATCATATAAAATCATAAAAATCTACCTGCTAAGCGTGATATTTAAGACATATATACCCATAGCTTCAGCCCGTAGTGGACTTGACTTCTACGGGCTGAAGAAGAAGGAGAAGATTTATGAATGTAGATATAAAAGTCACAGCCTGCTACGTCCCACTCCTGGGCCTTCTCTCATTTCTGAGAAGGTTTTAGGGCAAGGAAAAGTCCGTCGAGCTGCTTCAATGCGTGGTAGACTTCACATGTCTTTGAAATATTTTTTTTTATTTCTTAGACATGCATGTTCCCTCACGATGTTTCCATTCACCATAGAGCACGTGTTAAATCAGCACTTAATATTGTAATTAACAATTTCATAACATATTTTGTTATAAATATGATAACAGCAGCTTCAATTACTATGCTGCGTACTAATTACTTTTATTCTTCATTTACCAATCGACATTTAATATCGACGAAGAGAACAAAGGAAATGCGTTAACGGTTATTTTATTCTGATTCTAATTGAATTAAATTACCCGCTGCAGTTTAGCGTTAAACCAGTATACTTGTTACATATGCAAAGCCAGCCTTAAATGATAGTGTATTTGTAGAACTGCCAATTTTATTGTAATTCACTTCAGAAATGGTTTGCTGCACGACAATTATTTTAATAATTATAAGTGTAAACAGTGGAATTTCCTTAATTTTACAACATGAAAGCTAGGGTAACAGTGCGCTCGTTAGATTCGCTATAATGTCTTATTACTGGTGCAGTCTGATTTCATATTCTGTCGTCGTCAATGAAGTTGAAGTGTAGGACTGTGCCGTGTCGTGCGACGTTTTTGTACATTACATTATTCATTACCACCACAAGTGCTTTTGTGTTCACACATAGCTTTGTACCTCAATATGAATCTTCAAGATAAGCTTCCAAGTTGTCACAAAGTTTATCAAACTGTAATGAACTTAGAAACAGCTTGGCTTTAAAAGCAGTGAAGTGAAAATTATAACATAGGGTGTATAAATAAGATACAAGCTTACACAGTTTACGTTGTGTGATTTTATTTAAATTCAACTGAAGTTGCCAGTCACATGCTAACAGAAAAACTATCAGCGCGTTAAGAACTTACATCAAAATGCTCTTAAACTGTCAACTCTCCGCATTACAATTGCAAAGTGGTCAATAAATTTTTCCACCTATTTGGACAAACATTTTGTTTTATATTTGATTGTTTATTTCTGGAATTTCTTAGATTGACCAATTGATATCTATTTGCATGTTACCTTGAATAAAACTGTTGTAGTCTTATAAAAACTTAACATTCACAGTCAGCAAAAAATTGTGATTTTTCTTGACAGAGCCACAACGCAGCTATAACACGAGTGAGTTGGCTTGACTGGGGAAAGTCCACGCTATTTACTTGTGTAAAAAATATTTAAAATATTGCCGCGTTTCGCATGGTAAGTAAACAGAAACAATTTAATGGTAATGGGGCTTTCCGTCTTGGTCCTCAGGAATGACAACGTATCTGCATTTTGAGCAATTTGATTCAACCATAATATTATTTAATTCAAGAAAAATAAATTAGGCTTGTCGTTGAGTTTACATCTCTGCAGCATACTAAGAAGCAATGGAAGAAATGAACTCGAAAATTGCTTGTTCGTGGTTACACACCAGCCTGCATGTTTGAATTGAAAACAATTAATTGTGTTTTCTTCCCCTTACAGACAGACGGTTTGCTTACTGTCAGTGCTGTTAGCAGTTGAATTGAACAGTATTATCTTCGCTATTTTATTTTTATTAAACACCGCACGATAATGTCTTACTTCATTTTTTTATATATTTTTTATATATATTATTTTGAGCCAGCGCTTAAGTACTTAACAAAAGCCTATTCACTCTTGTCTTGAAGTCAGATTTGCTGGCAACTTATTCCACTCCTTTGCTGTACGCATGCTGAACGATGCAGCAAACTGTTTGGTTCAAATGCGTGGTAAGTCAACAACGAAAGGGTGGAGACGGACCGAATGTCTGGTTGTTCGATGGTGGAAGGGAGAGGTAGAAATGAAATTATGTAATTATATACTCTCCGAAATGCATCCTGTAGAAAACCGAAAGGTTGGCTACTTTGCGCCTGTGTTCGAGGCTGGAATGATTGGTTTTAACCAAATTTGGGTCACCAATAAGCCTCTTAGCACGCCTTTCTATTGATTCCAATGTTGCTAGGTGGAATTTTACAGCTCCAGACCTAATATGGTAGCAATACTCCATGCACGACCGGACTTGCGCTTTACATAAAGGGGACACGTGTAGGGTGTCAGATTTCAAATATTTCCTACGGACGCGAGCAGCCTCGTCCCCAAATTTAAACTAAAGTTACACCCTAGAAAAGGTCCCACTGTTAAGCACAGGCCTCGGGTTGGTTTTACGGCAAGGAAGTAACCAACGCGATGCCACGATGTAAGGCTTTACTTCTTAGAAATGTTTTATTTTTATTTTAGGCATGCATATTTCATCACGATATTTTGCTTCACCGCAAAGCACGTAATATATCACCACTCAAAATTGTAATTTCGTTGACGCCGGCGGGAATCATACCTGGGTTTCTCCTGTACTGTGAGTGTGATGAAGCTACCACGGCTCTAATTTTGTGATATTTTTGGACTCCAAAAATACATCTTATATCATGAATATATAAAATGCCTTATAGACTTCGGGCTGTACCCATAGTACAGCTGCAGCTTTAGCAGATTAGTGACAAGACTCACATATCTCATTACTGTCTTATCTGAGACCTCAGGTGTAACAACGCATCTACATTTTGAAACTAAATCAATTATAGATGTAGGTGTCTATGGGCCACAGCATTCACTTTTCAGCAGGTGAACTGCGGCTTGTTTGTCACTCTTACTTGTATAAAAAATCAGCTTTAACCATAATCATAATTTTTTAAAATATCTAATTTTCTTATAAGTTTACCCACAAGTCCCCGTTAGTCTTTAAACGCTAATATTTAATTAGACAAGTCGATTGGTGAACAGTTTAAAGGCTTTGCGCCATAACAAGAATCTTCAACGGAAATTTCCAAGTTCCAAGTAGTTACAAGAGTTATCAAACTGTAATTATTCTAATTGATATTCACTCTAGTGACTTATTTGTTTAAGTTTCATCTGCAGAGATGTACGATGGTAATGTACAGTCGGTTATTTAATCAGATATGATGGAAATTCTTTTTATGGTTGCGGTGTAGAAGAAAGAAAATAATTCCTATAACATATGCCGCAATTTAATAAAGCCCCAAACTTACATATTATATATATTTAAACATTATTTGTTATATTACAGCCTGTCAATTACAAACTCATTTCTGAGGGGGTTTTTAGGGTAAGGAAATGTCCGCTGCACTGCCCATATGCGTGTTGGTGAACTTCACACGTCTGTGATTTTTTTTTCTTATTGGCGCTGCTTCAGTCCCTTCAGTGATGCCAAGTTGATCGGTTTATCGAAGTGCTGAAGTGTTTGTATAGTAGTGCTACGATGGCTACAGAACCTGAGTACGAAACTCATTCAATTGCAGAGAGGTGTAAGACAGGGTGACGTTATACGTACACGGCTCTGTGACGCAGTGGCTCGAATTCCACACAGAACAAGTATTTGTATGGCCTATAAATAATTTTTCCGGGTCTGGATGTTTGTCCTCGTGAAATTTATGTATGTAAACTGCCCCCATGATACAGGAGAAAACCTTAGTTTACGTTTTTTAAAAAAATTAAGAAAATATAAAAAATATACCCCCAAAACTTTTAAATGCAGCGGGCATTGGAAAACGAATACGTCTTCCAATAGTGGTTAAAAGTTTCGGGTGTATATTTTTTATATAAGTGTTTAAGAGTTTTCGTTACGTATTCGGCCATATATGCTGAACATAGGCCTATATATATACTTTCTTAAATTTTATTGGAATGGATAAATGATGGATGGTGCTTGTCGAAACGCGAAGCTGAAATTGCTTAATTGGCGATCTACCAGTGCGATGAAGTCTTTGCGAACAAACACTTATTTTTATTAAAGTCCACTGCTGAACATAGGCCTCCCCCATAGATTACCTCATAGTGAGGATATTTGCCATAGTTGCGACACTTGGCAAGCGGGTTGGCAAGCGGGTTGGCAACCGCTGTTTTTTTTTATTTTTAGTCGTTATTAAGAAGACGCTGCTGCTCATCTCCTGATTTGTTTCCTTTAGTTGCCTCTTAGGAGACCCACGGGATGATATGGTGTAGTAGATATTCTTACACCGCCACTACTCGGTATATATATTATTTTTATAAGGGTAAGTAAAAACTAAAACACACTCAGTATAACGCAGTCATTATGTTCAAGTTTATATAGAGAATAAGTCACATTTTAAGTCTTTTACTTTGTAAGCTTTGTAAGAAGCAAATGGAACTTTATCGTTCCGTTAACATAAGGTTTTGGAATTTAAGTATATTTGAGAAAGTACAATAAGTTCTGAAATGAAAATGCTGTTAGGTTATTGAAATAAAACAAAAGAAAATTTTCCAATAATCAGTAGCCTTAAACTTAAGTTAATGTGCCAGAAATTTTAAATAATTTTAATAAAATTAAAAATCCTTTGTTATAGATTAATATAAAATAAAGTTAAGGAATAAAAAAAATTCTAGGCCAATCAGGATATTTGTGTGTGAACGGGATATGTCTCAACTGATCCAACAACTGGTTTTTTCTTCATAATGTTAAGAATTTATTATAAGAGACCTCTATTGAATTTTAGGATTTTTTTCATAGAATGGGTAGACAAGCGAGAACACAGTCCACCTGATGGTAAGTGGATGCTTCGGCCCGAAGACATCTATATCTATTCTCGATTAAGAATCAAAATACAGATGCATTGTCATCTCTGAACCCTATCTCTGGAATTCCTCGTTTTCAGAAAAATTTTACTCACTATACAAAACACAGCAGCATTAAGCTGTTATTATTCGCTTGTATTTAGTGAGAGCGTGGTCCAGCCTCGGTCGAGCCGATAGCTGCACGAATGCGGGCTCTACCGCATAGAGAATCGTCACCTTCTAAATTCTTTATCAGCCCTAGAAGTCCACAACTGTTTGCTCTCCTTCCTTTATATGGGGAGACTGACCTTAATCGTTACGCTTGTCAGACGTTCGAAGGAACAGACTTATCGCAATTTTAAACTAAACGACGCAATATTTCAAGGATTTGTGACATCCACGTTCAAGGAAATATGTACTGGAACAGCATCAGCCCCCTTCCCCTCATAAAAGGAGGGACTTTATTTAGCTGTGGATTTTTATTAGGCTTTAAATAATAAATGCAATCAAATTTAATACATAAATTTGTTTCATGTCAGGATGTTCCAAGTGCAATAAAGGAGAAATAATTCAGGAGAAAAACGCCTCTACGATACAAGAGAAAAATCCTGAAATTACACCGCGACTACGGAATATACCACGGCACAAATACAAGAGTAAAAAGTAGCTTGATGCCGCTGTTTTGTATGATGAGTGTAGAGAACCGAGATCCTTTTTACTGGAAACGAGGCATTCCATCTTAATCCTCAGAGGTCACGCATCTGCATTTTTATACTTAACTAAGGATAAATGTAGATTTCTATGGGCCACAGCATATATTTACCATCAGGTGGACTGTGTGCTCGTTTGTCATCCTTATTCTTTAAAAAATATTACAAGTGGTTTTATATATTTTAGATTCAGATAAAACAAAATAGCATCGCGCAAAATACTTTTATTTCTCCTATAACTTTTAAACTAAAATCAGACATTTACGAATTAAAATGACTTGGAGATTAAGTGCGACACGGATGATAAAATTAAAAAAATAAAAGTGACACGTGCCATATTCACAACGCTCTCGAGACCGAGTTTGTAGCATTTATGTTGAACTTCTAGAATAAAGCGGAACATTGTTTGTTAGACACTAGTATGTATATAGTAAACGTAATAGAGCCGTGCTGCAGCTATATCAGTGGTGTAGTCGCAGCAAGAATGGGTCGGCTCGACCGGGAAAGGATCACGCTCTCACAGAATACCCGCGTAAAATAGCAGCTTAAAGCTGCTGTGTTTTGTATGGTGACTGTAGAGAACCGGATATCCCTTTTAATTGAAAGAAGGTATTCAATCATAGTCCTCACGGGTGACAACGCATCCGCACTTTGAAAGTAATTTTAAGGGTCTATCGCATTTAATTTTAACTTTTAAATTCCCAACGTTTCGGGTGTTTTACAGCACCCATGGTGACAGACAGTAACTGAGGTGTTTGACGTCACAATGTTATAGTTAGCCCGGCTACCTTCAGCTTATGAATATTATTGATATTATAGACACTGTAAGCTTGTTTAAAAGAGCGATACTGTAATATTCATCATTCATCTCCTGCTCTTAAGCCTTCAAAGACGCGGTGTCATTCTTTACTTTTTATAAATACTTTGAGAGTATATTTACTATTTTAAATCTCGTAAATATCACGTGTGGTTAACAATAACGAGCTTGGTAATTCACATTATTACCCTTAATTCATTCTCTTAGGTATTATTTAGATTTGTGTATATGTTTACCTTTTTATATTTGTTATTTTTCTCCTGTTGTTGGGAAGATTTGCCTTTATCGTTACACTTGGCAGGTGGATTGATGAAGGAGATGGTTACACCGCCATTGATCAGAAGTCATAAATTTTTTGGGACATTTCCCATAGACTCAGGAAGTGAGCCTATTCTTTGCTAAAGACCAACTTAAAAATATATAGAAATTTCTCATGTATGTTGTCATAATTTATAGGTCATGCAGTACCGCCAATAAACACTTTATACTGCGCTACATTAATACAACCACTGTATGAAGCGATATATTTACCGCTTACTCTAGATTTAGTGAGGTTTCCGCTCAGTAAAATTCGTTTATTTTTTGGTTTTATGTCGCTTTATGAGTGTGTACAACTAAATTTTATTTTTTTTTTGACTAGAATTTATAACTCAGAGTCGCACTGAAGGATCAACTTCATCTTAAATTCGTTATACTTTATTCTACCGTTACTGATCCCAGATCTTTGTAAAAGAGAGCGGATGACATATACATATTATACCGTGCAGATTCAAATAAACGTAATGTAATTTATGAGTACTTAACCGTTTGGTGAGCCGTGGTGCGCGCTTGCAGGAAATTCACAATACGCGGGTAACCCGGGTTCGATTCCCGTCGGCGCCAGTGAAATTGTTAATTGAAATTTGGAGTGCTGATTTAACACGTACTTGGTGATGAAGGTAAAAATCGTGAGGAAACCTGCAAATTCGAGGAATAAAAATATTTTGGAATTGTGTAAAGTCCGCGGACACGCACTGGAACAGAGCCGCGAACTGAATACTTCATATCTCTTTTAGAAATGAGGTGATGCCTGTGTCCAGTAGGAAGTATATAGATGTAGCTTTACTTTTTTAACTTTTTACAGTTTGATTATGTAGCGATGTTATGTTTTCTAGTATAAACATGATGCGTGGCCCATAGAAATCTACATTTATCCTTAGTTAAGTATCAAATTAAGGTCAAATTCAATGTCAAATTCGGATATAGGATAATTAATCTCCAAGTCATTTTAATTCGTAAATGTCTGATTTTAGTTTAAAAGTTATAGGAGAAATAAAAGTATTTTGCGCGATGCTATTTTGTTTTATCTGAATCTAAAATATATAAAACCACTTGTAATATTTTTTAAAGAATAAGGATGACAAACGAGCACACAGTCCACCTGATGGTAAATATATGCTGTGGCCCATAGAAATCTACATTTATCCTTAGTTAAGTATAAAAATGCAGATGCGTGACCTCTGAGGACTAAGATGGAATGCCTCGTTTCCAGTAAAAAGGATCTCCGGTTCTCTACACTCATCATACCAAAAACAGCGGCATCAAGCTACTTTTTTACTCTTGTATTTGTGCCGTGGTATATTCCGTGTAGTCGCGGTGTAATTTCAGGATTTTCTCTTGTATCGTAGAGGCGTTTTTTTCTCCTGAATTATTTCTCCTTTATTGCACTTGGAACATCCTGACATGAAACAAATTTATGTATTAAATTTGATTGCATTTATTATTTAAAGCCTAATAAAAATCCACAGCTAAATAAAGTCCCTCCTTTTATGAGGGGAGGGAAGGGGGGGGGCTGTGATGCTGTTCCAGTACATATTTCCTTGAACGTGGATGTCACAAATCCTTGAAATATTGCGTCGTTTAGTTTAAAATTGCGATAAGTCTGTTCCTTCGAACGTCTGACAAGCGTAACGATTAAGGTCAGTCTCCCCATATAAAGGAAGAGGGAGAGCAAACAGTTGTGGACTTCTAGGGGCTGATAAAGAATTTAGAAGGTGACGATTCTCTATGCGGTAGAGCCACGCATTCGTGCTGCAGCTATCGGCTCGACCGAGGCTGGACCACGCTCTCACTAAATACAAGCGTATAATAACAGCTTAATGCTGCTGTGTTTTGTATAGTGAGTAAAATTTTTCTGAAAACGAGGAATTCCAGAGATAGGGTTCAGAGATGACAATGCATCTGTATTTTGATTCTTAATCGAGAATAGATATAGATGTCTTCGGGCCGAAGCATCCACTTACCATCAGGTGGACTGTGTTCTCGCTTGTCTACCCATTCTATGAAAAAAATCCTAAAATTCAATAGAGGTCTCTTATAATAAATTCTTAACATTATGAAGAAAAAACCAGTTGTTGGATCAGTTGAGACATATCCCGTTCACACACAAATATCCTGATTGGCCTAGAATTTTTTTTATTCCTTAACTTTATTTTATATATAGATATTATATAGAGGTCTCTTATTATTAAATATCATATTATCAAATATACTTAAATTCCAAAACCTTATGTTAACGGAACGATAAAGTTCCATTTGCTTCTTACAAAGCTTACAAAGTAAAAGACTTAAAATGTGACTTATTTTTTATATAAACTTGAACATAATGACTGCTTTATACTGAGTTTGTTTTAATCTTTACTTACCCTTATAAAAATAATAGATATATATACCGAGTAGTGGCGGTGTAAGAATATCTACTACACCATATCATCCCGTGGGTCCCGTAAGAGGCGACCGAGGGAAACAAATCAGGAGATGAGCTGCATCTTCTTCTTCTCCTAAAAATAAAAAAAAAAACAGCGGTTGCCAACCCGCTTGCCAAGTTCGCAACTACGGCAAATATACTTCCTATGAGGTAATGCATGGGGGAAGCTTATGTTCAGCAGTGGACTTTAATAAAAATAACAGTCTTTGTTCGCAAAGACTTCATCGCACTGGTGGATCGCCAATCAAGCTGTTTCAGCTTCGCGTTTCGACAAGCGTATGCAACGCGAGACTTCCATCCATCCATTCCATTACAACCTAAAAAAGTATAATATAGCTATATAGGGCTATGTTCAGCATATATGGCGAACACGTAACGAAAACAAAAACCCTTAACCACTGTATTGGAAGACATATTCGTTTTACAATGTAGCGATTAAGAGTTTCGGGGTATATTTTTTTAATTAAAAAAAAATGTAAGCTAGGATTTTTCTCCTGTACCGTGGGGGCAGTTCACATCCATAAATTTCTCACAAATACAACATCCAGACCCGGAACAATCATTTGTAGGCCATACAAATAGTTATTGTTCCGTGCGGAATTCGAACCCGCGGCCCTTAGCGCTGCAACTCCTTGCTAAGCCACTGCGTCACAGAACAGTCAAACGTATAACGTCACCCTGTCTTACACCTCTCTTCAGTTGGATAGGTTTCGTACTCTGGTTCTGTACTCAGACAGCCATCGTAGCCCTACTGTACAAACACTTCAGCACTCCGATAAACCGACAGACAACTTGGCATCACTGAAAGGACTGAAGCATCGCCCTTTCGACGGAATCAAATATTTTCTCAAAGTCCACATGCGCTAGACAAAATGACAGATCGTACTCTTCGGTCTTGTATCACATACATATAATTCATATATTTTGCTTGTTTGCTAAATAATAATGAGAACAGATAAATTTAAAGCGATGATTATATTATCAGAAATTAACGCCGAGTGGCGAATACTAACGGCTAATTACCTATACACCCTTAATGCCTCACAGCTGCGCTAGATCTAGCATAAATAGCTTAATGGATTTATAAAATATAACAAAATTGCAGTGTCTTGTAATTTAGTAGTAATAATAAACAAAACAACTATGTATTCCGAATCTAAAGGAGGGATTGTATCTCCTAAATGCAGGTTACTAAGTAAACCAGCTAGAGACGCATAATTCTACCCATTTCTAATTGTTGATGGTCCACATGATGTATTTATACCTATGTAACAAATATGTTAACTAAACTATAATGATGTCAATACAGAATTATTGTTATTACAATTATTATCAAATGTGATTATAATTCACGCCCTGTGTTGGTGAACTAATAAAATAACGTCGCATTTAATTTGGATGGAATTTCTCGTGGCACTTCTGATAAATCTTCTAAATAACCGCGGCATAGTTATCATTAATAAGCGTATATAGTAACTTTTATCAAAAGATCAAAGCCGATTACAAAGAACTAAAAATAATGAAATAATTACACTTTCTGAAGTCGGTGCAAAGATAAAGTGTACAGAAGAATTAAAGAACCGAATTCAAAATGTGAAATTATTTTATTCTTAACAGTTCCTCGAAGTCGGCTTTTAATTTTTATTAAAAGTTATTTATTTCACCCTTTTGAGTGGACTAAGGAATATCACAATCTTAATGTCTTTATACATTATTGATACTAATAAGTTACATTTTTAGAAGTGTCGGCTAAAATAGTAACAATGGTGACGTGAACAGTGCATAGGCTTTTGTGATGTTTATTATCTAGAGCTAAATCACTTAGTATCAGACTTAGAGTAAAGAAACAATAGGAATTCATAGAAAAAAAAAGTTATAACGAAGTCATTTTCGTCAATAAACGCGACAGAGGATTTTAATAAAAGCTCTATCGGAGGGTGACTAGGTCTCACTCCCTTGACGCTGTTCCCTGTTGCCGATCTGGATATTTTTCTACTTACTTCAGATAATAATATTTAAAACCGTACAAACATTCATTGTATTCATATTAATATCGAAGACATGAAAAATGGAGTCGATCAAATAATATAATTAATGCAACAAATAATTCTGAAAATTACTCAATGCATAAATTGAATTGATTTGCCTTTCCGACACACACGAACTATGCATACATATTATATAGAGCCAACTAATTTCCGGGCATTAGCAAAAGTAAATATATGTTGCGAGTTATCCTGGCGTGTCCCATAATCTTTTGCTTTTGTTAAGCTCAACTAAAATCTTACCATTGGTTGGGATAGTAGTCAAGCACTGACTTTAAATATTTAAAAGACGAATTATATTGGCATGTTGGCACAATTTTTGCAGAAAGCCTACACCCAAAAACATTTTTGGCACGATTCTTAATAGGTTTGCAATTTCATGTTCAGCCGGCTGTTAGTATCGCTTAAAGTTTTGAGTAGAGATTTAACAGACAAGTAAAAAATCTCGGGATACAGTTGTCTATGAACTGCAAAAAAAACTGGACTTTAACAAACTATAAAGGTCAAAATTTTTTTAATTACATAAGTACTTATTTCGAAAAAGAAATTTATTTCACAATTCATTACGCTTAAGTTGACCAATCCAATACATTTTTCAAATTCCTTTTTCATATATCATTTTATTACACCTTTATTCGCCTACCGGTACGAGGCTGCCACTAGAGAACCCTTTTTCCCCATCGGTTGTCAGTTCTTCGAGCTATATGGCCGGCCCATTGCCACTTCAGCTTACTAACCTGTTGGGCTAAATCGGTCACTCTGGTTCTACTGCGGATATCCTCATTTCTAAGTTTACTACGCAGAGAAACCCCGAGCATAACCCTCTCTATAGCTCGCTGAGCGACCTTGACCGTCCTCATATGGCCAGCAGTGGAGGTCCACGTCTCAGATCCAAAAGTCATCACTGGCAACACGCACTGGTTGTACAATCTCGTTTCCAGGTTTTAAGGTATACCTGACGAGAAGATGTGTCGTAATTTCCCGAACGCTGCCCAGCCGAGTTGAATCCGTCGATTGACCCCTCGGTCGAAATTGGACTTACCTAGTCGGACTATTTGTCCCAGGTAAACATACTGGTCAACAACTTCGAGGTTAGTGCTCTCAACTACTACCGGCATAGGTGTGACATGGACATTAAACATGACATTTGTTTTGTCCATGTTCATCTTAAGACCTATCCGTTGGGAGACACTATTGAGGTCATGGAGAATGGTGCTTAGGTCCTCCAGCGATTCTGTCATAAGGACTATATCGTCGGCAAATCGAAGGTGAGTGATGTACTCGCCATTGATGTTAATACCGCATCCTTTCCAGTCCAGTAGCTTGAAAACGTCTTCCAATGCAGCAGTGAAAAGTTTCGGGGATATAACGTCACCCTATCTTACACCTCTCTGCAGTTGGATAGGTTCGTACTCTGATTCTGTACTCGGATAGCCATCGTAGCTCTACTGTACAAACACTTCAGCACTTCGATATACCGACAGTCAACTTGGCACCACTGAAGGGACAGTAGCACAAATTCGATGTAAAACAATTTCGACGAAATCAAAGGCTTTCTCATAGTCCACATACGCAAGGCAAAGTGGCAGATTGTACTCTTCGGTCTTCTGTATAATTTGCCGAAGTCTTTTCGGAAAACTTATTGTTTGGGAGGCTGGAAGTCGTCGAGTCTGCGTGCAAGACGATTCATAATAACTCTCGAAAACAGCACGTAGACGCGGCTCAGAAGGGAAATCGGTCTGTAGTTCTTCAAGAGAGCGTTGTCGCCTTTCTTTAAGAACAAGACCACGTCACTTCTGCTCCAGGCCTCCGGAGTAGTCCCACCATGGAGGACAGAATTAAAGAGCTTCTGAAGGACTTCAACTACCGTTTTTCCACCCGCTTTCAGAAGCTCTGCTGTAATTCCATCTTCGCCTGAGGCCTTGCCGTTTTTAAGTTACTGGAGAGCCACTCCAATCTCGCTCAGATTGACGTCCGGGATATCATCGGAATACTTAACTACAGCCTGTTACTTAACTACAGTGAATTAGTAAAATTTCGATGTTCTATTATTTTTCCTATCACACTCGTTAATTTTATCTCGCTTTTCGTATTTAGTAAAATAAATTAATACAAGGCTGCTCAAAACACCGAAAATGTCGGCATTTCACAGCCGAAAAAAAATAATTATAACAACTAAACAAAACAAAATTAAACTGCCATTTACATTCCATGGCTTCCCACATGATAGGTGAAGAGTTTAAAAAATAGATTGAGTCGAACAATTGATATTTTGGAAAGGTATCGTGTTTACCCCACCATGCGGACTTGATAAATTCACGCCATACGCCACTAAAACCACTTTTTTATGTAAAAATAGCAATCAATCCATTTGAAAAAATTTTATAAGTTCAACAATTATTTATCTTTCAGACAATGTGCTTTTTATATCATTTATATGTACAATATGATTGTTAGATACGATTTAATGCGACAAAACGTTGGAATCTTAATTTTTAGGCGCTAGTAGAACATACCTACGCGCTTCGCGCTTAAGTCATGCAATATAATTGTCCCACGTCTGAGTGTTTGTCCTTGTGCTTAGGTAAACTGCCTCCGTGACAACACGCAGCGTTACGATTGCGAGAGAGTTAGCGTATATATTCACTGTCCTTACACATATTAGTGGTTTTGAAGGAGCATTCACCAATTGCTGTGTGATGGTGTCGTAAAAGCATCCATCACCCCATTTTGTCCCGTGTATTTCGCAAAAGGCGACAATAGGAAATGCCTGAATGATGACGTAGCTTCCGAAATATGGCGGTGTAACCATCTTGTATACGTAAGACGTAAAATACCCGGACCGGTGAAGGGCAGCAGTAGTAACCACCAGGCGACGCGATTAAGGCAAATCCACTCTAAAAAAGGAGAGGCCCAAGTTCAGTAGTGGACTTTAATGGGCTGGTCAAGACAAAGTAAATTTACCAATTAATTATTAAACTTCGTTTGGAATGGGATCATTATTGTGCAATAAAGATATATGAAATCAGAACCAAAACGGATTTTGATACGTAATGTATTATTAACTGAATTTCATAAAATGTAACAGATTTTCCAATAAATTTACCTTTTCATTTGAATAATTTAATTTGCAATCTTATCGTTTCTTATGCTCTTGTTCTAACAACTATCTGTTATTAAGAGAAACGTAGCAAATTTTCAAATTAATGAAATGTTTAATCCTCAAGGGGATGAAATCTCATCAGTCATTATAAGTCGAGGGCAATCTTATTTTAACTTTTCTTTATTTTCTGATTTTCTCTGAAGGTTATTACGTAGTTAATTCATAGAGTATTGACAGCTCAAAGTTTGAACGTGAGCAACTTTAGGTCGATTCCCGCTGACACCATAATATGATATTAGTAAAGCATTGAAAAGGTTGGAAGTATGAAAATATGAAAATTGGTGAATCCATACGGAAATATTTAAATTCAATGTGAAGCCTTCGTAAAAAGAAATAATTAAACATCCTATCTTTGTGATAATACGTTTTGCCGAAATAATTAAAATGTAACTTTAAATAGCCTAAGTTAACATTAAAATTAAAACAATCATTATTAACCTGACCTATTCGGATTTCGTTATCGAGTAATGATGCCTGAGTAGTAGTGATCCTTAACGTACTGAATGAAATGCCATTAAAGGCCCATTTCATACTACAAATACTCGAATTTTTCGATGTAGAAATAAATTTGATAACAATTATGTTGGATAGCAAGTCATACCATATAAAGCCTGAGTGGTTGTGATCCTGAACGTACTATGTAAAATGTCAAAGGCCCATTTCAAATGAATACTCGAATTTGTCGATATAAAAGTTATGAGCTGAGCCGCACCGTGCAATTTTATTTAATTACGGTACAAAAACAAGAAACAGAAATAGAAACTTTTTTATTCAACATAGATTATACCACCACTAGTTCGAAAAAAAACCTCTGTCCTGGGAAGAACCAGCAAGAAACCCAGCGGGACTTTTTTTTAAATAACAGCTTACAATCATGTATGTTACACAATTACCTCTAGGGTAGCCTTAACTACTCTTAATCTGATTATAAGTTGACAATTGCGTGTCACAGTGTAGCTAGTAAGTAGTAGGCCCTGAATTTGAATTCCAAATAAAGACAGTATTTGTGTGCTCAAATTGATTGTTTTGGAGGCATTTTCAGAAAATGTTTGACTAGCCTGTATCTCTGATATTAAATCATAATTTTCTGTAACGTCTGTATACCTAACAATCTTCTAGTGGATCGGGAACTGTGTTGTACATTTATTACTTGTATATATACTACTTTTGAATATATAAATAAATATCGTATTTGCTTAATCCTATTTTTATGTGAAGTAATATTTGACTTTTAAAGTCTTGTAAGAGAAATTCTTACTGAGTGTTCCTTGCAAAATTATATCTGCTGAAAGATGATAACCGCAGCAGGTAGGCGCTCGACTCGCATCCAGCAAGGCGGCAAGTGGAGGCCTGTGGTGAAAGCTTTACAGTGTTGAGGTTGTTCATTTGCTACGTGACGGCTCCGTGGCGCAGTGGCTTAGCAATGAGTTACAGTGCTTTGGGCCGCGGGTTCGAATCTCGTATCAAAACAAGTATTTGTATGGCCTACAAATAATAAATCCGGTTCTAGATATTTGTCCTTGTGCAATTTATGTAATTCTTACTATAGAGATTTGAACCGATTAGTCAGTGTGCTATCGAACCGCCATACATGAAGTTGTATAGAGATATACACGTTGTGAAACAGATTTAAAAATAAAATAAAATAGTTTGGAAAATCCAAAAGTGCACACCTCATTAGCGTTTCATTTGGTTTTGATGAAAAAAAAAATTACCAAAATAAATCGATTACCCAAATGATAAAATGGATAATTCTAAAGCTAATAAAAAAACAACATACAAAACCAACATCCGGACGTCCACGTAACATTTTTTTCAAACCATTTTTTATCAATGTAGCAATATAAAATGATTTTTTAGAAAATGTAAGATGGAGGATTAGTTAGAGTGTTTTCTTGATATACGGCTACTCATATTATCGTATAAATGCAATATGGTTATGACAGAGGCATTTTAAGACCACAAAATTGCTTGACCTTGACGTATCGAGAGTAATGCACTACCTAATAATGTTTCGCGCATGAGGCGTGCAATAGTAATTACATTAGCCATACATCAAGAGTTTTCGCGACGCGTCGGTGCAATATTTTACACAGGTGATAAATATGAAATACTGAGCGGCTGGTGTTGACATACGAGTAAAAGCGAGATGTTTTTGTAAATAATTTAATGTAAGTAGACGTGCAAGTCAGCGTGTTGGTGGCATTATAGAATCCACTACCCCAAACCAACCCGTGGTGTCGTAAAAGGTGACAGAGGGCAATAAAACAGGATATGGGCAACAGCATCTTCCAAAAATATGGTTGTCAACCCGTCTGCCCAGAGTGGAAATTATGGCAAAATCTACCCCATGCTGTAATCTATTGGGAAGGTGTAATGAATGGACGGATGGATTGTCGGAATGACGAAGTGCCGGGAATGCCAGGAAATTTGCACTCTTTCAGAAATCTAATTGAGCCAAAACGGCCTTAAATTCAGTATACAGCAACTAACCTTATTTTATTCGTTCTTTGGGTGTCATACGAGTCCACTATGGAAAATGCTAGGAAAATGCTTGTGATAGATTGTGTTATAATAACCCCGTTTATCCTAAAGTAATATACGATAATAATACGGCGACCAGAATACAGCGTCAACGGTGCGAGTCGTCTGATACTGCGGCTGCCAAACCGACTGCCAAACGTGGCTAATATGAAAAAGCATTTAAATACTTGGATAAATGAGTCTGAGTACACAAATAATGACTCATTGCACACTGTAAACAAACAACACGGACACTAAAATTGTAACGCTCGACATAAGAAAATATTCGTCTTTTAAAAAGCAACATTAAATACCCTTACGTTATTGCAGCATTTTAAACAAGCGCGTTTAATTTCTTAGAATTTTAATAAATGTGAAATATTGAGCAGCTGGTATTTAAATACGAGTAAAAGGTGAGAGGTTTCGTTGAGAATTTAATCTTATCAGATGTAAAGATTGAATTCTGAATACTCCGCTGTCGGATTTCCGTTACCGTTTAATTTGACACGTCACTTTCACAGTTGTTCAATAAAATTATTCTAATAATATTGTCATCATGCGAGGTCTGCCCCTAACATCAAATAAGTAAGTTAAATAAGCGACTGGAATTCACTTTAAACAAACAGCCTACTATAGCAGAATTCAGTAGCAAACAAATAATTTTCCTTTAACAATAATCGTGAAGTTTATATAAGAGACTAAGCAACCGCATGTAGAAATCGAACTACTATGAAATTTCCAGTCAATTTTTAGTATGTCGTTCTTCTTAGCATTACATTAATTTCAGGACAGTAGTTAAACAAATACATACAATTTATGAGTTTAGATATGATGGTAATGTTAATGACCAATTTTAACCGTAACGATAACTTTTATAAACGATTACTATAACTCCTTAAATAAAACTTATGTTGAAGAATTTATTCGTGATAATTTTGTTTATTTTTTGGTTTTTCTTTTATTAAAAAAGTATACATGAAGAGTAACGAGTTTCAGGGATATTACGTTACTCTATCTTACACCACGGTGTTCACAAAATATCAACGAGAATTTTTCAGGAATACCGTGCATGGCGACATGGCGGCGTAGGTAAGGTACTATGTGACCCTAAAATGTGATCGTAAACCTGAAACAAGTGGAAGGCAGGGCAAAGTACTAATATTTGTAATATTACGTTTCTAGTAATTTCCGAGAGAAAAAGCAATTAATTAAGTGGACATCTTGGTAGCGCAATGGCTAGCTGTGTCAATAAGACTTCGACGATGCCGCTGGGGCTACGAGTTCGAATCCTGCAAGAAAAAAGTGTGAATATGGTGTATAAGTTATTGTTTAGACCTGGGTTTTTATTCATATGTCATTTGTGCATATGAACCGCCATCATTCTAAAGGAGAATGTCCTAGTTTTATCCTATTAAAATACTTTAAAACCCTTTCCTTGGTGAGCTATGTACATAATATATGCAGGCGAAGCTGCTGGTAATCAATTTTTTTGAACTTTATTTATGTCATGAATTTTACCTTACTTATGGTGATGTTACGCAAATAAAGGTCCAGGTATATTTAATTGATAAAATCATTTTCTCGCATCAATTCCCAGATTTCTCCGTGTTGAATAAACACTACGTTCTCGCGTATGGGTCAACAATTTAAACTCGAATTACCATATTATATGACATGAAAATGAAAAAAATAAACAAGAAAAATTTCACGTTCAGCGGCTTTTTAATTTAAAATTTTCCTTTTATATAGATTTATGCACATATATTCTTCTAACATCGATAGTCTTTCAAGTTCACTGCTGGACATAGACATTTCCGAGAATGCACAAGTAACTACAGATCACTTGAAAGGTCCGCCCGTTTTTACAAAGCAGGCAGGCGGATCGATAGTCGCAAAGGCGATACCTCGCGCCAGTAATGCACACCAGTCTGTGAAGTTTGAATTTGCATTATTGCAAAGTATTTTTCGATTGATTGTTCCACCATAACGGTAATTTTTTTTTAAATAAAAGGTTACTTTTTGTAAGAGCGCCTATTAACAAGGCAAAAAGTAAGATGTTTAAGTTACAATCTACACAGGCCACACTGCTGGGCACAGGCCTGGCACATTACTGAGAGGGTTCTCGTGAGAGTGATCGCTGACGTAAAATATTATAAAGTTTTTACGCTTCACTTAAAACTCGCAATAAAACAGCGTTGCTTACTTCACTATTAGGGTGATTGATACAATAACGTTAACAGGACAATAATATGAACATTATCAATCGTTGCCTACCTTTCTTACCTTTTTTACACAGTATAATTTAATTAATGTATTACTTCTCCGATAATCACTAATAATATCAACATATTAAATTGCGAAAAAACTTAGTACCAGTGGCACAGCACTGGTTGCGTGAACTACTGTCGCTACGCATTTTATAGATAGATAATTTATTTTAAAAATTACTTACAGTCCAATAATGCAACAATTTTTCATTTATTTTTTTGTATTTCTCAAATGCTTTGTTTACAATTGGGATATGAACCTTTGACCAGGTAATACTTTGCTTTGACGATAAAGTATTAATCTATGATAATAGTTGACCCTATGAATTAAAATATTTTAAATTCAACCGTAACTTTTATACCTATAGTCAAATAACTTATTGACTCAAAGGTCAATTAAAATATGTTTCGTATGAGACATATAAATCTGTGGAAAGTGGCCCACTCGTGTTCCAGTGATATATTTCCTATGAATAGCAACAACGTCATGGCGATTCAATGGCGTCATGGCGGTTCATTGGCGAGTTCAACTACGTCATGTCCACTTAGAGTCCGTTACGTTCTAATTTGATGTTTGAATACGTGAACCGAAACTTGCAATGTGTAGCTATGTATATTTACTTGAAATTTGTATAGCGCATATGTTGGTTTAAATTAAAATGCATTAAAAATATCTAGATCAAAAGACAGTAAGCGGAGCCCATCAAATCCAACAGATCCAAAAAAGTTATTTAATGAAGAATAAAACCTAAAATATTGTTTATTTTTTCTTATTTATTTATAAATATTATGTCCTTTCACATGAAATTAGCTTTTTGTCGTACTGACCACTTTGATCACAAATATCTCCTCTTTGGTTAAGAATTCCAAATTCAAATTTATAAATTCATTTAGCAGGTACATTTGAATTTTGAAAACAGTCATTCATTTGTTTTTTCCTCATTATTTTATTCTTTGGCGTCGCTTATTACCGCACAATAGAAAACATGAAATATTGGTATATTTACGAGTACGAGTTCTACCGTGGCACCAGTGCTGCAGAAACAGCTCGAAGGATTAATGGTGTCGCAAAAGAAAGCACGGTACGTTTTTGGTTTCAAAGTTTTCGTTCTGGAAATTTCGACCTTCAGAACCAACCCCGTGGACGGCTGGAGACCAAAGTGAAGAATTTAAGGCAATTGTGGAAGCAGATCCATCACAAAGCACTTCAGAGATAGCTGCAGGCTTCGGGGTAAGTGATAAAACTGTATTAATCCACTTGAAGCAAATCGGGAAAGTAAAAAAACTTGAACGATGGGTACCTCATGAATTGAGTGAATTGAACTTGCAAACACGCATCGACTGCTGTGTTACTTTGCTCAACCGACACAATAATTAAGGGATTTTAAATCGAATCATTTCTTGTGATGAAAATTGGATACTGTACGATAATCGGAAGCGCTCGTCGCCTTCGTCTGAACCCTGGAGACCCAGCCAAATTCTGCCCTAAACGAAAATTGAGTCAAAAAAGTTACTTGTGAGTGTTTGGTGGACTAGCGCCGGTGTCGTTCACTACAGCTTTCTAAAATCTGGCCAAACGATTACGGCAAATATCTATTGTCAGCATCTGCAAACCATGAAGGAAGAACTAGCTGCTAAACAACCGAGATTGGTCAATCGCGCTAGGCCACTGCTGCTTCACGACAACGCAAGACCACACACTGCACAACAAACAACCACTAAGTTAGATGAGCTACAATTGGAATATCTGCGACATCCACCGTACTCCCCGGACCTTGCTCCAACAGATTACCATTTTTTCCGGAATTTGAACAACTTCTTACAAGGAAAAAAATTCCGATGCCGCAGTCCAAACCGCCTTCAAAGAGTTTATTGATTCTCGCCCCCACGGTTTTTTAGTAAAAGGATCAATGAACTACCTATGATATGGCAAAAGTGCATAGGTAACAACGGTGCATACTTTGATTAATTAAATATATTTTACAAAAAAAAATTGACTTTATATTTCTCCCGTACAAAACGCCAATTTCATATGTAAGGACCTAATATATATAAAAATAGTAACGAAAGTGTAAATTATTTCTATTTTGATTTATTTATTTTATCATACATGAAGCGTAAAGCAAGAAGAAGAAGTGCAAATATGAGTGCAGTTGACACATTTCTTACTGCGTCTAGTAAATTAAGGCTGCGCACAAAGCACAAAGGTGAATGTGGTTTTATGTCGAGCACTGCTCTATCGTCCGTGTTATGTATAGTTTGTTTTGTGTTATTTTTTGTATCTAGTAAACATGAAATCATGTAATTACACAATTAGAGTATTCTACAAAGATATAACTTTAAGAAATTCAAAGCGAACTCGTAAATTTGTTCAGTAGTGTTCATGCCATTGTTCCGTCCGATGGTTAAAGTATTTTTAACAAATGAGCACACAGTCCACCTGATGATTAGTGGATACTGTGGCCCATAGACATTTACATTTATCCTCAATTAAAAATCTAAATGCAGATACGTTATCACCCCTGAGGACTGAGATGGAATGCCTCGTTTCCAGTAAAAAGGGTCTACGTTTCTCTACACTCACCATACGAAACACAGGAGCGTTAACCTGCTATTTTACGCTGGTATTCTGTGAGAGCGTGGTCCTACCCCGGTCGAGCCGACCCATTCGTACCACAACCATAATATAGTTGCAGCGTGGCTCTACCACGTAAAAATAATATTCGTTTAAATAATTATTAATCTATATATTCAGTGCAATTTTGCACTCACTCACTGCTACAACGTGCGTGCGTACGTTATGTACGTTTTTTTCTTCTTTTATGGTACGTATGTTATGTTCCGGTGTGGCCCCATATAATTTAAAAATTTCTACCCCTAAGTATGGAAAATTGAGGAAAGGATTTGAAGTTTTTAATGTAACTATATATTAAGAAGAAATTTTAGTTGAATGAATGAATGAATGAATGAATTTATTTTCTCTCCACAATAGGTAAACTTAATGCTATGTATTACAGAATTGCCAGACTGGTACCTAACTTGTGAGAGACTGGTGCCTGATGTAGCCATAAAAACCTGTATTACAGGTCACCAGGGCTCCCCCGCGGCTAGAGCAACAATCTGAGTAATACAAAACAAAAAAGGAGTTTATTATTATGTACCTAAATAAACAAAATTAACTACAGTAATTGCAGATTTCACATCAATGTGTGTGTGTGTGTGTGTATGTGTATGTGTGTGTGTGTGTATGGGCGCGTGCGTTCGTGTGTATGTGTGTGCGCGCGTGCCTGTGTATGTATGTATGAGTATAGATTTTCGGTCGATTCATAGTCTAAAGTTTTCAGATATTTTGTTAGAACGGATTTACATCTAGATTTAGGTAAAGGATAGAAATTTAGGATATTATTTAGTTTATTATACATGTACGGTCCTAGAAAACAGAAGTAATTGTGTGAGGTAACACAATGGAAGGATTGGGTGCGACATATAGTGCGTTTTCTGCGTTTGTCCTTTAGTAGCTCCGGATCGTATTTACATTGGGAATGTTTCATTAGGACAGTTTGTAAGATGAATGTTTGTCTCACTGTTAGAACATCCCACTTTTTGTAGAGGTCCACTGTTGGAAAGCGGAACGGGAGACCTGCACTAACTTTTAGGATGGCCCTTTGAGCTCTTTCTACCTCGATTAGGTGTGTTTTAGCAGCACCTCCCCATGAACTGATGCAGTAATCTATAAGCGATTGGCATAGAGCGTAATAGACCATCTTCATGATTCGGCAGTCAGCTACGTTTTTAAGAGACTTGAAGATGTAAATGAGCTTGCGTAACCTAGTGACAAGTACATCAATGTGTGGCTTGAAAGTCAGGGTTTGGTCTATTATGATTCCGAGATATTTAATTTTGTCAGTTCTTTGTATAGCGAGACAATGGCAAATAGTTGGCTCAGAGTTGCAAACATGGGCTGTGATGAAGAGGGAGGGAGGAGGGTTTTGGCTTGACCTATGTGTGAAGGTTATGTATTTTGTTTTGGCAATGTTTAATGTCAACACATTTCTTTGTAACCAGAGGCAGCAATTAGTAAAACCGCTTTGTGCAGAATCAAAGACCTCCCTCCAACTATTACCACTGAAGAATAATGCAGTATCGTCGGCAAATGAGAATATTTTCCTTTGTAGCTGAAGCTGGCATAAGTCATTGACATATACCAGGAACAGCGTTGGGCTGAGTATGCTACCTTGTGGCAAACCAAATTCGACAGTTAACTCGTCACTTATTTTATTCTCTATTCCGACTCTCTGCTTTCTTCCACTTAGATAATTTGCTATTAATTGCAGAGGTAAGCCTCTCACACCAATTTTTTCCAGCTTAGTAATAAGGTTCGGGATGAGGACTGTGTCAAATGCCTTTGCTAAATCGAGGAATATAGTTAAACATTTTCTTCTTTCATCCAAGTTGGTTATAATTGAGTTAACAAGCTCGTGTACCGCGTTATTTGTTGACTTTCCTTGCCGAAATCTGAATTGCGCTGGTGAAAGGAGATTATTGCCCTCTAGAAAATTGATTAAGCGTTTATTTATTAAGCGTTCTAAGATTTTGGACAGTGTGGGTAAGATTGAAATTGGCCTATAGTTATTGACACAGTCCCTCTCACCACTATTGTGAATAGATTTAATGAGCGCTGTTTTGAAAGCTGACGGAAAGATTTCTGTAGATAAGGCCAGGTTACAAATATGTGTAATATGGGGGGTAAGAATATGTATTTATCTCTTAAGTATTACACTAGAAATCTGATCGAGCCCTACTGCACAATTGTCTCTTAAACCCTGAATCAGCTGGAAAATTTCATCCTCATCCGTTGGTAGCATGACAAACGATTTGGTGTGGGATGGATAAAAGACGTCAGGTTCAGTAGAATTTTTATGTCTGGATTTTATGATATCTTCAGCCAAATTCCTTCCTACATTAGCAAAGAAGTAATTTAAAGTAGAAGTTGGTACTTTGATCTTATGATATTCCATATTTCATTTAAAAAGTAAAAAAAAATATACTTTTAATATAAAGTTAAAGTCCGCGTTTGCTCACTGTCAATGGCGTTCATTCATTCTCTTACGTTGGCAGCGCGTTCCCGTCGTAAGATAAACTAACCAAATTGAGAACGACATTTTTATTTAGTGGTCTAAATATTAGCATCTGTCTATCAAAGTTGGTTTCGACAGTTTGTGTTAGTATTATGAGATTGTGAATTAGCCATTTAATTGTTAATTATTGAAAGTATTAAATTCTTTTTTCGTTTTCGTTCTAATATAATTTTACATTTATGGAGCAGTAAATGGAATTTAGGTACTTAGTGTTAAGTGAACTATTGTTTTAACTTATGAGGTTTCACAGACTAGAATTTATTAGATTTTCGGCATGGAGGTCATAGCATAACATCCTCTAATGCAAGCGATAGGATGGCCTGTATGAAGAATTGGGAGGAATTGACTTAATTATTGAATAGTGATGGTAGGAACTTGGATTTATCAAACGCTATTTACACAAAAACTTGAATACTTTCTTGGAAAAGGCGATATCTATCTTTAAATTGCCTGTCATCGGGGTGTAACAACGGACTAATATATGCACGAGTTCTTGATTCAACATTAGCGTTATAATAACAGTCATCTATTATTATTAGTTATTAATGCCTTTGCGGCTGCAAAAATCCTCCAAACGAAAAAAACGTCCTGCCAAAATTATATATCGTTCTCACAAAACGAAATAAAATTAATTCTTCAACAATTATTCTCATTCTTCTATCTCACTGTAAAAATCTAGGTGAAAACTTTTTCGATATCGACGGCATAAAACTTACACAAGTTACGTCTCGAACGATCGAAATTGCCGCTCGCACTCGCAAAATACTTGAAACAACCAATCATGTGCGTAAACGTTCTCACTGACTCTCGATATCGACGACTTAATAAACTCGCACACATGAATTGTGATTCCGATTATTGCCACTAGTTGGCGCTGATTTTATTCCATACAAATTGTAGTTAACTTTCTCGGGATCGAACACGTAAAAAAACTCGTACTAGGCACGCAGTTTTACGAGGCTTTATTATGTTGGAGTTCGGCTGAAACTGATTGCATGTTCACAGTCACGAGTCAGTTGGCATGTTTAGATTGGAAATATCCAACAGATTGTACGCTGCGTTACCAATTGATTACATGCAATGATCTCATTATTAGGATTAAACTGGATTACATTTAATCGCTGTCTTTATTATAAGAATGTCATTGCAAATATTAGAATCTTTACAAACAAAACAAAAATAATACACCGCTAAACAGACTTAACATGGACGATAAAATTTTAATATTCCACATAAACCTAAAAAGCCAAGATCGCCTTTTCAAAAGTAATGTTGGTCATACGCGCGTGTCTATATAAAAATGAAATACGCTCAGTACAAATGAGCGTATTTATATGGTTGATATTAAAGTACGAATAAAAGGTAATTCTTCGTAATACTACATTAATTCCAGCCCTATATCAAAACATACAATTTATAAGTTGATGCTAATGACCAAGACAAATTTTGATCATGACAACAATTTTTAAATACAACTGTAAATACACACACACCTAATCTAATATAACTAATTTTGTCATGCTATTTTTCTTCTAACTAAGCATTTATTTAAAATAAGTTAAATTAAATGCGATTATAATCGTAAGAAATATAACAACGCTTTATTCAAAACATTTTATTTTAAAAGGTAGATATAAAATACTTTCATTAGCATGCAAGAGGGATGACAAATAACTGGCACTGAATATTTTTATTTTTTGTCTATAAATCTGTGCTTAAATTAATGTACATTAATTTTTTCGTGAATTGCCTAAACCACGTCTATATAAGTCAGAGTAGTAACAAATTGTTCCATACATTGTGGGTTCTTGATTTGATATCCAGCCGGAGTGTTTGTACAAAAAAATATAACATGTTTGTACTCTCTTTGAAATTACAGAATGGAAGAAAATACTATTAAATTATCAACGAAACCTATACGCGTAGGAAATACACATATATTGTTGAATGTGTTTCATATAATTGGATTAGAAATTAAATTAAAATATTCTCCGGTTCTAAGGCTCTGGTATTTAATTCGAGTGCAAGTTTTTATTTCTACTGTGAACTGTGTATTGCACTGGGGTCCCGACGACGCTCGAGTAAATCCGCATTTAGCATCGTGGGCAAAAAATATCAACCTCACATGCGCTCTGTACACCTTACTAATAAATGGGACTGACAAGCGGCAAAATGTAATAAATTATTCGAAAATATTGTTTAGTGTATTTATATTATTCAGATTACAGATAATTTAAGATAAGCTTTAAAGCTTAAACCTAACTTAAACAAATAGCAAACTATTTACCAGTTTATTATGAAGTTAAGTTAAAATATAACTGCCAGACAGAATTGTTTGTATTCCGTATTTATATCTTAAAAATTCTGGTAATACTGTTTACTTCTTATAAAATTATTATCTTTTTAAATTAATACTTTTTAATACTATTCAAACAAACTGCAGCTGCAACAACGCAACCCTGGTTACCAGACCAAGCGTCTATAGTTATCGTCGTTCAGCATTTGAAACACAGCAGCTTTAAACTGCTGCTGAAACATTAGTGCGACAGTTAACCAATTAACTTTTTTAAATGTTTTATCCAAAGTACAGAAAAACCTGTCAAAGCGTGTTTCTGCAAATTAAGGAAAATTATATCTATATAACGAGCGTACAGTGTAGTGGCGGTGTAAGGATATACCCTACCCTATATCGTTCCCAGGGTTTCTTAAGAGGCGAGAGAGGGAAACTGAAACAGGAGACGGGCAGCAGCATCTTCCTGATAATAGCTCAAAATAATAAAAAAACTGCTGTTACCAACTTGTCAAGCGTGGGAACTATGGCAAAATCCTTCCCCTCTAAAAACTATGAAACGTATATTGTCTAGCTGTAGGATACCTATGTCTTTCCTCAGGGGTGGAATATTTTCTTTATATTTATATGAAACCACCTAGTATAACGTATTTAAATAAAGAAGAATCATTAAACTCCTACCCGTTTTCGCTTCATTACGTTAGAATTTTTTCCATCAAATTTGAACAGCGATGTAGCCGAGCGTTGAATGCAAAATGTAGATAATCGAGCGTCCGTATTACAATTACAAAAATACCGTTTCTGTTCTCCTATAACACGGAAGTACATTTCATTTTAATATCTCGACGTTGTTAAGGTTATCGGTTAGTTGCCCAAAAGCGTCATTACGCGAGAGGCTCTTGTCTACTCGTAGCAGTGGACTTATATAGGCTGATGATGAAGAAGAAGTACACTTGACTCTATCAAATGTTCCGATAAGCGCGTGTGTAAAACGCCGCAGCATCCCGAAACTGCCTGGGGTATGACTAACGTCAATTTTGAAAAGGTGATCACGGTTTATTGGAGTTGTATCGAACACTACGATTATGTTTAATTTTGTTTTGTCTGTAATGATCCTAGTATTTGCTATGGTACTGGTATAATAAAGAGAGCGAACAAATGTAATCCTGTTTTATCCTAATAATAAGGGCATAACATGTGACTAATTTATAACGCATCGTACAATCTGTTGGATACTTGCAAGTGACGTCCTAAGTAGAAGCTTATTCACAAAACTGGCAATATATTGAAAATGGGAAAATTAAGAGTACCCTAAACCCTTAGCATGTATGCGTGCCAAATGGAAGTCTGCAGTCTGGCCTATCCCTCTGGGTGACAAGTGTTAGTGTTTTTGTTATGTTATGAATGTTATTTCTTCTTCATCATCTGCCCGTAAATATCCACTGTCGAACATGGTCCCGTTGTATGCAGGACTTGCCACAATAGTCACGATTAGCGCGCGGTTCAACGATCAATTATCCAGTGACCACTGCTGCTACAAAGCACCCGATTTTAATTTATATATGTCGTAGTTCTAATTTTTATTACCGAGTTTAATTTATATATATCGTATACAATGCAAAGGGCTTAAATGTGATTTATTTTTCACGTAAACTAGCATCTATTGACTGCAATACACTAAGTGTATTTTAATGTTTACTAAACCCAATAAAAATAACACAGTCCTTTTCAAGTTCATAAGTACTCTTCTTCAAACTGGCGAGCCATACTTTAGGGAATAGAGACAGAGAAAGAGAATATAATGCTGTACTGTGCAGATGGCTAATGTCCGTTGAGACTTCCTGCTGTGATTGAAATTCGGTCTGGAGAACATTACTTGAGTAAGAAAAGTGGGGTTATTTTAAAATTAAAATTATGCACAAAGCAATAATGCTTTAAGCCGCGTAAATATACAACGTACTTGACTTGCATTTAATATTTTACGGCATTTAAAAAATCGCCAAAAAATATTAAATGCAAATCAAGTCGCAGGCACACCTACTTTATGAATAAGAAAATAAATCAAAGCTTTGGACTTTTCTTTTTTTGGCTTATTGGTGATCCAAATCTGGTAAACACCTATCTCATCTGTCTCGAACACAAAAAGTAGACTGCCTTTCGGTTTTCTACAGGTTAGGTACATTAATGAAAGTGTGCGCAAAAATTGCAAAACTTAATACCTCTTTCTCCTATCTACCATCAGACAATCAGACGCTCGGACAATCTCCACTCTTTCGTTGTACTTTGCTCATACCACGAATTTGAAGTCAGCAGTGTGTAGACGAGTTCGCAGAGTATTTTTATTCTGTTTATAGTTCAGAGCGGTAAGAGTTGGATATGAGCTCCGCTATAGTAGAAGCAGGTAGCGGAAACGGAGCGGCGTGGGTGCACTTGGACCAATTACAGTTGGTAAACGTATGTCGTGCGCTTAAAGAACTTAAGCCCAAACGGTCTGCAGGACCTGACGGCATTCCGCCTTATATCTTTAAGGATTGTCGCTCAGTACTAGCCAAGCCGCTATTGCATATATATAACAAATGCCTTAAGGCTGCTGTGTTCCTGAAGAGGTGGAAAGTTACCCGCGTTGTTCCGGTTCCAAAGGGAGGTTCAGCAGAATCAGTGGATGGATACAGGCCTGTTGCAGTGTTGTCTTCGCCGGCAAAAGTATTTGAAGCTGCTATTCATAAGACAATATTCCATCAGGTGAGCGCACAACTCTCAGACGCTCAACACGGGTTTAGACCAGGAAGGAGTGCAACCAGTAACCTTCTCTGTCAGATAGCTCATCTGGTACCGAGTGGAGATAAGGGGGTACATACGGATGCAGCCTATTTTGACTTTAAAAAAGCATTTGACCTAGTAGATCTTAACGTGTTGCTTAAAAAGCTAGCAGTTTTTGGTTTTACCCCACATTTAATGCACTTTTTTGCAAGTTACATGTCCGATAGGCAGCAAAATGTGGAATATGAGGGACATAAGTCGGAGCCATTCACGTGGTCCGGGGTAAGTCAGGGCAGTAACCTTGGCCCTTTCGAGTTGTTGCTGATGATAAACGACCTACCAGAAGTGGTGAAAGATGCTAGGTGCTTATTGTTTGCTGACGACCTTAATTTGTCTCTTGCGCTAAGAAATGGGAATAACTGTGCTATACTACAAAGAGACATAGACAGGGTTGTGAGTTGGAGCAAAGACAATCTTTTGCAATTTAACAGCTCTAAGTGTGTGTTAACTAGTTTTTATCGCGCGCACACTCCTATTTTAAATAACTATCACATTGACGGGCTGCCAATGACAAGGGTCAGAGAAGTTAAAAATTTAGGAGTAACTTTTAACACAAAGCTTACTTTTCATGATCACATCATAAACATCTGTAAAAAAGCTTATAGATATCTAGGATTTATACTTCGTACGGTCCGAGGATTTACAACCATAAAAGCGATTATCGCCTTGTATAATACATTGGTACTGAGTCAACTTGAATGTAATGCAAGTCGTCTGTACCCCGAGCACGAACATTTTGCTCAATAGTACAGTTCACGAGACAGATTAGTTTAAGTAAAATTTTGTATGGGAATTTGAACAGCGCTCCGTGAGCGTATTTGGAACTAAAATTTAGAAGCACGAACATCTAACGCTGCGTTATGCATAGCTATCGTATAGTTTAAGTAATCGTAAGACGCAAAATGTGTGGATTTCGGCAGCACGAATCAATTTTTGACGTACGTCATCGTCTATCCACTATAGAGAACTACGAAATTGTTCTCACCGACATTTTTACAGCGAGAACGCTATCGAGAAGTCTTAGTTTTAAGTTTCTCTGGGTTTTTCGTTGATGTAAATTTAAAATATTTTATTAAGAATAAATAGAATGAGATCCACGGCTTTTTATTATTTTGCGTAGCGTTTGGCAGTCGAGGAAGAAAGAGAATTAAGGTACGAAAAATGTACTATATTAAAGTATTACTAATTAATATAATATTATATAAATACCCTTACCTTAATTATTTAATCGATTAATAATAATTTTATTTTAATAGCTGTTTAAATTAAATATATCTAAGTCATTCCTGTGGTATTACTCAACGGGTTTTTCTTCGGCGAACTGAAGAACCTATTTTTATTTATTTATTCTTTATTGCATTCCTTAACCTAAAAGAATACAAAGGGCGGACTTAATACCTTGAGGCATTCTCTACCAGTTAAAATTTATTTCTGAATTGAAATTTCAAATATATATATATATATATATATATATATATATATATATATATATATATATATATATATATATATATATGTATATATACAGATTAAGAAAAATGCATTTAAATTCCTTTGCTTTAAATTTCGTTCTAAAACAAACTTGAGAGGGAATAAAAAATAAGCTTAGAGCTTAAGGTATAAAAAAAATAATGCTCAGAATTAATTTACCTGCTGTAGTTATTATATAACTAACCTCAGATTTTTTTTTCATTTATGTTTTAGGGTTTTCGTGCGACAATATTTTACGCAACAGGCTCTTATCAACGTTTAGTTGTTATGGGTTAGAATTTGGGCTAAACAAGTGTTAGCAAATGTGTTAAAAATGTTCTCAAGTTACGGAGGCACTTAACAGCCAATAAATAATAGCCAATACCTTTATCTGGTTCCCCACTTCAAGGGCTGAGAGACGTCATAAAGCAAAAGTACTGACATAATTACAATCTTACAACATTTTATTTTTCACTTTGTTAATGAATGAAAAATAGGTGGAGATGCGTAAACAGGGATCGCACCCTGCATTACAAACCCGAAAAATACGCCAAAATAATTATAGCTTGTTGTGTCCTACATAACATAGCTATGCAATTTGGCGTACCAGACCCAGAGGCAGATGTGTACGTACGGTAACAATTTAAATGACCACATGAGCAACCTGCTTTATGTATTAGGTATAAGAAGTGACAGTAGTCAGGGTTAATAAGCAGGATAAGCACGAAACAGGCAGGAGATGGGCAGCAGCATCTTCCTGATAACAGCAAAATCACAATAAAAAAACTGCGGTTGCCAACCCGCTCGCCAAGCGTGGCAACTATGACAATATACCCCCCCAGTGAATAAAGTTACGAAGAGACGGCCCCCAGTCCCCGGCGGCCCCGCTATTCCTGGCTACGGTGGCGACCATGGTAACGGCGGGGCAGGGGGTTCTAAGAATCTCCGGTGGAGGTTCGGTTGCCACCTACGACGACTCGACCTGGCAACTTATAACGCACGCACCCTGAGGACTGACGAGAAGATCGTGGAGCTGGAAGAAGAGATAGACAAGTTGCGCTGGAATATTATAGGATTATCCGAGGTCCGAAGAGAGGGGGAGGACACGGTAATCCTCGAATCTGGCAACTTGTTCTGTCACCGGGAGGGCGACCATCTGTCCCAAGGAGGTGTCGGATTTATCGTCCACAAGTCTCTCGTTAACAACGTTGTAAAGATTGGGAGTGTGTCGACGAGGGTTGCGTACCTTATACTCAGAATCACCAAACGGTATTCGCTGAAGGTTATACAGGTTTACGCACCAACCTCGGCACACACCGATGAGGAGGTGGAGGAAATAAATGAGGATATCTAAAGCCATGCATTCCTCCAAAACCCACTATACGGTGTTAATGGGAGACTTCAATGAAAACTAGGCACAAGAGAGAACGGTGAGCTGAAAGTAGGGAAATTCGGAATAGGGCAACGGAACCCAAGGGGGCCAGCAGCTGGCCGACTTCATGGGGAAAGAGGGACTCTTTATGATGAACTCTTTCTTCCAGAAGCGGCCCCACAGGAAGTGGACCTGGTCGAGCCCCGACGGTTCGACAAAAAATGAGATTGACTTCATTATGACGACCAGACGACAACTGTTCAGTGATGTCTCAGTGATCGCGAGGGTGAAAACCGGCAGCGATCACCGAATGGTTAGAGGCACACTGAACCTAAACATTAAGTTGGAGAGGTCTCGTCTAATGAAGTCAACGCTCCGTCCACCACGTGCTCTAGTCCAAAGTCATGAAATATTTCAGCTCGAGTTACAAAACAATTTTCAGTGCCTAGAAAACTGCAATGAAGTGGACGATATAAATTATCAGCTCGTGGAAACTGTCCATGCGGTCGGAGCTAAGTTCTGCAAGACCCGCCGCAGAAGAATACAAAAACTCTCCAATCACACTCTTAATCTCATGACTATTAGACGGGGAATGAAGCTGCAGTCTTCAACAGATTTGACAGCATACAGACAACTGAACAGACAGATCTCCAAATGCATGCGGTGGGACATACACAACTTCAATACAGCTTTTATTAAAGATGCGATCGAGCGGAACCAAGGATCCAAAGTCTTTGCCAAAGATCTGTCTGCCAGAAAGAGCCAACTGTCAAAGCTGAAGACCGAGTGTGGCAGCATCGTTTCCGGGACAACTGAGATTTTGAGTGAGATTGAGAGGTTCTATGGGCAACTGTACACGTCATCGTTGGAGCCACACGCAAGTGTGAGTAACGATCCAAGAGCGAGTGTTATCTGACACTATTCCGAAGATATCCCGGACGTCAGTCTGAGCGAGATTAGAATGGCTCTCCAGCACCTTAAAAACGGCAAGGCCCCAGGTAAGGATGGAATTACAGCGGAGCTTCTAATTACAGCGGAACTTCTGAAAGCGGGTGGAAAACCGGTACATGAAGTCCTTCAGAAGCTCTTTAATCCGTCCTCCATGGTGGCACTACACCGGAGGCATGGAGCGGAAGTGGGGTTCTCTTGTTCTTCAAGAAAGGCGATAACGCTTTCTTGAAGAACTACAGACCAATTTCCCTTCTGAGCCGCGTCTACGTGCTGTTTTCGAGAGTCATTACGAATCGTCTCGCAAGCAGACTCGATGGTTTCCAGCCTCCCGAAGCCGGTTTCCGAAAAGGCTTTAGTATCATAGACCACATACACACCCTTCGGCAAATTGTGCAGAAGACCGAAGAGTACAATCTGTCACTTTGCCTTGCGTATGTAAGCTATGAGAAAGCCTTTGATTCCGTCGAAATTTGGGCGGTGCTACAGTCCCTTCAGCGGTGCCAAGTTGACTGTCGGTATATCGAAGTGCTGAAGTGTTTGTACTGTAGGGCTACGATGGCTATCCGAGTACAGAATCAGAGTACGAAACCTATCCAACTGCAGAGAGGTGTGAGACAGGGTGACGTTATATCCCCGAAACTCTTCACCGCTACATTGGAAGACGCTTTCAAGCTACTGAACTGGAGAGGATACGGTATTAACATCAATGGCGAATACATCACTCACCTTCGATTTGCCGACGATATAGTCCTTATGGTAGAATCGCTGGAGGACCTAAGAACTATGCTCAATGACCTCAATAGTGTCTCCCAACGGATAGGTCTTAAGATGAACATGGACAAAACAAAGATTATGTTTAATGTCCATGTCACACCTATGCCGGTAGTTGTTGGGAGCACTAAGCTCGAAGTTGTTGTATGAGTATGTTTACCTGGGAAAAATAGTCCGACTAGGTAAGTCCAACTTCGACCGAGAGGTCAATCGACGGATTCAACTCGGTTGGGTGGCGTTCGGGAAATTACGGCACATCTTCTCGTCATGTATACAATAATAGCAAGTTATAAACGTTTTTGGGGTACAATCCAAATAAGAGAAAACCAGGCAGAATCAGATGGTCTAATTATATTTTGCTCAAGCATCTTCTAGATTTGATCCCGGACTTGTTGTGGTGGACATACGGGTATCTGTAACTCTTGGTATGTAGGCGCATAGCCGTTGTAGGTTTGCTAGCTCTTCAGGACTTAGACGACCGGTGCGAAGACGGGATAAAACGTTTTAGCGCAATCCGATAACGTTTCAGTAAACTGGCACTCTAAATTAAATATTTCGGCTTCTACCGAACGGTCGATTGAAAAAGTACATAATTTGAGCTGTTATTAGTAATTTCCATCCAACCACGATTATCAATTACTTTTCTTAAACAATCAGAAATTATGCAGTTGCAAATTATTTGATTTTCAACTACTACGTCGCCGTCCTTTAAATTTCTAGACAACCTAACTAACTTTGATGACTACGCGGGTATAATTTCCTCATACAAATTTGCGTTACGTGAATCATACATTTCGATGGGAATTTTAGCGTTACGAGTAATAGGCCATTTACACGAGGCCAATAGCAAAGGCAATCCACTAAGCCAATCCAAAATTGGCCTTGTCTAAATCGAGACAATCCGCTGCATTGGATTGTCCTGAGCCATTGACCAAGTCAATCCATTGAATTAGAACGATTTCAAACTTTTCGAAGCCAATACCTACCCCCAACACTCGCGCGGTGGATTGGCTTGCCCAATGGCTCCATCTGATCGCGCGTTCCTAGACAGTAAGCCAATATGCCAGTGAGCCATCGATGCCGGTCCCGACAACACGTGTTTGTTTTCAGAATTTGGGCTACGTTGTATTTTATTAATTATTATAGATTACATACGATTTAAATTACCATGGTTTTAACCAAATGGACTCAGAAATGACATCAACATTCATATCTCTGTACCGCGAACAAGAAGGTTTGTGGCGAATCGAAAGTTTAACATATCGTGACAGAGACTCTAGGAACTCTACTTTAAGAAATATAATTGCCGGTATGGAGCTGCCCGATCTGACTATTGATGATGTCAAAAAGAAAATTAAATATTTGAGATCTACTTATATGGTTGAAGTAAACAAACAAGAAAAAAGTCTACGATCTGGCGCTGGTACTTCAACAATTTATAAGTCATCCTTGTCATGGCTTAATGAAATGGATGCATTCATCAAATACGTAAATGTTAAAAGAAACACACAAAGCTCATCGGTAAGTATATATTTTATATTATGTTTACTTTGCTTACAACATAGAGTTCTTGTTTATCGTATCATCTTGTTTTGCCACGGAACAGCTCCCTCTTTAGAAAAATAACTTTTGTATGCATCTCTGACAACTTTCGCGCCGTTGGAGTAGCGGTTTCCTCCAACTCGCGCAATGTCATTTAACACCACATTAGCTTCACGCCATTGACCAGGTATAACCTGACAAGTGTTCACATCTTCAAAGTCAACATGATTTTTTGGTGTATAGGTTTTTTTTATTTCTTCGTCTGAGTCAGTTATATAGGGCACAAGCAGCTAAAATTATTTTATCAGCAGTTTCCAGTTTTGTTGTAATAGCACTTCGAAATATTTGGAATCTGGTAACTAAAATACCAAATGCGTTCTTCACGATCCTTCGAGCCCGTGACAATCTATGATTGAAAATGTTCTCTTCTAATGTGAGGTTATTTCTTGAATACGGTTTTATTATGTACGGCTTCAGTGGGAATGCATCATCTCCTACTATCACGCCTCCATCAGGATCAATGTTTTATTTTCTAGCGCAGTGGATAGAGAACAATTGTTGAATACTCCCCCGTCAGAAGCCATTTCATTTGCACCTACATCTATATACGAAAAGCAATAGTCGTGGTCTACCAAAGCAAGAAGTACAATTCTGTTTTGTTTTTTATAATTAAAAAACTGACTTCCGCAGTTTGTAGGGGCAATTATATTAAAATGTTTGCCATCAATCGCTCCATAGCACTTCGGAAAGTTCCATCGCTTACCGAATCCTTCTTGTATAAATTTTCAATCTTCGCTTGAACTGGGAACCTGAAAAAATAATTTGAGTATCTTAGTGGGAGATCTTAATATTTATTTTACTACAATCATTTATTGTTTCAGATCTCTCAACCGGATTTCGGGAACACTGAAAGTGATGAACATTCTGTGACTGACACAAATAATAAAACAGATACAGGAAGCGTGAGAGTGGACCAACAAATATATAATAATAGGAAGCAAGAAGATAGTCAGAAAAAAAACACTAATATGTAAGCCTGTGGTAAAAGATCACACTTAAATAAATTGAGTTCTGTTGTAGAAAATATGCAAACACTTGCTGAGACCTTGAATAACGAAGCACAAGAAAGTGACGAGATTGACATTTTTGGAAAAAGTGTTAGCATGCAATTAAAATCCCTGAATGAAGAAGATGCAATTCTTGCACAAAAAGAAATACAGTCGATTTTAACTCAATACAAATTAAAAAAAATAAAGCGCATTCATTATATCACTCATACGTCTACAAGCTCTACACCACTTTTAGATTACCAAGCTCTCGATTCACCTTCTGAGGGCCGTAGAAGCGCGCAATATTACCTGCCATACCAGTCCCCTGCATAAGAGCAATCACCTCTATCACACCAATCACCGGTACCACCATCACAAATGTCATGCCAATCACTTGAACAAGATCAGTCACCTCTACCTCACCAATCACTCGTACCACAATCACAAATATCATGCCAATCACTTGCACAAGATCAGTCACCTTTACCTCACCAATCACCCTTACCACAACAATCACAGATGTTTTGTCAATCACTCACTTCACAACAGTCACGCATGCCATACTTATCACAAATAATACGTGCACCGAATAAGCCTCAAGCGTCATACGATTCTGATAAGCAAACCCTTGACTTCAGTTTCTTCACCTTCTAACGAAATACCTATAACGATCAAAATATTAGATCACTCTTCCATTGAAGACAATACAAAAGAAGCACAAACAGCTTCACAGTTTTTTTCTAATTACTCTTCTTTGTAGTCGTGCAGTTTTTCCTTTTTTGGTATCGTTTTTATCACTATTATAAACTATTTTTGTGCCAAATTTCATCGAAATTCGTTTAGTATTTTTTTTTAAGAACAACAAACACGTTAAAATTTATATTACATCGTATTAGTACAGTAAGTAAGTGAGAAAGAATTAGTAAGATAGTTTCTATGTTTGACACTCAATCATGCAGAAATTACTAAATGGATTTAGATGAAATATTTCTATTACATAATAAACGTTTCTAGAAAAATAAATAGATGATTATTAGATACTTACCTTTGTTTGGTTTTTTAATCCCTTGGTAATTGCATCACATACTTCTAGAATCATAATTTAAATAGTCGGAATTGAAACTCTGAAACTTCTTTGTAGAAATCGAAAACTGCATCCACAAATTAGATATGTCAAAGTCAATTCTAATTTAACTAAAGCATCAGGCTAATGAAATCAATTTCATTTGATTGAGCCATACTATCGATTTCTAAAGCTCAAATTTCTAGATATAGATTTCTAGATGGCACATTTTGAAAATTTTAAACTAAAACAATTACGCCAAAAAAAATACAACTAAAACGCAATAGAATAAAAAGTGTATATAAAATTAAGATAGATAAAAAATTTAAGTATGTAACTAGCACTACTTCTACTTGCGGAATCAATGCCTGGATTCGCTTCTGGATTGGTGCTCCCGTAGGTTCTGTATCTTCTTTGTCACTCTTGATTTATTGACTCTACTTTAGAAGATCCTACCGACTGCGCCAATTGTGTGGGCTCCAGCCAGATTTTGCAAAAAAAGCAATTTTTATTTAATATATATTTTGATTACAATAATTATTACAATAAATTATTAGTCTAAATCTAAAATAATTTCACACGATAAAATATTTTAACGAAGTAATATAAGACAGAAGACACGTTATGATGACGCGATGCCTCGTGATTGTCGTAAGCCGATGCAACGCAGCAGATTTCCTAGATGAGAGCAGCGTAACATGTGTTTTACTGCTTTCTAGCCCTAATAAAAATAACATAGTCTTTGTTTGAGTGTCCAAAGACTTCATTGCACTGGTGGATTGCTCATCAATTCTTCTTCACGTTTCGGTTCGTTTCAATGTGCGTTGGATAAGCGTATGCAACCTGAGGCTTCCATTTTGAGGCAATAGATTGCCTCAAACACCCCCAAATTTGCCATAGTTGCCATGCTTGGATGCGAAGTTGAGTTCATTGAGCATAGTGCTTAAGACATCCAGCGATTCTTTCATAGGGACTAATATCGTCGGTAGCTTGTGATGTACTCGCCATTGATATTAATACCGTATCCTTTCCAGTTCAATAGTTTGAAAACGTCTTCTAATGTAGTGGTGAAGAGGTTCGGGGATAAAACATCACCCTGTCTTACACCTCCTTGCAGTTGAATGGGTTTTGTAAGCTGGTTCTGGACTCAGATAGCCATCATATTCCTACTGTACAAACACTTCAGCACTTCGATAAGCCAACAGCACCGCCCAAATTTTGACGGAATCAAAAGCTTTCTCATAGTCCAAATACACAAGACAAAGTGGTAGATTGTACTCTCCGGTCTTATGTACAATTTGAGAAAGGGTATATATAGCTCGGTACGAAACAATGCATTAGGTATTACTACTCACTCTACCCTTCCCTTTCACACACGCGCTGCCACCGCCCGGCCGACTCGTGTCACCTCGCGCTGTGGAATTTACACATGTCAGCGTTGCCAGCATGTGGGGAATTCCCCAAATTGCGGGGGATTTAAAGTTGGTTGGGGATTTGAGTGCGAACGGTGTGAATATCATTTAAAATGCTGAAATTTATTCCCGCAGAGCTATATAATTAGTGCAATATATAGCTCTGTGGTCATAATTCCACTTGCTGAATGAAGTGATTGTGGACACCTACTCCAGAAAACGTAAACTCGCTGGTACATTCTTGGAATGACCTGTCTAACAACGACATTAAAACGGTCGTTGATGGAAATGATGAATAGAATGTAAACGAACGTCCTACTGCATGGTACAGTCACACTCTTAAATTTCTTTGTTGATGACAGGAATCAAACTCAGATTGCTCCGGATATTGCTCCGGATAGGAGAAATTTCGCGAGCGCCACACTACACCAAACAAGTTGTAAAACAAAGGTAATTCACCGTCTACAAATTAATGAATAACAAAATATGTATACTTGTTTTTATTTGCCATTACATATCTAAATTCATAAATTTTCTTCTTCTTCCTTTTCTTCAACCTGTCTTAATTTTTTCTATTATTTATACACATTATAACTAAATGCTTGTTTTTTTTTAAGAAATAACGAGCTTTAGCGATGTAGTGTGGCAAATATTAGCGGATAATTATATACACATTATCTCTCACAGCTGCGCTAGCTCTAACTAAGAATAACTTTAAGGATTTTTCGAATGGAAATATCTAACAGATGTTAAGTTATTTAGTAGCAAGTATATTAACATTACTAATTGCTTGTTTATTAACACGCCATATGTCGGCGGACCCGCCCCATCTGTTCCCGTAAGTGTCAACGGATGTAGATCGAGACATATACATAATTAATATGCCGATATAAAACAGCCACACTGACGACGAGGAACGCATACGGGCAATTGTTTTGTTTACTATCTAGGGTTAAATTACTTAGCGTCAGAACTTAGAGCAATAAAAACATAAGTGGAACTCATGAGATTCTTTTTGTAGCGGAACAATTACCATCAATAATGTGCTCCACGGTGATGGGATGATTGTAAAATAAAACTAAATAAAGCTCGAATCGAACCAATTAAAAAAGTTTAGTCCCAAATGATCATAAAATTAGTGAAAAGTAATACAAATCACGCCGTATACTTGGTGTGTTTTTCAGATTTTAAGAGGATATCACATAATATTGTTTTTAAATATTTTTATTTTTTCATTCCGTTTAAAGTAATCAGTTTCTTCAATCAATCAGTCCATTACTGAAAATAGGCAGTCCACTGCTGAGCAGAGCCCCCACATCGTGGTAAATATAAATCTTCATCACCTCGAGTGGCAGGCGGATGGGCAATCGCAGTACATTAGGTACTCTCTCTGACGATGTTTAGGTCTGCTATTTTACGCTATTTACTTATTACAGATAAAATAAACCCATAAAAAACACGAAGATACGAAAGACCAAGAAGATCAAATACTTTTATTAAAGCAACTAAATATAATTATGAAGAGATCTTACTGAATAGGGCATAAATTGAATTGCCTTTCCAATACAAACGAACTGTGCATACAAATTAGGTAAAGACGACTGATTTCCCGGGCGTTAACGAAAGTAAATATAATTTCCGCGTTATCATGAGGAATCACTTAATATGTAATGGAATAAGAAAAAATATATATTATATGGTACAATACAATGTAATAGGTGTTTTCTGGCTAAAAATGAATAGTGTTTTGTTATGCTGAGCTCATTACTTATAATATAACACTTCTAAAGGATACTATTCAATCACTGACATTTAATTGGTGAAACACGCAGCACATACGAGTAGGCGTGGTGATTTTGCCAAAAGTTTTTCAGAATTTCTACATCCAAAAATATTTTTAACTTGGAGCCGGTTTCTGCCGGCTGTTCGTTTTGCTTAAAGCTTTGAGTAGAGTTTTAAAAGCCGAGCGAAAAAGCTCGGGATACAGTTGCTGCGTATTCTAATTTCTTAGACATGCTTTTTACCACCGAGTTTGTAGCAAGTTAAATGTAGGAAAAGTAAATTAAAAAAATTAATACATGGCGTCACGCCTGTAATTCCCGAGGGGGTAGGTAGAGTTTACACAACAGTGAGCAGTGACACAAACCATTAGTCACCTTTTACGACATGCCAGGCAAGTGAAACAGTTGGCTCATTCTTTTTTGTAAAGTAAAATACTACATCGTTATGCGTATTTATGCGTAACCTATGTCTCGGGTGTCTATCCACTCCTTGTAATTTCTGTATTTAGCCTTGGCCTGGAGGCGACAAAATCAACATCGGGGCCCAAATAGTATGTTACTTTATCTACAAGTTCATCGAATATTCTCTTATTTCCTCTGTTTCGAGAGCGCTGTGCATATGACAAATATCAGCTTTATTTATGAACGTGAACGTGGCTTTATGTCGGCCATTACAATTTTATCGTCCGTGTTAAATAATGTCGCGCACATATTGCCTCTTACCTTTTACTTGATGAATGTCTGAAGGACTCGTATTTTGTGGTGTAATATTATTTTTATAAAAATTTATTCTCTAATAATGTAACACATTTGGTGTATACCATTATTTACTTATTATGCTCGGTTTGTCTCACTTTGTGGCATTCGTTGAGAAGGCCTATGTTCAGCAGTGGACTTGTGAAGACCTGTAGTGATTATGATTATGCTCGGTTATACAGAAGAAGCTTTATTCAGGTTACAGTGCATGGGTTACGATGCGTTATTGCAGTTAGACTCTATAACGAAGGTTCGGAGTTTGAATACAAAAAGGCCCCAAAATGTTTGCAAAATCATAATTATTAATGCGTTAATTCATTACAGCCTACTGAAGACTGAACATAGGGCATCCCATACACTGTCACATAGTGGGGATATTTGATTTTCTTTCCTTTTAGGAAGATGATGCTGCATTCTCCATCTCCTAGTTTATTTCTCTCTGTCACTTATTATGACACTCATGGGATAATATAGAGTAGTGGATATTCTTCCAACGCCGCTACACATCTTAAATACATTTCCAGAACCAAGAAGTATTTTTTTTATTTTAGATAAGTTAGGGTGACAAGCGAGTACGTAACCTACTACCTGATGGTAAGTAGAGGTATATACACCTACATCTATCCTCGAAAAGTCTGGACTATGAGAGAGAGGGAACAGAGAGTGCACCTGTGCACACACTCGTGCAACATAATCGTGTCTTACCCAGATGGCTCGGCTCCTTTGAGACTGGCCGCCGTGTGCGAAATTCGTTCTATGGAACATTCTGCTAAAGTAAACATAGCCGTCCTTAGATTGTGAGTATCTTTAAAGTTGGTAAAGTTTGGAAACTAAAACTAGGAAATCGTTACATAAATATTATGTGCTACATAAAATTCGCTATAATAGTAGTGATTACATTCTCTTTTTTTAATAAAACTGAAGTGACAAACGAACTTACAGTCCACTTGATGGTAGGTGGCTACTGCAATCCACGGACACCTGCCAGCTAACTACAAACAAAGAAGGCCACAGATGCGTTGTCACCTGTGAGGACTAATATGAAGCGCCTCACAGCCTGTAATTGTATTGTCTCTTTTTATCTTTCAGACCACAAAATAGCAGTGCAAGCACTGCTATTGGCGGCAGATACAGGTAAGAGAGTGATACCTACACAGAACTTTCAGGTAGAAATGGAGTACTAACTATCCTTGACTAAAATAAAGAAAATATGTATCAGAAACACAGAAAATTAAAAGTTAAATGATGTATTTGTTGCAATAGTAATAAGTATTTCTGCAAAATTGTACGTTTAGACTTTAGATTTCCAATGGGCCCTTTCGTACTCAATTTTCCTGATATTGTATTACGTTCATATTCCATTAACTTTAGTAGGATTGTAAATTGTATGATGAAATACGGTATGTCTTTTTAAGACATCATTCTTCAGTAAAAAGCAAATAATTCATTTTTTGAAGTAGGCAGTTATTTACTTCAAAAGTGAGTAATAATATAAGAGTTGAAAAAACTTAAACAACACGCATTGATCATGAGCTGATGATCCTGATAATTATTTTATTTTATCCTGGTAATCCTGATTAGGATACTAGGATAAAGTTATTAAGTTTTTGTATTGTCATCGGTCCTTGATACGATTGCAAACTTTGAAGTCAATCGGCTATCTACGATTTGGTGAAGATCACATTAAAACATTCAATTACGTACATAGATAGATACATGCGAAGCAAATAAAAGCGTGTTAAAAACGAATTCAGTTTCATGAATAATGACATATCTCTTGTCTGGTATTAGTAATTGAATTTTAGTTCATTATCTTAATATACAAATACTGGCTATAAAAAGTAATATATATATATTAAAATAAACATTATGGATATAATAAAACATATTATGTAATGTACCTAACCATCATTGTACCTGTAAAATGTTATTGATTGTGACCTTGTAAATAAGAGTCATGAGTAAAATAAATTCTAATCAACTATTAAAATGATAATATGCTTATTCAAGATTCTATAGGAATGGTTTTATAATGTATACAATTGCTGCATGTGTTGACTTGCAAAATCTATTTGATTCTAGTTATCCTGTCTTATATCTATGGTGAAATTATTAAATCAAAACTCATTAACAATTGTCATAAACAACTACTACATAATTGGAACACACTTGCCGTTAACTTTAGCATAACCTGAGGCACAGCTACTGCCACCAAATCCAAATCGAACCTCGAGGCTTACTTTATCATTAGGACGAGTATTATTGGCATGTGTTGTCGTGTTTTCTTTTGTAATGACTGTCACACTCGCTTCTGTTTGAATATTTCTTTCTTCAATAGCGTCGTCAGAGAAAGTGGTAGAATTATTGCTTGGCATTTGTACGGTAGAAACCCTTGATGGAGGATCACCACTTCCCGTAGTATGTGAAGTGACAAGTCCTCGTCCGTTAATTTGCTCTACTGTCAGCAGAAGCACAATAATAAATCGAGTCAAAGTTGTGCGTTTTCCTTAATATTTCCAAAAACACTCCGGATAAATAAAATGGTTTCTATAGTGTAATTAATAAAAAAAAAAACAAAACAGAGTGTTATCCAGTAAACGGCTCGGCGCGTTAAAAAGGATTACTACACTGTGACTGTGAAATTACGACTTTTGCACTTAAGGCCAAGATGGAAACAATATTGTCGTAAATGGTGGTATTGCTACGAGTATTACATAATATGTACAATACATATAGCCATTTAAATAACTTGAAATAGAAGAGATCTTCTTAGACTTTAAAAAAAATCGGGGCTTTAATTCTTCAATACACCAGTTGTTCTGTGCTACTGTCTTAGCACCGGACTTCAGAAGCTATTGAAATAAGTGCAAACTATTTAATTATTTTAGTTCTTTGAAGCCAGTCTTACCACTTTTGAATTATTTGACACTTTTGTGTTGATTAAGTAATATCTATATCTATAAATAAGTAAGCCTCTAGGTAACAACCAGTAACTATTTAGTCGAAATTCGTCAAAATATTCATATAAAAGTTTCATTCCCTATTTTTCAATCTTAAGAGATGCAACTTTTTCTCATGTTTTTTAGGAATACATTTTTTTCTCATTTATACAGTCAATCGCGTAGGTAGTACTACATACAAAAAATACTGTCGAATTGGGAGCCTCCTTCTGTTCTCAAGTCAGCTGAAATGGAAGTAGAAGTATTTTATTATGAATTACACAGCTACGTAATTTAGTGCATATTAGCACCTAGTAAATAATTAATTATTACGAATATGTTTACCTGGGACAAATAGTCGGACTAGGTAAGTCCAATTTAAATAAAACTAGTTTTACGGATTTTATCGCGTATATTAACTTATTTTATATTCCCGACGTTTCGAGTACTTTACAGCACCCATGGTCACGGGGGGGACTGAGGTATTTGACGTCCCAATGTCATAGTTAACCACGGTTACCTCCGTAAAACTAGTTTTTAAATCCGTAAAACTAGTTTTATTTAAATGTGTAATGTTCGCATAAATATAAGAAATCATTAGGTAAGTCCAACTTCGACCGACACATCTTCTCGTCAGGTATACCTCAAAACTTGAAAACGAGATTGTACAAATAGTGCGTGTTGATGAGGATTTATGTATCTGACTCGTGGTTTTCCACTGCTGGCCGTATGAAGAAGCTCAAAGTCGCTCAGCGAGCTATGGAGAGGGCTATGCTCGGGGTTTCTCTGCGTGATAAATCTGCAGAAGGACCAGAGTGACCGACATAGCCCAACGGATTAATAAACTGAAGTGGCAATGGGCCGGCCATACAACTCGAAGAACCGACAACCGGTGGGAAAAATATGTTCTCAAGTGGCAGCCTCGTACCGGTAGGCGAAGTGTAGGGCGACCCCCCACTAGATGGAGTGGCGACCTGCTAAAACATGCAGGAAGTCGATGGATGCAGGTGGCTCAGTTCCGTGCTTTGTGGCATTCCTTGGGGGAGGCCTATGTTCAGCAGTGGACTTGTGAAGAGCTAAAATAATGATATAATGATAATGATGAATATATATGATGAAACAATTATTACTAAATACAAAATGATACATACTTTCCCTTTATTACATAAAGCGGGATTTATATTTTGTAGTTGTAGCATAAAATTAGTTTTATGACATTTTATCAATAATTTCACGCGTATATCTCTAATTTCATACTGCATATATTAATTACGTAAAAACAATACCAGTTCACTAATTGCAGATGGGGCATTATTAAAAATTGCACGTAGCGCGAATGTATTTCGATTTGCAAATAACACACTAGATCTTGGCGGGAAAACACTTTTTAAAGTCTTAAATTTCGCACATTGGTTCACAGCTTTGAAGAAGATGGACGTCGAAGTATGTATTACCACCTCTACTGTTATTATATATATATAGCGTTTAATTTACTATAATTATGAATTGTTATGAATATATTAAGCGTGAAAATTTTAATAAGATTTGGAGAAAACGAAAAAGGTGGACAACAAGTATCCGTTATAGGATAAAGAATCTTCTTATTTCTTTATCCTATAACGGATCTTAAGATTTAATAAAAAAGTGTATAAAGATACTTTCTTAATACGGTAGGTTACACATTTATTGTAAGTTATTTAGTAGCAGTGTATTTAGCAGGGATGGTAGATATGATAAGGATATAGAACGACGAGTGAACGCCGGAAATAAAGTAAATGGGGCTCTACACTCTGTTGTGGAAAGTCAGAATGTGTCCAAAAAAGCACGTATGGCAATGCGCAATGCTGTGTTAGTCCCTACTTTAATGTATGGTAGTGAAAATTGGGTGTGGCAGAAGAAGCACGAGAGTAGAATAAATGCTGTAGAAATGCGGTCATTAAGGAGTATGTTAGGGCTGAATCTGAATGACAGAGTGAGAAATTGTGTGATAAGAGAAAAGTGTGGTTTGCAAGATGACGTTTTGACCAGGATTAAGAAAGGAATGCTTCGGTGGTTTAGTCATGTAGAAAGAATGAATGAGGAAAGAGTGACAAAGCAAATTTATGTGGCAGAGGTGAACGGCAGATTCGGGAAGGGACGCCCCAGGCGAAAATTTATCGACCAAATTGGCGATATATTGAAAATGGGCCAAAATAAGAGTACCCTTAACCGACGAGCGTGTATGCGTAGGTATATGGATGTGGAGGAGGCGAGAGAGGTGTGTCAGGATCGTGCCAAATGGAAGTCCATAGTCTCTGCCTACCCCTCTGGGTGACAGGCGTGAGTGTTTATGTATGTTATTTAGTAGCAATAAATACCTAATTCAGTATATATTTACATCCATTCTGAACATGATGTAGATTTCACTATGAATAGCTATATTTAAGTATTTTATTATTTAGTTGATTATTCTTAGTTTTGTTTATTACATTAAAACGATTGTCTTCCTTTGTCTATTGTATATTATATATATATATATATATATATATATATATATATATATATATATATATATATATATATATATATATATATATATATATATATATATATATAATAGACAAAGGAAGAAGTAAAAGAACCCATATATTTATTTATATTGATTTGATAAAATATATTATATAAATTATATTACTTATAAATATATAATTTAAATTACATTATTCATGACGTTTGATATAGTACATGTATACTGAATATATGGTCAGATTATAAAACCAGTGCAATGGTCAATCTGTCATGCTAGCACCACCACGCTTTCCACATATTTAGAAAGAGACAGGGTAAATGTGTACTTGGCGCAGAAAAGCGGGAAGCGCTATGAAATGCTCAAGAAGCAAGTATGTTGCGCAGAGGAAACCCATAACGACTTCACTTTTTGTTAACGTTTGGTATTACAACCCATTTATTTTTCATAACGTGCGCTATATATTAAAGGATTCTTAAGGAGTAAACTCTAATGTATAACAAATTACAAAGACTGGCGACGGGAAGTAACGTCAAATATTGTTTTTTATTTTTTTGATTTTCCACCTAGGAGTATACCGTCCTTGAAGGGAATTTATTGGCAGTTTTACACAGCGGGGTACATAAAATGGCTTAAACTATATTGTATATATTGTTAATCTCTAAGACAAGATAACGCTACATCAATGCGATTTGATACATTGAGGTATCAATCTTCATCATATTACACTATTACACATTTAATATGTGAGATATTTGGTATGCGAAAGTCAATCCGCCTGCCAAGCGCGATGGTTGAGGTAAATCCTGCTGCTGCTGCTAAAAATATGCACTTATTTACTTATTTTTCGACTTGGAAAAGGTAAATCGCCAAGTGACAAGCAGCTTCAAAATTCAAGGAGTAAGATAAATTTTAAAGAAACTTTATAAACCTTATCGAACTGTAGGTTGAAACAGTCGCTTTAAATACGAGGGGGATTTCAATGAGAGTTCGGCACAAGTTTCGAGGTTGTACGTTGAACTTCTAATTAAATGTTTTGAATAATGATCGCTAACGTAAATTAATCGTATTATAAAGTTTTTTTTTACGTTTTACTTAGCCCGCAAAAAATACATTGCTTACTTCGCCATTAAGTTGATTGCTAGAATAAAGGCAATACGAAAATAAATAAAATTATATAGTCATTATCAGTCGAAGTTGCAAAGAATAGTAAAGAATGGAACAATTTTTGTTCATTATAGATTACAAGGAGACTTATTGAAAGTCTTTTAACACTGGTAAAAAAAGCCTCTGTAACCGGAAGATCCAGCGACAAACCCAGCGGGATGTTTTTTAGAACATTAATTTACTATATAAAATTTTATAAAATTAACTATGAAAATATTTAGAAACATCATGGTAGTGATCACCTCATTCCAGGGTTTATTATAAATCGTGTACTCTTTAGTAGTGTAATAACCCTTAATAAATATTTTTTGCTTAGTAAAAAATTTCTACGTTTTGATGGATAGTTCCTGCATGTAAAAGAACAACAATTTGTTTTTCTGCACAAGTTTTGTTTACAATTGGAAGGACCAGGACCTGGAGATAAAGTTGCTCTGACGATTTAACCAAGGGGTTGTTTAAAACCAAGGCATCATACTTAGGATGTTACTAACAGACCTTTAATATACCTCTAAAATAATTCATATTTTATTTTCAATTGAACAGTAAATTTTATTGCTGTAGTCAAACAACTTTTTACCTAAAAGGTTAATTGAAATAAGTTTCGTCGAATATGTAACCCACTTGTTGTATTAAATATTTCCTATGAATATCAACACCAGTAGTTCGTGAGTTCAACTCCGTCACGTCCACTAACAGTTCGTTACGTTTCAGATTGATGTATGAATACGTGCACTGAAATTCTTTCAGTTTAGTTATGTGAACTGTTTGCGCTTTGTATAGCGCGTATGTTCGTTTGTATTTAAAAACGAATACGTAATAATGCCAATACGTAACGAAAACGAAAACTCTTAAACACTTATATAAAAAATATACCCGCGAAACTTTTAACCACTGTATTGGTACACGTTTTCGTTTTCCAATGCCCGCTGCATTTAAAAGATTTGTGGGTATATTTTTTATATTTTCTTAATTTTTTAAAAAAACGTAAGCTAAGGTTTTCTCCTGTATCGTGGGGGCAGTTTATATACATAAATTTCACAAGGACAAACATCCAGACCCGGAACAATTATTTGTAGGCCATACAAATACTTGTTCCGTGCGGGATTCGAACCCGCGGCCCTTAGCGCTGCAACTCATTGCTAAGCCACTGGGCCACAGAGCCGTAATCGTATAACGTCACCCTGTCTTACACCTCTCTGCAATTTAATGAGTTTCGTACTCAGGTTCTGTAGCCATCGTAGCACTACTATACAAACACTTCAGCACTTCGATAAACCGATCAACTTGGCATCACTGAAGGGACTGAAGCAGCGCCAATAAGAAAAAAAATCACAGACGTGAGAAGTTCACCAACACTGATATAGGCAGTGCAGCGGACATTTCCTTACCCTAAAAACCCCCTCAGAAATGAGTTTGTAATTGACAGGCTGTAATATAAGAAATCACGTTTAAATATATATAATATGTAAGTTTGGGGCTTTATTAAATTGCGGCATATCTTATAGGAATTATTTTCTGTCATCTATACTGCAACCATAAAAAGAATTTGCATCATATCTGAATAAATAACCGACTGTACATTACCATCGTACATCTCTGCAGATGTAACATAAACAAATAAGTCACTAGAGTGAATATCAATTAGAATAATTACAGTTTGATAACTCTTGTAACTACTTGGAACTTGGAAACTTCCGTTGAAGATTCTTGTTTAGGCGCAAAGCCTTTAAGCTGTTCACCAATCGACTTGTCTAATTAAATATTAGCGTTTAAAGACTAACAGGGACTTATGGGTAAACTTATAAGGAAATTAGATATTTTAAAAATTATGATTATGGTTAAAGCTGATTTTTTATACAAGTAAGAGTGACAAACAAGCCACAGTTCACCTGCTGGAAAGTGAATGCTGTGGCCCATAGACACCTACATCTATACTTGATTTAGTTTCAAAATGTAGATGCGTTGTTACACCTGAGGTCTCAGATAAGACAGTAATGAGATATGTGGGTCTCGTCACTAATCTGCTAAAGCTGCAGCTGTACTATGGGTGCAGCACGAAGTCTATAAGGCATTTTATATATTCATAATATAAGATGTATTTTTGGAGTCCAAAAATATCACAAAATTAGAGCCGTGGTAGCTTAGAATTACCGTAATAGGTCAGAGGCTAAATGATCGCCGTAAATTGCATCACACTCACAGTACAGGAGCAACCCAGGTATGATTCCCGCCGGCGTCAACGAAATTACAATTTTGAGTGGTGCTTTGCGGTGAAGCAAAATATCGTGATGAAATGTGCATGCCTAAAATAAAAATAAAACATTTCTAAGAAGTAAAGCCTTACATCGTGGCATCGCGTTGGTTACTTCCCTGCCGTAAAACCAACCCGAGGCCTGTGCTTAACAGTGGGACCTTTTCTAGGGTGTAACTTTAGTTTAAATTTGGGGACAAGGCTGCTCGCGTTCGTAGAAAATATTTGAAATCTGACACCCTACACGTGTCCCCTTTATGTAAAGTGCAAGTCCGGTCGTGCATGGAGTATTGCTACCATATTAGGGCTGGAGCTGTAAAATTCCACCTAGCAACATTGGACTCAATAGAAAGGCGTGCTAAGAGGCTTATTGGTGACCCAAATTTGGTTAAAACCAATCATTCCAGCCTCGAACACAGGCGCAAAGTAGCCAACCTTTCGGTTTTCTACAGGATGCATTTCGGAGAGTATATAATTACATAATTTCATTTCTACCTCTCCCTTCCACCATCGAACAACTAGACATTCGGCCCGTCTCCACCCTTTCGTTGTTGACTTACCACGCATTTGAACCAAACAGTTTGCTGCATCGTTCATCATGCGTACAGCAAAAGAGTGGAATAAGTTGCCAGCAAATCTGTCTTCAAGACAAGAGTGAATAGGCTTTTGTTAAGTACTTAAGCGCTGGCTCAAAATAATATATATAAAAAATATATAAAAAAATGAAGTAAGACATTGTCGTGCGGTGTTCAATAAAAATAAAATAGCGAAGATAATACTGTTCAATTCAACTGCTAACAGCACATCATAATATCTGACAGTAAGCAAACCGTCTGTAAGGGAAAGAAAACACAATTAAGTGTTTTCAATTCAAACATGCAGGCTGGTGTGTAACCACGAACAAGCAATTTTCGAGTCCAATTATTCCATTGCTTCCTAGTATGCTGCAGAGATGTAAACTAAACAACAATCCTAATTTATTTTGCTTGAATTAAAGAATATTATGGTTGAATCAAATTGCTCAAAATGCAGATGCGTTGTCATTCCTGAGGACCAAGACGAAAAGCCCCGTTACCATTAAATTGTTTCTGTTTACTTACCATGCGAAACGCGGCAATATTTTAAATATTTTTACACAAGTAAATTGCGTGGACTTTCCCCAGTCAAGCCAACTCACTCGTGTTATAGCTGCGTTGTGGTTCTGTCAAGAAAAATCACAATTTTTTGCTGACTGTGAATGTTAAGTTTTTATAAGACTACAACAGTTTTATTCAAGGTAAAATGCAAATAGATATCAATTGGCCAATCTAAGAAATTCCAGAAATGAACATTCAAATATAAAACAAAGTGTTTGTCGAAATAGGTGGAAAAATTTATTGACCACTTTGCAATTGTAATGCGACGAGTTGACAGTTTAAGAGCATTTTGATGTAAGTTCTTAATGCGATGATAGTTGTTCTGTTAGCATGTGACTGGCAACTTCAGTTGAATTTAAATAAAATCACACAACGTAAACTGTGTAAGCTTGTATCTTATTTATACACCCTATGTTATAATTTTCATTTCAATGCTTTTAAAGCCAAGCTGTTTCTAAGTTCATTACAGTTTGATAAACTTTGTGACAACTTGGAAGCTTATCTTGAAGATTCACATTGAGGTACAAAGCTATGTGTGAACACAAAAGCACTTGTGGTGGTAATGAATAATGTAATGTACAAAAACGTCGCACGACACGGCACAGTCCTACACTTCAACTTCATTGACGACGACAGAATTCGAAATCAGACTGCACCAGTAATAAGACATTATAGCGAATCTAACAAGCGCACTGTTACCCTAGCTTTCATGTTGTAAAATTAAGGAAATTCCATTGTTTACACTTATAATTATTAAAATAATTGTCGTGCAGAAAACTATTTCTGAAGTGAATTACAATAAAATTGGCAGTTCTACAAATACACTACCATTTAAGGCTGGCTTTGCATATATAACAAGTATACTGGTTTAACGCTAAACTGCAGCGGGTAATTTAATTCAATTAGAATCAGAATAAAATAACCGTTAACGCAGTTCCTTTGTTCTCTTCGTCGATATTAAATGTCGATTGGTAAATGAAGAATAAAAGTAATTAGTACACAGCATAGTAATTGAAGATGCTGTTCTCATATGTATAACAAAATATTTTATGAAATTGTTAAATAAAATATTAAGTGCTGGTTTAACACGTGCTCTATGGTGAAGGGAAACATCGTGAGGAAACATGCATGTCTAAGAAATAAAAAAAAATACTTCAAAGACATGTGAAGTCTACCAACACGCATTGAAGCACCTCGGCGGACTTTTCCTAGCCCTAAAACCTTCTCAGAAATGAGATAAGGCCTGTGCTCCAGGAGTGGGACGTAGCAGGCTGTGACTTTTATATCTACATTCATAAATCTTCTCCTTCTTCTTCAGCCCGTAGAAGTCAAGCCCACTACGGGCGGAAGCTATGAACCTCTCCCGTTGTTGTGAGGATTTGTCTTAAATATCACGCTTAGCAGGTAGATTTTTATGATTTTATATGATATGATATTTACGATTTATACACGTGGTGGAGCCATGCTGCAGCTATATTAGTAGTATAGTTGTAGCACGAATGGGTCGGCTCGACCGGGGAAGGACCACGCTCTCACAGAATACCAGCGTAAAGTGGCAGATTGACAATACTGTGTTTCGTATGGTGAGTGTAGAAAACCGGAGACCCATTTTACTGGAAAAGAGGCATTACATCTTAGTCCTCACGGGTGACTGCATTTTGATTCTTTATTGAGCATAAATGGGTCTATGGATCACAGCAACCACTTACCATCAGGTGGACTGTGTGCTCGTTTGTCACCCTATCCTATAAAAAAAAAGATTGACGATCACGGTGCAAACCATATCGCAGACCAGATGCCTCACAGCTGTGATGCTGCTGCCTGTCGAAGGTCTGGATATATTGTGTAAAAAGTTTGTGAAGGGAAATTTACTGCAAAATACGTAACTGGCACAAATTCCAGTTTATAAGACATTACTAATTTGTTACTGTTCTTATTTCGCATATATTTATTACTTTAAAATGATTTAATTTCAGACAAAATATTAAATGTGAATTGGTAAATCTACTTCACCTTCGTAAAAGTAAAAGTTTACCACTGGGCATGGGCGTCTCCCATTGTATAAAGGTGTTGCCTTAATCGCCTCGTCTAGCAGGCGGAACAACGATCCCAGCACCAGATTTCTCACGCCTTTGACGCTGCTGCCCGTCACCGGTCCGAGTATATTACATCTGATGTAAACGTGGTGGTTATACCGCCAAATGTTGGAAACCACGTCATCTTTCTGAAAATTTTCAAAGTCACCTTTTGGACTGAGAAGGACCACGCTCTCATAGAATACCATCATAAAATAGCAGCGTAAAGCTGCTGTGTTTTGTATGGTGAGTATAGAGAATCAGAAACCTTTTTTAACTGGAAACTAGGCATTCCATGTTAGTACTCACGGGTGACAACGCATCTGCATTTTGATTCGTAATCGAGGATAGATGTCTATGGGGGACAGCAACCGCTTGCCATCAGGTGGACTATGTGCTCGTTTGGCTTGCACTTATCCTATTCAAAAAGACATTCACGGCACAAAATGGGGTGATGTACTCTCTTACTTCACCGTCGCACAACAGTTGGTAAATACTCTTTCGAAATAACTAATGTGTGTAAGGACAGGGAAAGTAAATTGAGAATACATTCTCACTCCCTCGCAATCGTAATGCTGCTCTTATTGCCTGTCTGCGGAATTTACTTTCGGCATTTTGGGTGGGCTTTACTCGGAATCAGCCAACATTGTGAGCTTTATTTGCACAAGATAGATGAAGTCGACAATTGGTGAAGAAGTTCGCATATTTCCCTTGGGTAAAATGTCACTTATCTTACAAATTTATAGAAGTATTTATAACTCTAATATATTTTTTATAACTTTGATTATGTAACGATTGATTTTATTAACATTTAGTAATTTAAACAAAACACTAAGCATTTCGTCATTTGCAGTTCGAATTTGTTTACATGCCATTAAGTGGAACAAGTTTCATGTTATTACTGACATTGAGACTGAAGCGATCAATAGAAGTATTAGACAATGCCGTCTCGTGTTTCACTCACGAACGATTATACTTATAGTGTTTTGTATTATTAGGTAGGACGAGAGAATATTACTCGAAGGCTCGACGGTTACTGGAGAACTAACTTAAATAAGAGTTTATTCGTGGTTAGTTCATAGAATATAATTATAATAATTTCGTAAATGTCTAAAGGCCTTTGAGAATTGAGGGAAACCTATGTCCAGCCTTGGAACTACTTCTTTTATTGATCTTAAAAAGTTTTTACCTTTTATGCATATTATCTTAGACGTGTATAGGTTGTACAAAATATAACACTCGTAACAACAGAATAATGTGTTTGATCACGTTGAAACAGGCTAAATATTTACACCGCATGTAAAGTCTACACGCCATTTCCTTTACATAATTGAATCAAATTGTGCAGTTTCATGCGGACTGCGGAAGTACTCGTAAATTTATGAAATAAAATTTCATGAGGATTGCGCGCGAATTTATCGAGTCACTTATCACGCAACTCCTGCTTTAAGTAAAAAATTAAAGCAGATAAAGCAAAATTAACTAGTGAAGTTAGTAGAAAATGAAATTCGTCGAACTGTTTTACTTAGTAATAGTAACAGATTGAACTCATTGTTAAAAAAATATGAAGGTACCTACTTAAGGAAGAGACTTCAATTATTGTCATCGGAAATGTTGAATTATATGTGGGATCACAGCTGTGAAAATATATCCTATGGATAAAACTATCATTATATTTTTAATGGAATTTCCTGTAGTTTTCATAAACATATTTCAGTTTCTGCTCCAGAAAATTTGTATATGTCCTTGACTTCTGACTTTATTGAACGTTTAGTATTCAAGTATTTATTTGTTCATTAAGTGTACAGTAAGGCCTTTATATTTATTACAATGGTACTTACCTTAGAACTAATCACCTAGTAACCTTTTTGAATTAGGAGTTCCGCAGTAGAACCAGAGTAACCGACATAGCCGACATAGACCGACACTAGTAAACTGAAGTGGCATATAGACAGGCCACAAAGCTCGAAGAACCGACAACTTATATGGAAGAAAGGTTCTTGAGTGGCAACCTCGTACCGTTAAGCGAAGTGTGGGGCGGCTACCTAGAAGATGGATTGACGACCTGGTAAGTTTTGCAGGAAGTCGATGAAAGCAGGTGGCTCAAGAACGTGCTCTGTGGCATTCCATTGACTTGTGAAGGGCTGTAATGATGATGATGATGAACTGTTTTACATGTATAGTATATAGTATTCTGTAAACGTGGAAGAAAAGAGAAAAACTAAAGTTTTTATTGACCTTGTTATAGGAAAAAATTCATTGAATATTTTTTTAAACAAACTTCTTAATGGTTTGGTGATGATGAGCACATGCAGCCTTCCGTTTCTAAAAGGGTATTGTTAGCAAAAAAAATATCAAAACAAACTCGTAGTCGATGTTTTGTGATAAACTGTGCACGAGTAGTTAATAGATACTGGTACATTCACAATACACCCAGAACCTGAAAACCAACAATGTACGATTTTGCACGAAAGTTGGCTCCGGCTAGAATTGAACTCAGGACTACTTGAACTACGATGAACTATCCAAGTGACTGGACAAGCCAACTGACCTCTGACATTGAGTTATATAAAGCGTAGTATTTATTATAAGGAATTTATATTTAGCACAATATGAGCATAATTAATGTTCACAAAATCACAATAATACTCTTAAAGTTGCATACTTCAGTGTTTATTTTAACCATATTTTTACCTAATATTTAGAGTAAGCATCGTGAATTTGCACAGAATAAGTATTAACGTTGAATAAAACTATTTTTACGGATTTTATCGCGTTTAATTTTACTTATTTTGATTCCCGACGTTTCGGGTGCTTTACAGCACCCATGGTCACGGGGGGGGGACTGAGGTGTTTGACGTCCCAATGTCATAGTTAGCCCGGCTCCCTTCAGTTTTTTGAATATAAATTTTTGGTCCGATCTACGCAGAATGAGCTTACAGTATCTTGAAGTCTTGCAGTGGTATGCTTGGGTTTGGATTTAATTTTGTTAATTATAGGATCCCAAGCAGATGGCAGCACTTATCCATCTTCTCTATTGAAATTAGGATGTTTTTAATTTCAATAGCCTCATATCATCCTTGGTAGGAATCGGTGTTCTTTTGCGAGGATTTGTGGTCTATCAAATCTGATTTAATGGCGGGGACGATCTTGAACATGTTCACAGACTGCAGACTTCCCAGAGCGTTGGTGCCTCACGTCAGCTATATGTTCTTTCACTTGGGTTTTAATGGATCTTTTTGTTTGTCCTATGTAAGAGACCACATTCACAATCAAGCATCTACACTCCTGCATCTTGTAGAGGGATATTACACTTGACGGATGGTAAAAATTGACTAATCTTCTTCGGCGGCTTGAAGTATGTTTTAATAGAAGCTCGCTTCAAAATGTAGCCAACCTTGTCTGTGACTCCTCTGACATAGGGTAGTACAGCAGGCACACGCTCGACTGTGGCCGGCTTCACTCGGTCACTGTGACGTAGGCGCGGGACCCGAAGCTTGTTGTCTTGCAATACTTGCTCGACGTGCTGAAGCTCGGCGGCCAGATTTTTTCTGTCACAGATCCCTCGTGCTCTCTGAAACAAAGATTTTGCCACGGTAGCTAACTGTGATGGATGATGGTGCACACAGTTCGTAAATATAAGAAATCATTAAGTTTTAACGTGGTAAACAATTAAATGAAGTACGAGGAATTTTTAATTTACGTGTGAGGTACACTTTCTTTATTTGCTAAACTTGCTTGTAAAGTATATGTTGATTTAAATGATTTAGCGACCTAAAAAGGTATTCACTTAACTTGAACTTAACGCGAAAGTTGATGAGTTTTAACATATTTTAAAAACATTTTATATTATTGACAAGTTTATATTACAAAATTTGACGGTAATTTTTCAGAAATTTTAAACAAAGATACGATAACCTCAACAACTTCTAGATAGGAAAATGAAATATTATTCCGTATTATAGGAGAATGAAAACGTTGTAATGCGGCCGCTCGACATTCTACATTTTGCATTCAAGCCGCGGCTCAATTTAATAAGATATAATAATGAGGTAATGAAATAGAAACAGAAAAGAGTGTAATGTGTAAACAATTATGTAAAGTAATAACAAAAAGTAGTTATAAGATTAAATATCATATATTTATGACGCACGTGAGCTGGCAGCGGATGAGAATCCATCACCCCATTTCATCGGGTGGGTGTCGTTAAGGGTGACTAAGGGAAATGCCAGAAATATCTTATGGCTTTCAATAGATGGCAGTAAGATCATTCCATTCAATCCATTCCTACCCAGTAACGGGAACAGTCTTTATTAGACTTCATGTTTTCTTGGGTTTGTTAGATTTTAAGTTCAGGTGAGGTTGAAAATTTCGAAATGTTTTGCGAACATATACACACTGCCGGTGCTTCGCCCTTTTCTTTGCAAAACCCTGTAATATTTTCATACATACATTAATATTATAATTAGCATTATCTGCACTAATTCTTATTTAATAATATAATATCGAAATACGGTTTATGAAGCCAGGGTTTGATTTCACAAAATTCAAAGAAACAGAGCGTTAAAAAGACAGTATTATATTACAGTATATTAAATGCGAACTATCATTAATGATTAGCGCTATCTAATACAGCAAACATTTTTATCATCTGTTAGGCCCGAATTATATGTACTAAAATATCTGAGTACTATGAGTAAAAATTGACAGGTCTAGAAACCAGTCTCATGTTCACGATGATGATTCTCAATGTTTTAATGAATTCTCCGCAGCCCTGACGCTGACACATGTTTTTAACATGTCAAGATAGAAGCGATATCAAAATTAGGTAGATAATTATAAACTAGCGTGATTTTCGTCGACAAAAAATATTTTATCTAGTATAATTGATGATTAGAATAGCACGTGACCATTGAAAAGTAAAACGCCTCATTTATTTATTCGACATCGTGAGAAACGCGCCTATTATTCGCTGCTTTAAACAAATTAACTACAAACATGCGAAGAAATCTACAAATGACTAGACATTAACTACATTGTTGGTATAACACAAATAAGAAAGGAACATTTTTATTATGTTATTCCAGCATTGAATAATTAAATATACTATAGATACAGATGCTATACTACATCTGCGAAGAAAGAAATTTAAGGAGAAAATATCATGCAACAACCCAAACGACAAGCCACCTTGTCGCTTCTCTGCGAATTTCTGTGCATGCAATTAATAAAAATGTCCGGAATATAAACTCAAGAGTCACACAGTAAAACAGGCTATAATTAGTATCGCAGATGAGGATAGTTTCTGTAGTAGTGTACGTTTCCCTTCTGAATCAATAACAAAATAAGTGGTGACTTATAAATATCCGCGTGTGAGTGCAGTAGTTTCATGTTTATAACGGTAACACTGATAAGGTGCCAATACCGCATATCATCCCGTGGGTGTCGTAAGAGGCGACAGAGGGAAACAAATCAGCTACCCATCAGCAGCGTCTTCTAAATAACGACTAAAATTAAAAAATTGCGGTTGCCAACCTGCTCGCCAAGTGTGCAGCTATGTCAAATATTCCCCCTATGGGTTAAATCAAGTAGGGGAAGCTTATGTTCAGCAGTGGACTTTAATAGGCTGTAACGGTAACGGATGACAAGCCACTACGATGTAAGACATTGAGTATTAAGATTGAAGAAAAATCATACATACATACATAAACACTCACGCCTGTCACCCAGGGGGGTAGGCAGAGACTACGGACTTCCACTTGGCACGATCCTGGCACACCTCTCTCGCCTCCATTACATCCATATATCTACGCATACACGCTCGTCGGTTAAGGGTACTCCTAATCTGGCCCATTTTCAATATATCGCCAATTTGGTCGATAAACCTTCGTCTAGGGCGTCCCTTTCCGACTCTGCCGTTCACTTCTGCAGCATAAATTTGCTTTGTCACTTTTTCTTCATTCATTCCTTTCATGACCAAACCACCGAAGCATTCTTTTTCAATCCTGGTCACAACGTCATCTTGCAAACCACACTTTTCTCTTATCACACTATTTCTCACCCTGTCATTCAGATTCAGCCCTAGCATACTCCTTAATGACCGCATTTCTACAGCATTTATTCTACTCTCATGCTTCTTCTGCCAGACCCAACTTTCACTACCATACATTAAAGTAGGGACTAACACAGCATTGTGAATTCCCAAACGTGCCTTTTTTGACACATTCTGACTCTTCACAATAGCGTGTAGAGCCCCATTCACTCTATTTCCTGCGTTCACTCGTCGTTCTATATCCTTATCATATCTACCATCCCTACTAAATAAACATCCCAAATATACAAACTCATCCACTTGCTCAATCAACTCCCCTTCTATTCTTATTTCACATAACGTTTTACTTTCTTCTCTTTCAAAACCATCACTTTCGTCTTACTTGCGTTTACTTTCATACCTCTTTCTTTTAATGATCGGTTCATTAAAGTTACCATCATTTGCAACTCGGCCGCCGACGATGCAAATATGACTTGATCATCGGCGTAGAAAAGGCATTTGACGGTTAACTCACCCATTCTCAACCCACATTCTTCAACTTTCAAAGTTTGCAAACAACTGTCCATAAATAGGTTAAACAGCCAGGGGGAAGCTACACAGCCCTGTCTGACACCTTTTTGGATGCCAAACCAGTCCGAGTAGACCCCGTTGATCCTGACACAAGCACTAGAGTCCCTATAAAGAGACTTCAATGCCTGTATCAAACCAGCGCTCAAACCAAATGAGTTAAGTGTTTGCCATAACACATTCTTGTCCACTCTGTCATAAGCCTTTTCCAAGTCCATGAAAGCACAAAAAACTTTCTGGGTTTTGGCCAAAAACTTCTCCGCAATCATGCGCATGGAAAATACTTGATCCGTACACCCCATTCCCTTTCTAAATCCAGCTTGCACATCCCAAATTTTTCCATCAGTTTCTTCCATAACTCTTTGAAGAAAAAAAAAAGAAAAATCAAAGGAATAATTTTAATTCCTAAATTGTCAACCCCATCAGTGCCCCTGTGGTAGCAGCGTCAACAAGTTTGGGCTCCACGGACTTTCATGTAAGAAAAGTGCTGGTAGGTTTTCACGGCACGGTTCTTTGAACGATGTCATCCGAAGGGCTCTTGTTACTATAAATGTTCCCTTGGTTTTAGAGCCTTGTGGAATGTTTAGAGACAATGGAAGGAGACCCGACGGTATGACATTGGTCCCTTGGCAGAGAGGTAAAGCCCTAGTGTGGGATGCAACTTGCGTAGACACTTTGGCGGCGTCTCATCTCAAGGGTACCTCGTTCAGAGCCGGGGTGGCATCAGAGGCAGCTGAACTGAGTAAGTGGCGCAAATATGTGTCTCTGAAAGATGACTACATATTTGTGCCATTTGTTGTAGAGATTATCAGTCCACCACGTGCGGTGAAGTTCCTAAAGAAACTCTATCCGCGACTGGCCGTTGCTGCTGGTGATAATAGGGCTGGTTCTTTACTCGCCCAAAGGCTAAGTATAGCCATTCAGCGAGGAAACGCAGCCAGCGTTCTTGGCACGATACGAGTAGGACTGTATGATAATTAAGTTATTAGTTTTAGTTTTTTTATTATAGTTTTTTAATATTGTATATAATAAAATATTGTATATTAAATGTTAATAATAATTTATTCCAAATACTTTCAGAAATAATATCCAGTACCACCAATGAACATCGAACGTGCTATAAATATTAATCTGCAAATATTTTTTTCTGAAAGCATCATTTATTACCTCGCGTGTTTAAATTTAATTAATTTACCGCTGTAAACCAGGTAAGCCGTGAGGAATGAGGCGACACATAGCTCACGGCGTATTTAGGTAAGTTTAATAAATGAGATGTTTTATCATAGTATGTACATCAATAAAGCGCGTTGCTTCTAATCATGTCCCGTTATGTTTCTTGCTGTCTAATATCAGCTCTAAAATGCTAAGATTGCGGTGTTTTAGTCGTTTCGGAATACAGTGACAGCTGTCAATTGCGCAGGAAATATTAAAGTGCTAATCAGTACCCCTACATCATTACCGACTCATGATAATACTCACGCAAAAATAAAGAGGAGTAAGGTAAGATTGTAGAAGTGTCACAAATGCGTAATAGTCACGTCACAAGCAGACCTGGAAAGCTCTAGGCCGACAACCGATGGAGAGAAATGTTCTAATGCTGTGACCCATAGACATCTACATTTATCCTCAATAAAGAATCAAAATGGAGATGCGTTGTTACCCATGAGGAGTAAGATAGAATGCCTCTTTTCCAGTAAAAAGGGTCTCCACACGAAACACAGGTGGTCCTTCCTCGGTCGAGCCGACCCATTAGTGCTACAACTATACTACTAATATAACTGCAGCATGGCTCTACCACGTATATAATAGTTGCAAAAACACGTAAGCCGTATGCATGAGCCTCATTTTAAGCCAGACGTAAATGAGAAATAAATAAAATAAAATCAGTGTTTAGTTCACATGCACTTAAAGAATACAGTATCAGTGCACAGCGAAAGTAAGCTGGCTGCTCACAAAAGCGGCAGCTGCTAATGAGTTCGCTGCTGAGTGCTGTCGCCTCGCTCTGTGTTGGTGTCCACTTTATTTTACAATTTTTTTACCACTTTTCTTACAGTCTCTCGACTCCTAAGAGTCAGTTATTCCTTCATGAGGCAATGTATACGCTTTTACAACAAAGTCCCAGAAAATATGCAGGCCTTATCTATCAAAAAGTTAAAAAAAATGGGTTATTATACTACTAAAGAGTACATGATTGATAATTACCCCTGGGAATGAGATGATCGCTACTGTGATGTTTCTTAATGTTTTCATAATAATTGTATAAAATAATATTTAGTACCGAGTAGTGGCGGTGTACAATCCCATATCATCCCGTGGGTGTCGTAAGAGGTGACAGAGGGAAACAAATAAGGGACGGGCCGCAGCGTCTTCCTAATAACGACGAAAAATAAAAAAAATTGCGGTTGCCAACCCGCTTGCCAAGCGTGGAAACTATGGTAAATCCCCCTATGAGGCAATCTATGGGAGAGGCCTATGTTCAGCAGTGGAATTTAATAGGCTGTAAATGTAACGGATATAATGTAAATTGATTATATTTAAAAAAAAGTCCCGCTGGGCTTCTTGCTGGTTCTTCACTATATTAAGTATCATTTTCCTGTAAACGTAAGAAATATCGCATTCATATAAAACCTTTTAAGTAAAAAGCATTAACGAATTATTAATTATCTGGACTAGCATGAAATAAGAAATGCGATAACTGTAATTTGTTTCTCTCACACGCAACTTCACTTATCCCCTTTTTTCTCACCGTGTCTGTCTCAATATGACAGTCGCGTAAAATACTAATTTATTTCATTTAAAAAGGATACTTATTGTCAACTACTAACTTCTGCCCGCGAATCTGCTTGCATGGAAATATAATAAACGTTTCAATATTACTTTACAATGGTAATTTTTTATTTTTCCCTCTTTTCGTTATGTTAAGCCACTTCTTACCAAAATCCCACTTGATGGTAAGCGGTGATAAAACCCTAGATGTTAAATCGCACTGTCTTTGCGTAACTCAAAGACGGACGCTGGCAAATTATTCCACTCCTTTTCTGTACGCATTGCCAAATGTAAGGCTATAGTTGTAAAAATAATCTTATGTAACAGATATCTGCAAAATTTTTGGCAAATCTGCTTATACAGGATTGAGTCACCAACATCCAAACATAATCACAAATTAACATTATTTTTTCGCTTAAACACGACTCCGTTCTTCAAAATGGTTCGTGGCTACAAACAACTTGATTAATATTTGATTTGCAAATATTAATAAGTGTTTGAAATCATTACAAAAAGGTATAATTTTGGTTTGGAAGCTTGGATTGTAATTTTATCTCCACCAATTTATTCATTATTTTCAGTCTTAGTGGTGGTGGTATCTCACCAGTCTCGAACACGAGCGCAAAGTAGCCAGCCTTACGGTTTTCTACAAGAAATTTTTGGAGTGCACAGGAATCGCATAACTTAATTCCTCCCTCCCCCTTCCACTATCGAACAACCAGATGCTCGGCCAGTCTCCATCCTTTTGTTGTCGACTTACCACGCATTCGAATTATACTGTTTGCTTCATATTTCGTCATGAGTACATCAAAAGAGTGGAATAAGTTGCCAGCATCTCTCTTTCCATCCGATTACAATGTCGGTGTCTTCAAAGCAAGAGTAAATAGGCCTTTGCTGAGCCATCTACGGCTACATCACCACTTACCATCAGGTGAGACAGTAGTCAAGCACTGGTTTAGAATATTTAAAAAAATCTCGTTTTATTTATAGTATCGTTCAATGTTACTCTTAAATTTTCAAATCTCATGTGTACAAGTAAACAGAATATCATAACAATGAGTTCACTGTAACCATCGGATTGTAAGAATTATTATCGAATATTTAATATATTTGAATAGTATTTAAGGATTTCAATAATAACAGTTTTAATAATAGTCGATTTCTCTTACAATTTTTTTAGGAATCCAGTTAATGAAAAAGGATTCTACTTTACGTTCGTAATTATTTTCTTTTAATTAAACGTGTAGAATCGTTATTATGTGTTGGAATGAAGACCTGCCGGGAATTGACAATTGACAATTGAAATTTTCAAAGAATTTGTATTTCTGTTGCCGCTATAACAACAAATAATAAAAATTAAAATAAATTAAAAATTAAAAAGGGCTCCCCTACTAGAAACGTGTATTACGGTGGTACGGAACTCTTCATGAGCGAGTCCGAGCCGCTCATACCTGGTTATTTTTAAATAAGAGTAGGCAAACGAGCATGCGGCTCACCTAATGGTAAGTGTTGACTGCCGCCCGTAAACAAATGCAACACTAAGAGAATCGCAGTTGTGTTGCCGGACTTTTAATAAAAGAGTAGGCTGTTCTCTTGAAGGTCCCTAAGTCGTATCGGTCGGAAAAATCGCTGGTGGTAGTCGATTCCACAAGGAAGTAGTGTGAGGAAAAAAAAATTCTTCTTGTAAATCGCACAGTGGTGGACCGCCAATCATCCAAATAGTATGGATAGTATCGCGAGTTTTGTCACGATGTGCAATGGTGAAATCGAGGACTGCAATTAGTCCGAAGAATTCCTCAGAGCAATCCCCGAGGTACCCAGAGATGGGAACAGTCTTCTATGTGAGGCCGAACCTTGCAGCCGGTGTGCCGGCATGAAATACTGTCCCGCTCTGCTGAGCACGCCAAGCTTTTTAGATACTAATTTGGCTTTCTCTCCCAAGTGACCACGAAACTGCACGTCATTGATATGTCGACGCCGAGAATTCCGATAATGGCTGAGGCAACAAGGGCAGTGCCATGAAATTGAGGAGATATGATAAATGGGTTCTTTTTAGCGGTAATCGCGTAAACTTGTTTCTTCTGGGGATTGAACTGGACTAAATTTCATCTTTATCATCATTACAGCCCTTCACAAGTCCACTGCTGAACATAGGCCTCCCCCAAATAATGCTACAAAGCACGGTCCCGAGTCACGTGCATCCATTGACTTTCTGCATGTCTTACCAGGTCGTCATTTCATCTAGTGGAGGGACGTCCTACACTACGCCTATCGGTACGAGGCCGCCACTCGAGGACCATTTTTTCCCATCGGCTGTCGGTTCTTTGAGCTATATGGCCGGCCCATGGCCACTTTAGCTTACTAATCCTTTGAACTATGTCGGTTACTCTGGCTCTACTGCGGATATCCTCGTTTTTAAGTCTATCAGGCAGAGAAACGCCGAGCATAGCCCTCTGCATAGCTCGCTGAGGGACTGAGCTTCCTCATACGGCCAGCAGTGAAGGAACACGTCTCAGATCCATAGGTCATCACTGGCAACACGGACTAGTTGTACAATCTAGTTTTGAGGATTTGAGGTATGCCTGACGAGAAGATGTGTCGTAATCTCTCGAACGCTGGCCAGCCGAGTTGAAGCCGTCGATTGACCTCTCGGTCGAAGTTGGACTTATCTAGTTGGACTACTTGTCCCAGGTAAACATTTTATTCAATAACTTCGAGCTTAGTGCTCCTAACAACTACTGGCATAGGTGTGACATGGACGTTAGGCATGATTTTTGTTTCGTCCATGTTCATCTTAAGACATTTCATTTGGGAGACACTATTGAGGTCATTGAGCATAGTGCTTACCTCCTCCAGCGATTCTGCCATAAGGACTATATCGTCGGCAAATAGAAGGTGAGTGATGTACTCGCCATTGATGTTAATACTGTATCCTTTCCAGTCCAGTAGCTTGAAAACGTCTTAAAATGCAGCGGTGAAGAGTTTCGGGGATATAACGTCACCCTGTCTTACACCTCTCTGCAGTTGGATAGGTTTCGTACTCTAGTTCTGTACTCGGACAGCCATCGTAGCCCTACTGTACAAACACTTTAGCACTTCGATATACCGACAGTCCACTTAGCATCGCTGAAGGGACTGCCGCACCGCCCAAATTTTGACGGTATCAAAGGCTTTCTCATAATCCACATACGCAAGACAAAGTGGCAGAATGTACTCTTCTGTACAATTTGCCGAAGGGTATGTATGTGGTCTATGGTGCTAAAGCCCTTTCGGAAACCGGCTTGTTCGGAAGGCTGGAAGTCGTCGAGTCTGCGTGCGAGACGATTCGTAATGACTCTCGCAAACAGCACGTAGACGCGGCTCAGATGGGACATCAGTCTGTAGTTCTTCAAGAGAGTGTTGTCCCCTTTTTTGAAGAACAAGACCACCGTACTTCTGCTCCACGCCTCCGGAGTAGTGCCACCATGGAGGACGGAATAAAAGAGCTTCTGAAGGACTTTAAGTATCGTTTTCCAACCGCTTTCAGATGTAACTTCATCCTCGCCCGGGGACTTGCCGTTTTTAAGCCGCTGGAGAGCCATTCTAATCTCGCTCAGACTGACGTCCGGGATATTATCGGAATAGTGTCAGATAAGACTTGCTCTTGGATCTCGCTCATGAATTCGGAACTACTTCTAGGGAGTAGGAGTAACGGAAAAGACGCGTTAAAATCGGTTCCAACTCCAGAGCACACATGTTCAGCAAAATAGGAGGGACTACATCAGGCCCACTCGACTTGTTGAGGTCCAGGAAGAGGATTGCTTTACGCACCGAGCGCTGTGTTACAGCACATCCTGAATGGAGCACTCAGACCGCGGTATGGTCGGCGGTGTGTTCCTCCCGTCATCGAGAGTCGAGTTGGACGCAAAGAGAGAGCCTAGCAGATCTGCTTACTCCTTTGCGACATGGGCCAGTAAGTCGTCCTCTCTGTGCAGAGATGGGAGGCATGGCTGTCGAAGTCGATCAGACATTGTTCCGAAGAGCCAAGACCCAAGAGGGGCATCGACGGACACCTGATGTCCGTCTGGATGAGAGGTCAGCAGAAGGTCCAACAGCGAAGGTGCATAATCCTTCACATTTAGGATTCGTGTAGGCGAAGTAACCAGTTTTTCCAGACCATATGCCAAGGCAAAGTCATAAACAAATCTACCCGCATGATCGGTTAAATTTTTAACATTGTTACCATGTCAAGGGGGGGTTACCGTGACAATGGGTGCTGTAAAGCACCCGAAACGTCGGGAATTAAAATAGTAAATTAAACGCGATAAAAATAGTTTTATTCTAAGTTTTGTAAGTTTTATTTTAATCGCATTGGTTTTTATTAAACAGTTTAAGCAAATTTTAGTGTTATGCACAAGATTTCTGACTTTATTGAAAGTTTATTAGTCTTTAAAGGTGAAAGAAAAGGGAAAAAATCAAGTTTTATTGAACTTAACATTAGGAAAGAGTTCTTCAATCAAACTTTTTAAACAAACTTCAAAACGGTTCGATAATTGATGAGCAATTGCATTCTCCCGTTTTTCAAAAGGTTTTTGTAGCAAAAGCCGTAAAATTTGCGCCAAAGAAATTGTTAATTACAATTTTGCCGACCACGATTACTACTACACTAGGTCCACGTTATTACATTATACCAGTGTAAATTAATGGCTCAATTCTGATTGTTTTAAAGAATGTGCTAGATAGATTTCATATATTAAGAGATTTTGTGCGATCGAGCTAAGTGAGAAAGCATTGGTACATATTCGTATTTATGTACCGATGCGTTCTCACTTACGTACGATAGACACGGAGACAAACACAATACAAGAAACGGAAACCAACAATTTATGTTTCTACTAAAACATATGCTTCAGCTAGATTTCAAATTAAGGAACCGTGGCGTAGTACCGTAAAAGATATCGTCATCAATTACCTAACAACTTACACAAAAAGTTGTCTCATACACGAGAAGATTTGGTTTGTTTTATGTTAAAGCGAATTTTGCATTGGTACAAATGGAACACTGTTTTGAAGATTAATTATCGGAATACAAACGCCGCGCCATACATGTTAGATAAGATCTAGAGATATCCAGTGAAGTTATGTCAACATAATGAGAAAGAAGCCATCGCGCGAAACAACCGCATGATCACTTGAAAAAAATCACGAATTCTCTTTGAATTTTATAAAATTATACGCAGGATCCGTAAGTTGTATGTTTTTAAATCACAAAGCGAATAAAGGGCTGAATTGCGAGGATTTTGTAGAAATTACAAAATTAAACGAAGCGTTAACTTACGAGCGTCGGAAGGAACAAGGATAATAACATTATATTGTGTAGGTACGACATCGCTTTTTCGTGAAATTTGTAATAGCCCACGTAAGGCCACGTTGATGTTCATAAATAAATGTGATATTTGTCATAATCACAGCGCTCTCGAAACCGAGAATACATAGTTGTAATATGAAGAACTAACATCATTATTCATTAATTCATTACAGCCTATCAAAAGTCCACTGCTGAACATAGGCCTCCCCCTCATAGATTGCCTTATAGGGGATACTTGCTATGGTTATCACGATTGGCAAGCAACGGGTTTTTTTTAAATATTTTAAACGTTATGTTTAGATATCGTAAGGTATAGTAATTTATATCTATAAAAGCTATAGGTTTATAAATCATCATTTCTTTCTAGTAAAAAGAGCAGCTGGTTCTTCTCAGGACAAAGGTTTTTCCCAAACCAATGATAAAAGTAAAAAAACCGGTCAAGTGGGAGTCGGACTCGCACATAGAAGGTTTCGTACCATCGTAATACACGTTTCAAGTGGGGAGCCCCTTTTAATTTTCAATTTATTTTAATTTTTATTATTTGTTGTAATAGCGGCAACAGAAATGCACATTCTGTGAAAATTTCAACTGTCGGCCTATTACGGATAATGAGATACAGCCCGCTGACAGACAGATGGACGGACGGACGGACGGACAGCAGAGCCTTAGCAATAGGGTCCCGTTGGTTACCCTTTGGGTACGGAGCCCTAAAAAGGACTTTTAATTACAATTAAGTACTTGTAATCTATATGAATTTAAAAAAATCTATTCCATTCTATTGTATTCTATTCCAATGTATTCTTTCTTTTTTATTACTGATTAGAATAAAAATATTTATGAGTAATTTTTTTTACTTACTTAATATTATGAAATATGCCAGAAATATCACCGCCATTTTCGACGGATGTTGAAATAACCGAAAGGATTCGGATTTTCATTAAAATTGTTTGCAAAACGGTTACTTAAAAAGAATGAGTAGAAATGATCGCCTTCTAACAAAAGAAAAAGAAACATTTGCTAATATGCTTTAATTAACTAAACCATGAAATGCATGAAAGCTATAACAATGAAATTAAAATATCGGTTTATATAGCGCTTCCAAATCGAAATTTCTAGATACTTCTACTAGCAACAGTAAAATTGAGCACCACAACTTCTCTCTTCTTTTTTAGTAAGCGTTTTTATAAAAGCTTATTAAAAAAGAAAATATTTTTTATAAATAGCTATTCTTCCTACTTCTCCGCTAACTATAACTCCAATACGCTTGTAGAGAGGATGGATTTACAGCATCACTTTTCGAGGCAAAATTATAAATCTCACAACTGTGAAAGTAAGGGCTACTTTAAGTTCAGCATGTAATACGGATTAACAGAGTTATGAAAAATAAGCAAACAAAAATTTTTGACACGTAGTTTATTCTTAAAATTCAGTCAAATTAAATTAATATTGCACTATATAAAGACACATATTATACTCGAATTTGTCGTCAATTTCCTTTCACGTCGGATTAAAAAAAAAATTATTTTATTTTAATCTTTAAACACTCGTGTTATATGTAAATAATTTTAGTGTCAAAATAGTATTTTTTTTAAATAAAACAGTTTCATATCTACATATCTCCACTGTTTTTTATTAATCGATACCGACATTTATACTTGCATTCAAAAGTTGATAGAATTTCTGTCCCGAAGGAGTATTAATATCTGTCCCACATAACACAAATGTTCTGTATCATCTAGAAACTGTCAATGCTTAAATATCTATATCAGTGAGGTGTAGTAACGATAAGGTAAAAACAATCTAACAATACAATAATAACAACAAACGGTTCTTGCAAGCACTGTACTAATGAATGGCTCTAGCACGGGTGTTGTTACTCGGCACGCAATTTGCTTTTGGATTGTTGATGGCCTACAAGAGTCAGGAGATATACAAGTACATCGTTCTCTTTACAAGACTCTGTGAAGTGTCAGTACGAGGATACAGCGTAACGTATGATATGCACGCTGTGGCACCGATAATTAAACTTTTCTTAAAGCAATCACTATCACAGTTAATATAATTAATTTATTGTTCAACGCATACTCTGTGTATATACTTCATGCCGTACCCTGGTAAATTAGAGACTAAGCGCTCGCCATGATTTCACAGTACACTACGTAGTACGGGTATAGAACAGTACGGGTTTGAATCCCGATAGCATATATATTATTATATAGGCTGCAACTTTTATTTTATATAATCTTTGTAATATAAATAAAGTAGTCTAGCGTAAAATAATCCGGGAATTATTATATAGGTAAGATTTATAAAATATTATATTTATATTATATAAGAAATAATATGTACTTACTTACTTACTTACTTATCTTCACGCACAATCCCTGACGGGGTAGCCAGAGAGAACAGATCGCCAAGTGTCACGATCCTTACATATCTCTTTCGCTTCTTTCAGATTCATAATCTTCTTCATGCATGCACGTCTAGGTATCCGAGTACTCTTGACCCTCCCCTCTTCGAGCAGTTTGCTCACATGGTCTTCGAAAGTTAGTCTCGGTCTACCTCGACACCTTTTAATATTAACTTTCGCGCTATATATTTTCTTCACCATTCGGTCTTCACTCATTCGCTCAACGTGCCCAAACCATCGAAGCACGCCCTTATCAATTTTTGTGATAAGGTCATCTTTCAAACCTGCCATATTGCGAATCTCTTCGTTTCGCTTTCGGTCAGCCATGGTAACGCCGCACATTTTACGAAGAGATCGCATCTCCAAAATAATATGTAATTAAAGTATTCGAATATCACACAGAATATTTGAAAAGTTGCGGCGATTTTTAAGACAACATTAACTCAGTTGAGGATGATATAGCTCGCACAAGCTTTGCCGAGCTGAGTCCCTAATGCTCGCTGACATAAATTCTTTGCTGGAGGATAAATATAAAGCATATTTACTCATAATATTAAAGCGTATTTAAGGAATAAATATACTCTTTTAATCTACTCTGGTACAAGTACTTTTATGAACTACAGTTAGTAGAGCCACTTGTAGCACGATTGAAATTTAGCTGACTATATGTTCTATTTATAGCGTTCTTGAAATTCATTTCAGCAATATATTCTTACACACATAAGAACTGGCAGCTACTCTGTATTTATTGCATGGACTACATGTCATAATAGTCAGAGTACGTGGCTACTGTGCCCATCTTGGGCTTTAATCCCAGCTGAAGACAAATTTGTGAAGAAACATAAATCGTATTTGTTAACGCCAGCTACTGCAACCGGTTCCATGCATGACGTCAAGCGCCCCGCCACTCGGACCTACAATCGGTCATATAGTAAGAAATCGCTCAAGCGACAGTACACCCTTTCTAATTGTTTTACTTGCCATACATAAAATTAATGTACAATAATATAAACAGTTTGGCACTTATCCTGGGATTTTTGTACTATCCTGCAACCTTATCTGGAAGCTTGAGGGAGTGCTAACATTGGCGAACGTGACAGGATATTTTTAATCGGACGGCCACTAACATCATTGCCAGCACCAGATTTACAGCTTGTCAACCCCAATCGCCTACACCGATTTGCAAAAATAGAACAAGCACGACAGCATTTTTGGACCAGATGGAGCCAGGAGTATATTTGTGAGTTGCAACAACGCAACAAATGACAGAAGAAGCAACCCGACATCAAGCATGGTCAACTGGTGCTCATCAAAGACGATGCAACGCCTCCACTTAAATGGCCTCTCGGAAGAGTTGAGACAATTCACCCAGGTGCTGATGGAGTGCCGGGTGGCAGACATTTATACTGCAAGGGGCACAATCAGGCGAGCCCTAAATAAAATATGCCCATTCCTGGATGTAGAGGAAACAGCTTAAAAGATGAGCTTTTAAAAAGGGGGAGGATGTTACCGCCAGCTGCAACCGGTTCCATGCATGACATCAAGCCCCGCCTCGGACCTACGATCGGCCAGATAGCTGAAATCCTTGACGTACACCCTTTCTAATTGTTTTACTTGCTATACATAATGTGCAAACAGTTTGGCACTTATCCTGGGATTTTTATACTATCCTGCAATCTTATCTGGAAGCTTGAGGGAGTGCTAACAGTATGTTTTCTAGCCACAATGGATCGTACCTGTACAATATGGTACAAAGAAATGAAACTTCGAAGGAGTCTCAGTAATCTATTTTAATGTACTATTTAACTTGTACACAATTATCTTAAAAATATTAAATAGGACGTGCTAACAGATTAAGAGGCGAGAAGGTAAAAGGTACATTGAATATCTCAATTGAACAATCGTTGGCTATTGCCAGTACTACGTATGTAAACGTAACGATATGCTATTGGTAGAAGTACAAATAGATTTATAAGAAAGAAATATGGACCTTAAACGTAAACAATTACGGTGAAACTTAGTACTATTACCTAGCCTGACAAATCAAACGTACCTACACGTAAGACATAATAATTGCTATACAAGTTAAATTACATCTCCTTAAATAATAAATACTTAAAACGCTAAGACGAAGCGGCGCGAACATCTTCCCGGGCCGGGATACATAGCCGATTTATAGCTCTTCTAATCGTTCCATTAGAAGTTTTGACGTCCGCGACGCGTGGAACTCCATCCGAGCCAGGAAATATTTTGCTGATTGGCCCGAGACGCCAGCAGAGAGGTAGCGAGCTTTCTTCCTTTATCAAAACTAAATCGTTTAGTTGCAGGTCCCTGCATTTCGCTCGCCATTTTGTGCGCTGTTGTAGTTCTGCTATATATTCACGTGTCCATCTTTGCCAGAAGTGCTGCCTCACTTGCTCAAGACGCTGGAATCGATCGAGACGTCCCCTATTGATGTCCACGAAGCTAGGTGATGCAATAGACGTCAATGGCCTGCCAATTAAAAAGTGAGCCGGTGTAAGAGGTTGGAAGTCATTTGGTGAAGGACTGAGAGGACACAGGGGTCTGCTGTTCAGGATGACCTCGATCTGTGCAAATAAAGACGATAGTTCCTCAAACGTCAGATAAGTTTTTCCCATAATTCTATAAACATGGAATTTGGCTGATTTAACGCCGGCCTCAGCGAGACCATTAAAGTGAGGAGCGTATGCAGGGGAGAATCTAAACTCAATGCCCCGAGAAGCAGCAAAATCATAAATAGAGTCATTGTTTGAAAATAAAAAAAATTTTAGCTCTTTAGCAGTCGCGACAAAATTTCTGCCATTATCACAAAAAATTGTGTTTGGCAGTCCTCTGCGAGCGATGAATCTTTTAAGAGTCAACAAAAGGGCATCTTTGGATAGCTCACTTACAGCTTCTAAATGTACACATCTATAAGGAAAACAGATAAATATACTTAGACAACATTTTGTTATCTTACATCCCCTTCCCTTGCGGTCAGTGATAATAAATGGGCCAGCAAATTCAACGCCAACCGTGCAAAATGGATAATCAGGCACTAAGCGATCGTAGGGAAGATTACTCATAATATTAGTCATTGGTTGACCCTTAAAGCGACGACATACTAAGCAATTATAGGTCACTTGCCTAGCTAATTTTCTACCACCAGTCGGCCAGTAGCGCTCTAATAGAGGCAAGAAGGTGCTGAGGTCCCGCATGGAGCAGTTGTTTATGTTCCCTTTGAAAAATTAATTCCGTTAAATAGTGTTTTGCATTTAAAATGATGGGATGTTTCTTGTGATAAGCATAAGTGAAAGCATCGATTCTTCCGCCAACTCTCAGAATGCCACTCTCACTTAGAGAAGATAAAGGCGCCTTGGATGACAAGGCCCCTTTAGTACGAAGAAGCTCTATTTTATTCTAAAAGGACACACTTTGAGCTATTTTAATTAAAACTGTTAATGATTTTTGAAGTTCTTCTACTCGAAGAGGACCTAATAATTTGCAGCTAGGATTACGACAGTTATGCATAAATCGAAAAACTCTAGAATATACTCTTTGTAGCATAGTTAAGTTAGAATACCTTTTAAAATCAAATGGGGCCTTAGTGCAAGCTTCCGCGACTAAGGTGGAAATGCATTTCAGGCAGCTCTACGCTACAGGATTCGAATTTTGGCCACTTAGCCTCTGTTTTAAGAAGAAAGGGTGGACCATCCCACCATATAGAGGAGGCGCACACGTCTTGAGGATCTACTCCGCGAGAGGCAAGATCGACTGGATTTAGGGCGGTAGAAACATGCCGCCAATTCGCGGTGCTTGAAAGCTCAGTTATAGCTGCCACCATATTTGCGACAAAAGGCTTAGCCTTATCACATGAGTTTAGCCAACCTAATACTACACTAGAGTCCTTAATAAACTTGACGATGAATTTTGCACCTTAGAGCTTGAATGACAGTAGAGCCTAATTGAGCACCCAAAAGAGCAGCGCAGAGTTCAAGTCTGGGGATAGTCGTAACCTTAAGAGGCGTTACATGAGTTTTAGCGCATAAAAGTTTAACAGTTATGTCACCATTAAGCGTTACACGATCTCAAATAAATACACGCGCCATATGCTATTTGCGAGGCATCGCAAAAACAATGCATTTCAATATAAATTGATTTATCAATTAAAATCCGTCTCGGGATTTTTAGCAAAGACAACGACTAAATGGAGATCGAAACGCTGCCAAGTCGATTTTATTCTTTGAGAAACGGGTTCGTCCCAATCTAACTTTTCAGCCCACAATTTTAGTAGCAAAATTTTCGGCTTAATTGTGCACAAAGATAATAGCCCTAAAGGGTCAAAAATTTTAAAAGTCGATGACAATATGGATCTTTTAGTGAAAATTGTCGTAGGGGTATATTCGATTTGAAAATGTATTTGATCTAAGTGTAGAACCACCTATACCTAGAGTGTTCGTAGCATTACTGATAACTAGATTGCCTTCTTCCTTGTTTATAGAGCTACTTTCGAAGAGCTCAAACAAGTTAGAGCTATATTTTCTTAAGTTGAAGCAACCTTTTTTGAGTTCATTGGCAACCGAGCGCTGAATGTGAAGTAGTTCTTGTTTACTATCTGCTCCTGTAAGCAAATCATCACAATAAAAATCTTTTGGATGATTGTTTTATTTCGATTCTTCATTTCTCGCCAAGCTGCCACAAACAACTGGTACTCAAAAAACTCGCGCTAGAAAAACCATAAGTAAGAGTATGTAACTGTAAAGTTTGAAGAGGATCGGACTCTTTATCACGCCATAAAATGAACTGAAGATTTCTATCCGACGCTCTGACATTAACTTGACGATCCATTTTTTCAATGTCGCCCGAAAAAATGTATTTAAACAATCTAAATCGTAATAGAATATTAATGAGGGAGTCTTGGATAACAGGGCCTTTCATCTGTAAATCATTAACTGACATTCCAGAAGTAGTTTGCGCCGAGGCGTCGAATAACTACACGAAGATTTGTAGACTCACTCTTTTCCTTCATCACCGGGTGATGAGGAAGAAAATATGCATTAATTGGCCTTTTTATTGGAGACGGCGAGAGATGACCAAGATGGGCGTATTCCTGAATAAATTGAACATAGAGCTCCTTAAGTTGTGGCTTTAATTTGAAACGCTTCTCTAAATTCATAAACCTTTTTTTGGCCAGTGAATATGAATCCCAGACATTTTTTATCTCAGACAACCCTACGCAAAACCTTCCATCATGTTCACGAACGGTATTCATTAAAAAATACTCCTGGCAAAGCCTTTCCTCATTTGTTAGAGCCTTAGTTTGTGGGACACCTTCTAACTCCCAGAATTTAGATAATTGATCACCTATGTCAGTTAACTCTTGCTCTTCGTTAAGAAGTTGCATTGAATTTGTTTTGTGGATATATTAGATTTAATGGGCTTAGGGCCAGCGACAAGCCAACCAAGCTTGCAGCTACGAATGACCGGGTTATTTTTTCCTAAAGAGCGCTGCTGCGACCCAATAAGGTCCCAGAACAAATCAGCCCCTATTAGCATATCGATAGGAGAAGGCTCATAAAAGTTGGGATCTGCTAGTTGAATGCCAGATAAATGAAGATATTTTGTATCAAGTCGCGTCTTGGGTAGATGTTCTGATATTGTGGGTATAGTTAAACAATACGTAATAACATTGTAGGAATCATCATGAGATTGTAGGCGGATAGCGCAACGCTCCGTCTTTATATTAAGCTTCCTATTTGCCAATTCCTATAACATTTATATTTGATGGCTGAGAAGTCAGCTTAAGTCTTTGTTTTACAGTATCAGTAATAAATGAAGACTGGCTCCCACTATCAAGTATTGCTCGCACAGTTATAGTATTTTCGGTTTTTGGATTAGAGATTCGGACCTTAGCGGTGCACAATAAGACTTCAGAAGCGCAAACTGCTGACATAGACAACGTTTCATTTGGAACAGAGTTAGCATTTTTGGTATTAATATCTAAGTGAAGCATTGAGTTATGTCTTTTTTTACAAATACGACAAAATATGAAGCTTACATCCTCGTGCGTTATGACCCGGTCTTAAACAATTTTTACAAAGATTCAATGACGTAGCCGTAGAAACCCTCTCTTCAGGAGTCTTATATTTGAAATCTGGATACTCGAAAATACGATAATCACCCTTACATACCATACATTTGAAAGTCTTTTTCGATGGTTTATAGGAAGAAGAATTATTTAGACTAGAGCCTTTGGAAGGAACGATCAGCGATTTCGTTTGCCCTTTACTAGAGGAAGTCGTCACCTGTTCGTTTTTTTATCAAGAACATATGCGCGACACTTTAAAAAAATAAATAAATCCTTAAGTGACGGAATTTCAGGGAGAGTATTTCTATGCTCCTCCCATTTTAAAGAGGTAGTGCTATCTAACCTAGCAGACAAAATATGTATAATTAAAACGTCCCATTTTTCGGTAGGCAATCCCAGAGTACTGAGAGCCCGCAAGTTCTTTGTTACGTGATCAATAATAAAGCGTAAGGACTTGTCGCTCTCTCGCTCACTGGTAAAATTAAATAGCGAATTTAAATGATTGCTAATTAATTGCCTTTTGTTGTCAAATCGCTCGCAGAGGAGCTTCTAAGCCTCATTGTAGTTTTGATGTGAAACTTCTAAGTTGCAAATAACGCGAGTCGCTTCCCCTTCTAAATAGGAGATTAAATAATGAAACTTGTGAATGTTTTGAATTTTATCATTATCGTTAATCAATGAACCAAACGATTCCTTAAACTCTAACTATTTGTAATAAGTGCCGTCAAACTTAGGAATTTGTATTACAGGCAGCTTAAAACTCACGGATTCACTAAGCGAAGTAGAATGGCTATCGTTATTTGAACAATGAGGGCTAGGTTGGTTAAGCTGTAAGCTTTTTTGCACTAAATTACGACCAATAGAAATGCAGTTATCAAAATCTTGTTCAATTAGCTCACGCGAAATCAACTCACTATCTAGATCAGAGGCTTCTATTTTCTCCTCGAACTGGTTTTGCAACTCCTCGAACTCAGAGAATAAAGACTCATTTCTTGATAATTTCATCGCATATTTACTTAACTCTAAGTCCTCAATAATCCTCAATTGATGTTAAGTCATCTAAGTAATTTTTAAATTTAGTTACGCGACCCTTTATGCTACTACGTTTTAAATATAATGTCTTAAGATCCGTCTCAAATTTACCAGATTCAACCATTGCAATGAAGTTATCGAAGGCAAGCAAGTAAAAAAAATATAATAAAAAAAATTAATTGCATACGATACGCTCCTCACTTTGCAGCCACTGAGCAGCAACAGCCGAAGATTATTTTCTTAACAGCTGTAGGGCAGTCGCGTGAAGGTGATCAGCACACAAAGACAAGAGGTTGCAGCTGAGTTCAGAGCTGCGTAGGATTAATAGGTGCAGAAAAATTATATGCAGCTCCCCCTGAAAATAGACAAACACACAAGCGGCTAAAAACTGTATGTAAGCGAGTATGAAGAAATGAGGGACCTTTCGAGGGTGATTTTGAATAACTTAAGGGCAAAAATAATTGTATTATGTAAGGCTAAGCTTTAGTAATTAATTATAAAGCAAATAATGAGCCCTTGAAAAAATGAATGGGGAAAGATGACTCGTTTTAAAGTTTGAGGGTATGAATTTACGATAGACAAAGGACTGTGAGTATATTTGGCCCGAAATAGCTTAAAATGCAAATTATCTGGGCTTAATGCTGGGGCTACACCTAACGAGAAACGTCAATGCTCATAAACGCAACAATTATTGCCTTAATTTTAACGCGATAAAGTGAGTGGCCACACTTGGACGGTCAACGTCATTTCAATTTCAATGCCGTTGAACGGCGTTAAAGTTGGCATTAATGTAAACTGACCTACTGATTATTTTTTAACTCAAAACGGGACATGGGTTTATTTATACTCCCCAGTTAGCAGGTTAACAATAAAAAAAATATTATGTTATTTATTTAAAAACTGTAACTTTATACAATTAATGTTCACTATAATTATAATCACATTAATCATATTTTTATTTTAACAAATTGTGAAAAATAAAAATTAATCATCAGTTCAATTTGCTTCATTAAAGCAAATTTCTTCAGACAGTAATTATTAAATGCAACATATTTTTTAATTATATTTATACTTGTCAGTGGAACAAATTTGCTTTAATAAAGTTGGTGATGATTTTAAATAAGAATAAAATTCTGGGCAAGTTTTTTTTACATTGACCATTTTACATTGTTATCAACATCGCCTTGAGAACTGAAACCTGTAACTGATTTTTTCAGACCTCCACAATTTATTCATAATAGAAAAATAGTTTTTCTACTGGAGCATTTGTACCAGGTAGACATAAAATATATTCGATTAAAATGCAAAAGAATTTATGTTGAAGATTGTTGGTGCGAAAGTGTTTGAATACTTCCACCCAACGATTTTCTGCAAAACTTTAAATTATCCCATTCAGTTATTTTTGGTCGGTCCGCTCTCGCACCGTTCGTGTCTGACGAACTTCATAGTTTAAAATTTTCGCGCGGTTCAGGAAAACGGGACTATTTTGCGTCCCGGAGCTTTGTTTGCGGACAACGGGACAGGTGACCGAGGAAAGGGACAGTCCCGTTAAAAACGAGACGTGTGGTCGCTTTACGTTAATATTCCTTGAATTTCAGGAATATTAACGTAAACTCTATTTTGATGAGTGTAAATGTTTATTATATGATATATTTTATCATTGCCTAAGCATGGCTCTGTTTGCAGAATCTCAAGAAACGTAATAACTTTTCATTATTCCACTCCATCACAGCCATACATTGACCCGTTGCGCTCATGCCACAATGAGACAAACGTAGTGTGGCCGCTTCAACGCGTTAATTCGTGCGTTAATCTCTTTGATGTACCGCCACTCGAGGTTATCGCCCAACGGCAAACGGCATTGTTAATGCCGTTGTAAAATTATCGCGTTAAGCGTGGCCACACCTACATTCAACGCCCATCAACGCGATAATTAATGGCATTTCTCGTTAGTGTAGCCCCAGCATTAGAGTGCCTTCTGGTTTATTATACAGACTAGAAGCTAATCACTCACGTCAAAAAAGGACTATCGCCTTGTTATGCAACAAATAATGAAATGGAAAAGGGAAATATGAAAAGGAACGAGCTCACTCTTTAAAAAAAATGTCCAAGCGCAGCGGTTCCGCAAGCAAGCCGTAGATGCCGGTTTGCTGGTGTAGGCTACGAAGACACTGGCGCGAAGCTCCTGTTTATTCCCGAATCCCGAAGCTGGAAGTCGTAGTGGTCTGGCTGCACGGCGCACGAAGTATTAGTTGATCCCGTCGTATTCCGGTGCTGAGTTAGCGTGGCGTGGCTATGACCTCTTTGCCCTTCACCTTTGACCAATGTAGGTTAATCTTCAAAATCCGACGAATGATTAGCAAGTCCTGTCACGGTCGCCACTTTTGTACAATATGGTACAAAGAAATGAAACTTCGGAGGAGTCTCAGTAATCTATTTTAATGTACTATTTCACTTGTACACTATTATATTATCTTAAAATATTAAATAGGACGAGCTAACAGATTAAGAGTCGAGAAGGTAAAAGTACATTGAATAATTCAATTGAACAGTCGTTGGCTATTGCCAGTACTACGTATGTAAACGTAACGATATGCTATTGGTAGAAGTACAAATAGATTTATAAGAAAGAAATATGGACCTTAAACATAAACAATTACGGTGAAACTTAGTACTATTATCTAGCCTAACAAATCAAACGTACCTACACTTAAGACATAATAATTGCTATACAAGTTACATTACATCTACTTAAATAATAAATACTTAAAACGCTAAGACGAAGCGGCGCGAACATGCGTGAATCTGACGGTAACCACGTTTCTTCGTTGCAATTCTTCTGAACAAATTTGATCCATGATTCTTTTGTTTCATGACACGACCGAGGAAATCTTTAAATCCAAATAATAATAAAAAAATATTAATTTTAATGCATTAACATTTCCTACCGTTATTATATATTAATATTTAACTTTTCATAATTACTTAACCTCTCAGACCTTGACATTTTATTGGACAAACTTAGTCAGAACTATGGTCAAGCCAAAGAGTTGAAATATCGAATTATTTGTATGAAGGTCAAGCGAGCGCTAGAGTAACGACGATTTGTCGATAAATGAAATATTTTTATAAAAAACTAACAACAAACTTTCTTTTGTACTTAATTTTTTGTTTATTTGCCTTACACTCACGACGAAGAAATAGACTAAAGTATGTAAAGTAAACGCGACGCATGGTAAAAGTGGAACCTCGTCATTTGAAGTAAATTCTCTTAATTTAGAAAGCGTAATTTAGTAACAAAACTAATTCTAATAAAATTTTAGTTGTATAATTGTTATAAATAACATTTAAAAAAGTATTGTTCTGAGCACTCTTAACTATAGGTCTGACTAAAGGTAGTGATTATATACTCTTTGGTTTTGAGGGTTCCTTTCTAAATATTAACATACTCTTTGGAGCTTTCTACAAAGGTGATCATGGACTACCTCATGTGTACTTCAAAGAATTGACAGATTAACAGTCTGTGCATAAAAATGTTTTACTCTTTGACATTCACGTATACGTTGCAGTTGATAAATATAATTAAATTAAGCGTGTTTTAAAGATAATATGTTGAACTTACTGGTGAAAAGTCACTCCTTGACTTACTTATGTTTCTCGAGTTGTTTGAACAGTATCTCAATGCACATGAAGGCATATTAATTTAAAAAAAATTCTTCACTTAAACGTCTCACGTTGCAGCAACAGCTTCACACAGACTAAGTGAGTTGGAATGCGCGCGCTCTAACGCATGTTACATATAATCGAGTTGAGGCGTCTCCTCTAGTACGTAGTACATTATAACTCAATGAAACGTATATTAAAGTCAGCAGTCATGGACGTATACAAATTTGCTCAGCTCAATTTGCGAACACTGGTTATCAACTGGAAAACCAACGCGATTAAAGAGGAACTTTACAAACTATTTCGGGGAATATGGAATACTATTTGAATGGAAATAAATATTAATTTTAGTCTTAATTCAACGATTTGCTCTGGCTGAATAAGTTTCAAGAATATTTTGATGACAAGCGGATTGTGGGAATATTTTGAACAATAGTTTTCTTTTTTTTTTATAAAATAATCTAATTTATTACATGCTTACTGACTGATTGGTTATCAGTTATATTTAAACACATTCATATGTTTTTCAGAAACCATATATATTTTAACTAAAACAACAAGTTCAAACTGCTGCTGTTACTGACTACAATAGTTTGAAAAATTTTGTTTTGTACTCAATTCACTAATCACACGTTTACTCACTGAAATTTTACAAAATAATTTTTGCTTAAAGCAGGTGTTGCGTGATAAGTGCCTCTATATTTTCGCTCGCAATATTTATGCAATTTTATTTAATAAATTTTAAGATCCACATCAAACTGCATAATTTGATTCAATTATGAAAAGGAAATGGCGTTTAAACTCCATATGCAGTGTAGAAGTTTTCATGCTTCAACTTGTTAAAATAAATTATAATGTTGTTATTTCAATTGTGTAACTTATACACGTCTAAATAATATATAAAAAGGTAAAACTTTTAAATTCAATAAAAGAAGTAGTTCCACGGCTGGACATAAGCTTTCCTTCAGTTCTCAAAGGTTTTTAGGAACATAAGAAATTATTATAATTAAAATCTATGAACTAACCACGAATAAACTCTTATTTAAGTTAGTTCTCCAGTAACCGTCAAGCATTCGAGTAATATTCTCTCGTTCCATCTAATCAGAATAATAAATATAACGGTAATCGCTCGTGAGTGAAACACGAGACGGCATTGTCTAATATTGATCGCTTCAGTCTAAATGTCAGTAATAAGATGAAACTTGTTCCACTTTATGGCATGTAAACAAATCCGAACTGTAAAATGACGAAATGCTTAGTGTTTTGTTTAAATGACTAAATGTTAATAAAACTAATCATTACATAATCAAAGTTATAAAAAAATATATTAGAGTCATAAATACTTCTATAAATTTGTAAGATAAGTGACGTTTTACCCAAGGGAAATATGCGAACTTCTTCATCAGTTGTCGACTTCATCTATCTTGTGCAAATAAAGCTCACAATGTTGGCTGATTCCGAGTAAAGCCCTTTCAATCTTGTGTCTTTTTTTCATAGGATAAGGGCAAGCCAAACGAGCAAATAGTCCATTTAAATAAAACTAGTTTTACGGATTTTATCGCGTATATTAACTTATTTTATATTCCCGACGTTTCGAGTACTTTACAGCACTCATGGTCACGGGGGGACTGAGGTATTTGACGTCCCAATGTCATAGTTAACTACGGTTACCTCCAGATTAAAATTATTAATTTTTGTTCCGATCTACGCAGTATGAACTTACAGTATCTTGAAGTCTTGCAGTTGTATGCTTGGGTTGGGATTTAATTTTATTAATTATAGGATCCCAAGCAGATGGTAACATAACCATCTTCTCTATTGAAATTAGGATGTTTTTTAATTTCAATAGCCTCGCGAATCATCCTTGGAAGGAATCGGTGTTCTTTAGCGAGGATTTGTGGTCTATCAAATCTAATGTAGTGACGGGGGCGATCCTGTACATGTTCACAGACTGCAGACTTCCCGGAGCGTCGATTCTTCACATCAGCTATGTGTTTAAATACCTCAGTCCCCCCCGTGACCATGGGTGCTGTAAAGTACTCGAAACGTCGGGAATATAAAATAAGTTAATATACGCGATAAAATCCGTAAAACTAGTTTTATTTAAATGTGTAGTGTTCGCGTAAATATAAGAAATCATTGAGCAAATAGTCCACCTGATGGCAAATGATTGCTGTCGACCATAGACATCTACATCTATCCTCGATTACGAATCAAAATTCAGATGCGTTGTCACCCGTGAGGATTAACATGGAATGCCTAGTTTCCAGTAAAAATGGTCTCTGATTCTCTACACTTACCATACAAAACACAGCAGCGTTACGCTGCTATTTTATGATGGTATCTATGAGAGCGTGGTCCTTCCCGGTCTAAAAGGTGACTTTGAAAAATTTCAGAAAGATGACGTAGTTTCCAACATTTGGCAGTATAACCACCTCGCTTACATCAGACGTAAAATACTCGGACCGGTGACGGGCAGTAGCTTAAAAGGCGTGAGAAATCTGGTGCTGGTCTGCGATATGGTTTGTACCGTGACAGTCAATACACCTGCTAAGCGTGATAATTAAGACAAATCCTCCCAACAATGACAGAGGCCCATTGCTAGTAGTGGACTTGACTTCTACGTGTTGAACAAGAAAGAGAAGATTTATGAATGTGGATATAAAAGTCACAACCTACTACGTCCCACTCCTAGGGCACAGGCCTTCTCTCATTTCTGAGAAGGTTTTAGGGCTAGAAAAAGTCCGCCGCGCTTCATCAATGCGTGTCGGTAGACTTTACATGTCTTTGAATTATTTTTTTAATTTCTTAGACATGCAGGTTTCCTCACGATGTTTCACTTCACCATAGAGCACGTGATAAATCAGCACTTAATATTGTAACTAACAATTTCATAACATATTTTGTTATACATATGAAAACAGCAGCTTTAATTACTATGCTGTGTACTAATATTGCTTTTATTCTTCATTTACCAATCGAGATTTAAAATCCGTGTATGTGCAGTGTAGTGACGGTTAAGAATATCCACTATCCTACCGTGGGTGTCGTTAGAGGTGACAATGGGAAACAGGCAGAAGATGGGCAGCAGCATCTTCCTGATAACAGCAATATTACAATAAAAAACTGCGGTTGCCAAACCGCTCGCCGAGCGTGGCAACTAAGGCAAAAAAAAGTAACGAAGAGACGGCCCCCAGTCCCAGGCGCCCCAGTTATTCCTCGCTACGGTGGTGACCATGGTAACGGCGGGGCAGGGGGTGTTAAGAATCTCCGTTGGAGGGTCAATTGCCACCTACGACGACTCGACCTAGCAACATACAACGCACGCACCCTGAGGACTGACGAGAAGATCCTGGAGCAAGAAGAAGAGATAGACAAGTTGCATTGGAATATTATAGGATTATCCGAGGTCCGAAGAGAGGGGGAGGACACGGTAATTTTTATCACACAGAAAAACCCCGAGCATTGCCCTCTCTATAGCTCGCTAAGCGACCTTGAGCTTCCTTATACGGTCAGCAGTGAAGAACCACGTTTCAAATGGTATCAGTCAACACGCACTGTTTGTAGAATCTCGTTTTCAAGTAGTGACGAGATGTGTCGTAATTTCCCGAACGCTGCCCAGCCAAGTTGAATCCTTCGGTTGACCTCTCGGTCGAAATTGGACTCACCTAGTCGAACTATTTGTCCCAGGTAAACATACTCGTAATAATTGTTTACTAGGTGTATGCACTAAATTACGTTATTATGTAATTCATAATAAAATACTCCTACTTCCAATTTACTTGACTTGAAAACAGGAGCAGGCTCCCAATTCGACAGCATGTTTTTGTATGGAGTGCTACCTACGCGATGTATTCGTTAATTGTTAACCGATTTACTTTTTTCTATTAATTAACAATGCGTGTTGTTTAAGTTTTTTAAACTCTTATATTGTTACTCACTTTTGAAGTTAATACTACTTACCTACCTCGGCAAATGAATTAATTGCTTTTTGCTGAAGAATGATGTCATAAAAAGACAGACTGTATAATAGAATAGAATAGAAAATAATAATTTTTATTCAATATAGATCACATGTGTAATTCTTATTGAAAGTCATTTTTCATCACTGGTTCAAAAAAACCCTCTGTCCTGAGAAGAACCAGCAAGAAACCCAGCGGGACTTTTTTAAAATGAATTTTACAATATAAATGGTTACAAATTATTTACGAAATTCATTTTAGAAACAGCTTGGAAGCGACCACCTCATTCCCAGGGGTTATTATCAACAATATATTCATTTATATTATAATAACCCTGGTTGCGCCACCGCATACGTTTTGTATTTCGTTAGTTGTAGGGTAGTAGTTAAATGTTTGGCTGGCAAAACTTCCTTCTTCCACCTCCTTTTTCTAGCACATACCGAAAGAGAGTGGATTGGACCGGCGCGTGGGACGGCCGCGTTGACAGTATAGTTGTAGACGCAAACCGCAAGACAAAATTGTTGTCTTAATAGTGTTGCGCGCCACTATTAATGTCTTGTACATGGCAACACTAGCCACTAGCGCCCTCTGGTATCGAGTAGCAGAACTAGGAGAGTCAAGATCCTTCTAGAAATTTCGGGACCGAATGTACTCGAACATTCTAGATGTTTCTACAGTAGAAGGTTCTGGAAACTATCTGAGGCCCTATATAAGGCCGGTATAGACCGCGACCGAGTCAGTATTGAATTGGCGATACAAGCGAAGACTTCGAAGCGATACAACTGCGAACTAAAGTGATCTGTAGTAAAATTGTGTTCTGTTATTAGTGTGGTTTAAAGTTGTAAATAGTGTTGTGTAATTAAAGTGTCAATTTTGGTTATTCACTCGGCAGTTTTTAATTGTCTCGAACCCCAAGCTCGTAACAATAGTTATTTAATCGCTGGAAGTTGGTTTGGTGCATAAAAATTTATCGGGAAGAGTTCAAGTATCACCGTGATTCATCGCGCGCCCAGGAACAGTCGAATATACGAGATACGCCGCCATTGTTGCTAATTCTGGTGCTGATGTGGTACTTCAGGGTATGGAACTATTTATTCCTTCCTCTATGGTGCCCATCGGAGACAGATCTCAGCCATGGTTTAGTCGCTCCTGTAATATAACATCACGCTACAAGCAGGAGTGCTACCGGGCCTGGGCTGACGCATCAACGTCCCGGGATGTAAACACCAGCGCCATAAAAAAAAGTATAATTCCGCCTCCAGGTTCTTCAAAAGAGTCATTGCCAAGGCAAAGTCACAGCACATAGGCAGAATTGGCGAGAAACTAGTTTGCCTTCCTTCGGAAACCCGTGAATTCTGGTTTCTCGCTATGGCTGTCCAAGGGAACTTCTGTCAGCCGTCTCTTCCAACTCTGCACAGGGAGGACGACTCACTGGCCCATGCCGCAAAGGAGAATGCCGATCTGCTAGGCTCTTTCTTTGCATCCAAGTCGACTCTCGATGACGGGAGGAACACATCAACGACCATCCCGCGGTGTGAGTGCTCTATGCCGGATGTCCTGTTCACAGAGCGCAAAGTGGTTCGCAAAGCACCCTGGACATCCAAGTCAGGTGGGCCTGAGCAGGAACCCAAATTGTGCTGAGGATGTGTGCTCGGGTTGGCACCGGTTCTAACGCATCTTTTCCGGTACTCCTACTCCCTAGGCGTAATCCCGAAATCATGAAAGACGGCTTTTGTCCACCCAATCCCTAAAAAAGGTGACAGCTCAGACCCGTCTAAATACAGGTCTATCTCCATCACCTCCTTGTTGTCCAAAATAATGGAATCCGTTATAAACTGCCAGCTCATGCGTTACTTTGAGGATCACCAGCTGATTAGTGACTGTCAATACGGTTGTCGTCAGGGTCGATCAGCTGGTGATCTTCTAGTCTACCTGACTCATAGATGGACGGAAGCAGTAGAGTTCTAGGGAGAGGCGATGGCCGTTAGTTTGGACATTGCGAAGGCCTTCGATCGGGTTTGGCACTTCTTTTGAAGCTCCCTTCCTATGGGTTCCCCGAGAAATAATGAATGAATGAGTGAAATCTACTTTATTGTACACCAATAAACAAGAAAAAATATAAATTATGCAAAGGTACAATTGGTGACATTATCACTCACTTTTAAATCCCATCAAAAGTCCACTACTTAACATAGGCCTCCCCTTAGATTACCTTATTAGCTTACCTCATCATATGAGACATAGTTGCCCTTCTTGGCAGGTGGTTTGTAACCAGATCTTTTTAAGGTGTTATAAGGAAAGATGCTGCCCATCTGGTTTTGTTTCCCTTTGTCGCGTCTATCGACACCCACGGACGATATGGGGTAGTAAATCTTATCTTCTTACACCACCACAACACTTATAAGGTTATCACATAAAAGAGAGCTATCCCAGGCCACTGAGAGAGGTAAGCAGTTTCTAAAATTTTGTATTTTTGTCCTTTGACTTAAGCTGCAAAGGATTTACGGTAGGAAGAGGCTTACATTTGGAGCGACCCTGACTCACCTCCCTCGCTTCTTTCAAATTCGTTTATTTAAGTTTACACGACTCGGTCATGGATACTCTTACTTTAGCTCATCTCCAATATATCGCAAATTTGGTAAACTTTCGTCTTAGTATTTGCCCATTCTGTCACAAATTTCTACATTATAAATATTCGTTGACTCCCTTTCATAATTTATTATTTTTACCTGTGCAAAACATAAGAGCATTATTTTCTTTCTAATACAATTTGAATATTTTAGCAGCGCGTCCAACGAAATAGCAAGGGCGCCACAAGTGCACGCGTAAATATAGAGCAGTAGACGTACGAATTTTGTAATATAGAGCACTTATTCGTCGTAAGCTATCTGTGGCTAGACTTGCAACCAGTGTCAGAGATACAGATACAATCAGTATATGTCGAGACTCGAAACAAAACTAGTTTTGTTTTCACAAGTTTTACAAGATGGGCGCAGTAGACAGGCACTCTGACTTTTAGGAAGCAGATGTGTAACCAAATACAAAGAGCAGACATTTGAAATATAGTTTATATTGACAATGCACATACATACTCGTGTGTATGTGAGGATATATTGATGAAATCAATTTCAAGAACGTTTTACATAGAAAATACAGTCAGCTAAATTCCAATCAAGCTACAAGTGCCTCTTCTAACTGTAGTTCATAAAATGTATTGTAATATAGTAGTTTCAAAGAGCATCTTTATTCTTTAAATACGCTTCAAGATTATGAGTAAATATACGTTTCCTTTATATTTTTCCTTCAGCAAAATATTTATATAGTGACATTACGGATTTAGCTCGACATAGCTTGCACAAGCTGTATTGAGTTAATGTTGCCTTAGTAATTACAGCGACGATTCAAATATGCTATGTGATTTCAACCTTAAGTGCGTCTTATTTTTGAGACGTTACTTGTTACGTATTTCCACAGGTGATATGACCTTTAGTTCTTAATTTACTAAGGCACGGCGTGGAGTATTTACATAGAGTATGTATTGAATATAAATTATTAAATATACTGTGATAGTAATTTCTTAACGAAACATGTAATTGTCAATGCCATAGGCGTGCATACCATACGTTACGCTGTGTCCACGTACTTACACTTTTAAGCCATCTCTCATCCAAAAGATAATTGCACACTAGTGCTAGAGCTATTCATTTGTACAGAACTTTGAAGACCTGTCTTGGTTGTTATGAAACCCCGCAGTTGTCATTACTATTTCTAGTTAGGTCGTTTTCATTATTTTATTGTAACTATACCTTACTGATGAAATATTTAACCTCTGACAGATAACTAGATGATACAGAACATTTTTGATAAGTGGGACAGATACTCCTTTTGACATTAAATTTTTCCAACATCCTTGGGAACAACAATTTTCTCAACTTTACCAAGCAACTAAACCCAAGTATGGCAGCATTTATCGGGTAACCATTTATAAAAAAAGGATATTAAAAATATAGACAGAGATTTGATACTGATTTTCGAAATGAATTCTGACATTATAAGTTTTACAATACAAGTATATAACTATACGAGTTTGGTAAGATTACAATAAAAGAGATCAGTGTTTTTTTTTATCAGATGCGAAAGGTATTCGTCGACAGTTTTTATTTGTACTGAATTTTAAGAATATCCAACGTGTCCAATATTTTTGTTTGCTTATTTTTTTTTCATAAATCTGTAAATATCCGTAGGACATGCTAAATTTAAAGAAGCTCTTACTTTCAAATAATAATTTACAGTTGTTGAATTTAAAATTTTGGCGAAAGTGATCCTGTTCACCCAACGTTCGTATCTGTGTATTGGTGTTATAGACTTACTTTTTAAAATAAAAACGGCATTAGTCATACTTCAGTAGTTTTCGCGTTCCTAAGGTACTAGGTGTTCAAAAAGAGTATCGGGTATTTGTGTTAGCGCTGAAGTTGATTCGGAGCAGCGGAGGGACGCGGGGAGGAGATTGTGGAGTCCGCCATTTTGTAAAGTTCTAGTCGCAATGGAACTGTACCCGGGGACACATCGCGATTTTTGCGTACGAGCGTATTATCGTAACGGTAATTCAATAGTGACTACTCAACGTTTGTATCGTGTAGAGTATCGTGCACGTAATGCACCAAGTAATGCATTAAAATGGATCCGATGTTCGAAAATACAGGTGCGACGGTAAAAATTCAAAACTCTGGTCGCCCTCGTTCAGTCCGCGACCAGGAAACAATCGAAGAAGTGAAGTCGTCAGTTCGTCAAAATCCGTCTTTATCCATCCAAAAGCGAAGCCAAGCACATCACACATCACATGGAACATCAAAAAATCGTCTTTGCATTCGATTTTAAAGAAAGATTTGCATTTAAAAGCGTATAAAATTTCATTGGTTCAAGAATTGAAGGATACTGACTCGTAAATCGAATGAATTTTGCGAACTAAATGCTGCGGCGATTCAACAACTTTGAAAACATACTGTTCAGTGACGAAGCCAACTTTCACCTGAATGGGCATGTAAACAAGCAGAATTGTCGATACTGGGCAGAGGATAATCCGACACGAAAGCATGAACGACCCTTGCACAGCCCAAAGGTCGGTGTCTGGGCCACTATGACTGCTAAAGGCATAATCGGCCCTTATTTTCATGAATATCGACGAAGCCGACCGCTCAATGTGAATAGTGACCGTTATTGCGATATGCTCCGAAACTTTTTGGGCCCAGAGTTGCAAGGAGCTTCGAGGTTTCAACTCAAGAACGTCGTTCTAAAAAGACGGGGTCACTTGCCATACATCAAATCAATCAATTGAAGCTGTTAACCAATTATTCCCGAATAAGGTCATTTCACGTAGAGGTAACATCAACTGGCCTCCCAAAAGCCCCGACCTTAGCCCGCTTGACTATTTCGTATGGGGATATCTTAAAAGTAAGGTTTATAAGAATAATCCGACGAACCTAACACAATTGAAACAAAACATCAGGTCATAAATTGCAGCAATATCGAGGGCTATGTGTCAGCGTATTATCACCAATCTTCGTTTCAGATTAGAAGAGTGCCAGCAGCGTAACGGTCACCATTTGGATAACATTATATTTTCGAAATAATTTCCCATTTTGTATTCTAATAATCAAAAATAAAACAATTACTTAAATACTAGTAGTTTTTGTTTTATTGAACTAACAAATACCCGATACTCTTTTTGGACACCTTGCACTTTATACCCGCTCCCCGCGTCTCTAATGTTTAGTTGAGAGTAAATATTTAATTAAAGGTAGTTTATTACTCAAGTTTTTTGGAAGTAATTGGAAGTAAAGACTAGAAATGAGTTGGCGAATGACTGGAACTTTAGGCCTAGTCAGTTTAAATAGCCTATCGTGTAGAGGATGTAATGGAGGTCATGGTTGAATAGAGGTAAAAAGTTCTCATTACACTCGTAGGGGGTCAAAATGGCCAAAAACCAAAAAATTGGGGAGTGGCTTGAACTTTAGGCATAGTCAGTTTGAATAGCTTATCATGTAGAGGATGTCATGAGGGTCATGGTTTAATAGGGGCGAAAAGTTCTCATTACAATCCTAGGGGATCAAAATGGCCAAAAACCAAAAAATTTAAAATTCTTATTTCTTATTCTTACCTCCACATTAGGATTTTCGCCTGTATCGTGGGGGCAGTTTACATACATAAATTTCACAAGGGCAAACATCCAGACCCGAAACAATTATTTGTAGGCCATACAAATACTTGCTCTGTCCCGGCGAAAATGTTCCACTGGAAGTTAACCAACAAAAACAGTGAGATATTCCGTTGGTACAGAAGGTGCAGAAAGATTTGTTTCATAATTTCCATAGTGACCAAGATAAGGCACGCCTTCTAGCTGTTTCGACTAAGGAATCTAGTCACTAGTTACACGCTTTACCATCAAGTAATCGGCACATCGCTGTAGGAATTGACTAGGAGCGGCGATTTGTCAACATCATCAGTGCCCTCTAGCATAGCGTCGACAAGTTTGGGCTCCACGGACTTTCTTAAGAGAAGTGCTAAGGTTTTCACAGCACGGTTCTTTGAACGATGTCATCCGAAGGCTCTTATCTCTATAAATGTTCCCTCGGTTTAAGAGCCTTGTGGAATATTTAGAGACGATGGCAGGAGACAACGGTATGACATTGGTCCCTTAGGAGAGAGAGGTAAAGCCGTAGTGTGGGATGCTACTTGCGTGACAATTTGGCCTCATCTCAGGGGTACCTTGTATAGAGCCGGGCGCTCAGAGGCGGCTGAACTGAGTATGTGGCGCAAATATGAGTCTCTGAGAGATGACTACATATTTGTGGCATTTGCTGTAGAGACTATCGGTCCGTGGGGTCGACGTGCGGTGTAGTTCTTAAAGGAACTACATCCGCGGCTGGTCATTGCTGCTGGTGATAAGAGGGCTGGCGCTTTTCTCGCTCAAAGGCTAAGTATAGCCATTCAGCGGGGAAACGCAGCCAGCGTTCTTGGCACGATACCGCGTGGAGTAGGACTGTTTGATAATTAAATTACTAGGTAAAATTAAAATATTGATGGAATATTTTTGTTTTTTTAATGTAACATGTTTTTAAGAGTAAGGGTAGAAAAGAGCGCACTGTCCACTTGATGAGATATGGATGCTGTAGTCCAAAGACAGCTACATCTGATATCAATTAAGAATAAAAAACCTAAAAATTTCTTTTCATTTAGTTGTCGGTTCTTCAAGCTAAATGAGATCACCAAGCTGAAGTGGCAATGGGCCGGCCGGCTAGCTTCGTTTGTGATTTGAAACATGGAAAAAAGGTTTCTTTGAGGTTTTATTGTGGGAATGTTACAGCTATTTGAAATATAACATCAAACGATTTTTTTGATATTTTAAACTAAATTTGCTTTAGTAATGGCATTAATATAGTAGCAAAAATAAACTACCATTTCGCGACGGCTTAAAGCATGTATAATTTTATTTTATGTGTATAAGTATCGTGCGGGTAGAATTAGGAAGCCAGGATTCTCGATATAAAATACAGAACAGCCCAATGATATCTGCTGTGTTTGGTGAGTGTAGAACAGGCTCTATCTAACTTATATTCCCTCGTACCCCTATTAAATTTAGTAGTCAATGGCGAACCCCTAAAGACAAAAATAAGATTTCTTCTGAAAATATAACAGTCACAAAGATAATTATTATTTTGATTGATACGTTGCAGCCGCAAGTAAACGCGGAGGTTGTTGATCAGGCGTGCACTGTAGAGTAAGTAATGTAACTGGGGTGCAATATCATGCGTTTATCGCGCATGAGTCAGTGAGACAGCCGCCATAACGTATATCTTATTGCAAACCCCCTACGATCAACTGGCGAACCGCGAGTTCGCGTACTCAACTCTGAGAAACCCTGGTGTAGAGAACCAGAGACCCTTTTTACTGGTAACGAGAAACTCTAACTTAGACCTCAGGTTCAACAACATACTTATATTTTGTTTATTAATCGAGGATTAATGTAGGTATCTGTTGGCCACAGGATCTCATTACCATCAGGTGGGCTATTCGCTCATTGGTCAACAACAAATATTACAAGCAGTGCTCGCCCACTAGCGCATTGTTTGAAAGCCTACGTCAAAGTGTGGACTTCAAAAGGCAGTTGATGATGATGATGATTTTAAATGAATATTTTTTTAATATCCATTGGTACACTTGAACTATTTTACTTAATTTAAATCGAAGTTAATCGTTTTACAATTCCGTTATGTCATGTAATACGGTGAACTCATAAGAGCAAGTGATTAATTTTTTATCTTTTTATTTTGTGCACAAAATAATAAACTTGCTCATAGTGCCACATGCACAGTTCTTTGATGATATTTTCATAATGATTGAAGCCGATTAAAATATCTAAAAAAAATTTTTCCTTTAAGCTAACAATCTTATGTAATATTTATTTCTAGACTGTGAAATTAGATATATTGTTATTTGAGCAACCCATTACAGTCGAAGAAAGTATGCATTTACCTCCATTTAGGTATGTAAAATATTAATCGCAATTACGTTAGTAATTGCGATTAATATTTTATTTAATATTATTTTATTCTTATTGCTTACTAACAGTCAACTAACACAATGAAATTATTAATTATTTAACTTTAATAATGGGAGAAACAGACTGATCCCACGTACGCAACGTATGCGATGCAACGCTACCACGTTGGTGTACACACTTGACCTACGTATGCAACGTGCGTTTGGCGTCAGACACTCTTGTCACTTCTTAGCGGACGCACGAGTACAAACTTATAGCATGTTTTCTGATTCTGGGAGTGAGTTTGGGAATGATTTACTTAGTCTAATGTTCATAAATGAATCTACAATCCAATGCAATTCCAGGGGTAAAGAACTGTTCTTGGTTGAGTGTAATTAAGTACCTAATTTTAGGTATGCATTGGACTCTAGTTTACATTTAAAATATTTTTTTAATATTGAAGGTAATAAGGTGCCTCACTGTAGTACCAATAATTGGATTGATTGCTTATTTAGGACAATATCATATCTGTTGAATGGGAACCAATTTTTTACTTGATAAATTCGGAAGCAAATGCGTAGTGAATTACGTTATTCCGGTCATTTTGTTGTTTTTTACAATATAAAACACAAGCGTATAGTTTACCCAATAATATTAGGTCCTTACATATGAAACTGGTGTTTTGTACGGGAGGAATATAAAGTCATTTTTTTTGTAAAATATATTTAATTAATCAAAGTATGCACCACCGTTGTTATCTATGCACTTTTGTCATCTCATAGGTAGTTCATTGATCCCTTTACTAAAAATAGGGCGAGAATCAATAAACTCTTTGAAGGCGGTTTGGACTGCCGCATGGGAGTTGAATTTTTTTCCTTGTAAGAAATTGTCCAAATTCCGGAAAAAATGGTAATCTGTTGGAACAAGGTCCGGGGAGTACGGTGGATGTCGCAGATATTCCAATTGTAGCTCATCTAACTTAGTGGTTGTTTGTTGTGCAGTGTGTGGTTTTGCGTTGTCGTGAAGCATCAGTGGCCTAGAGCGATTGACCAATCTCGGTTGTTTAGCAGCTAGTTCTTCCTTCATGGTTTGCAGTTGCTGACAATAGATAACTGCCGTAATTGTTTGGCCAGATTTTAGAAAGCTGTAGTGAACGATACCGGCGTTAATCCACCAAACATTCACAAGGAACTTTTTTTTTTGAGTCAATTTTCGTTTAGGGCAGGATTTGACTGGGTCTCCAGGATTCAGCCATTGAGACGAGCACTTCCGATTATCGTACAGTATCCACTTTTCATCACAAGTAATGATTCGATTTAAAATCCCTTCATTATTGTGTCGGTTGAGCAAAGTAACACAGCAGTCGACGCGTGTTTGCAAGTTCAATTCACTCAATTCATGAGGTACCCATCGTTCAAGTCTTTTTACTTTCCCGATTTGCTTCAAGTGGATTAATACAGTTTTATCACTTACCCCGAAGCCTGCAGCTATGAAGTGCTTTGTGACGGATCCGCTTCCACAATAGCCTTTAATTCTTCATTTTCCACTTTGGTCTCCGGCCGTCCACGGGGTTGGTTCTGAAGGTCGAAATTTCCAGAACGAAAACGTTGAAACCAAGAACGTACCGTGCTTTCTTTTGCGACACCAGCGCCGTACACATCATTAATTCTTCGAGCTGTTTCTGCAGCACTGGTGCCACGGTAGAACTCGTACTCGTAAATATACCGATATTTCATGTTTTCCATTGTGCGGTAATAAGCGACGCCAAAGAATAAAATAATGAGGAAAAAACAAATCAATGACTGTTTACAAAGCTCAAATGTACCTACTAAATGAATTTATAAATTTGAATTGGGAATTCTTAACCAAAGAGGAGATATTTCAGATCAAAGTGGTGAGTACGACATAACGCTAATTTCATATGTAAGGACCTAAAATTATAAGTGCATTCCTAATGCCTTATTGAATCGATGAGCTGTTCATTTCTCATTTTGGCAACAAAACGCGTGCACAGTGCAAATGTCTATTTGTTTATGACGTGCTACGCGTAAGTTCTAGGAACACACTGGTCGTACGCGTGGGATTGCGTACGAACATCCCCTCCACCTTCCCATGCCGATCTAGATATCGTAGTTCGACGTTACGTCAGACGCGTGTGATTGCGTTGCATACGATAAGTGTGTTTCTAATGCATAGTTTTTCAACAACATCAAGAGTCCAGACGTCATAATGCGTTGCATACGTTGCGTAGGTGGGACCAGTCTGTCTCTACGTTAAATGTCTCAAAATAAAGTTTAAATAAAGTTTTATACGGCTTAAATTGTTTTGCCTTTTTTTATATAAAACTGAAGTGACAAACCAAATTACAGATTATAAAAAGCTACTGCAGCCCATGGACTCATGCAGCAAACTTCAAACAAATCATTATCACCGTCAAAATACGAAGAAATGAAAAGTAAAACAAAAAGTAGACAGTGATATTTCCATTAATATTCAAACTCTTAAAAATTCACTGCACGAATCTTCCACTATTATAGTTAACATTTTAAATCCACAGGACAACGGACTGAATTAAAACTTAAAATATATTAACAAAGTAATATTAGCAAAAGAAGTCATGATATTGTAAAGACAGTTATCCCGAAAAAAATCCATAAAACAAATTTTATTTAATAAAAATGTTTCTCATAATACGATTACTTGAATTGTGATGTGTTGTGGCGTCGTAAGAATATCCACCACGCCATTTCGACCCTTGGGTGTCGTAAGACACGACTGTGAGAAATGGTTGGTTAATCTCATGGCGTGCGTTAGAGGGCGCTATAAACAGTTGTAAAGTACCGCGACAGGTGAGGGGCAGCAGCGTAAAATGTGCGACACGTCTGTACTGCGATCGCGAACAAGTCAAGTACTCCCTACAACTGGAGAGGTTCGTGTTCAGCAGAGCAGCTTAAGAGCAGAATAAGGAGAATATGAACTTGTTACAAAGTTTCACAGTAAGTATGGCGCCACTTACTGTGAAACAAGTTTCATATTAACAATATGACTCTAGCTTCCAATTGTCCCATTCTACTATTTACCAATCGTTAATTTTATTACTTAACTCTGATTTATAATAATGTACGTTATAGTAACGTACGTGTAATAAGTACACTATATAAACAGGTTTTCACATTTAATCTAATTTCTGAACGTGTAAAACGTTAGATTTTTGTATTAGCCCAAGAAACCGGTCCTGAGATACCTGCATTCATCGGCTTCAAGACGTCACTCCATCTAGTAGGCAGCCACCCTGCACCTTGCTTGCCCATAACGAGACTGCCGCTCGAGAAACTTTCTTCTCCATAGATTTTAGATTTCTTTGAGCTGGAACCTGGACGGCACATTGCCTACTGAGCGTACTTTTTTATTTTTAGGAATGTATTTTTTGGAAAAATGTGGTAGTATCACCAATATTACTGACATATTGGAGGATGAGTCGCTCGAGTCCGTAGGCTTTGACCTGCCCTAGGCCCTTACGTGTCCCCGGTGGTGCTAAACGAGCGACAAAGCCGAAAGGATAGACTCGGCTCCTCGCCGTATGGTGGCGAGGAGCCGAGAGAACTACCAACCCTTAGTTTCGCACCATGAGCCAGTAAGTAAAAGAAATGGCTCCGAGTTCCCGGCGCCCCTTAAATGGGGCAGGAGTGCAAAGAATCTCCGGGAGGAAAACCGGCGACGAGGTTCGCCACCCGTCACGTTCTGTCTCCCGGAGGGCGAAAAAGTGGATTGCGGAGGCCCATCTGGCTACGCTGAATATATGGAGCAATGAATGATAAGATGGATGAAGTGCGAAATGATGAATGATAGAGGAATAGATGTGTTATGTAAATGAGGACGAGGAAAGGATGCCACTGCACATGGCATGTATACCGCTTACTGGTCTGGTGTAGACGAGACCGAGCGGGCATGCCAGGGAGTCGGTGTCATCGTTTCAGAAAGAATGGGTCAATGTGTGAAAGATTAAGCCCAAGGCTGCTATCGATACGAATGAAAGTGGGCTTAAAGAAGTTGTTTGTGCTAGGGGTGTATGCCCCAGATATGTCTAAGCCCACTTATATGTAAGGATGGTGTTGATGAAATGTAAGGTAAATTAAAATATTATTATGTTAGGAGATTTTAATGGAAGGGTTGGGGTGAAGAGGTCTGGTTATGAAAGGATATTAGGAACGTTTGGCGATGAAAGTATAAATGAGAATGGTGAAGACCTCCTCACCGTATGTGTGAAAATAATATTTTGTGACGAACACTTTCTTTCGCCATAAGAGATTCATGTATACATGGGAAAGAGGTGATGATAGAAGCATGATAATTTCATAATGTGGATGAAGAATGAGGCAGTGGTAGATACAAGGGTTTACCGGGGGTCCAACGTAGGACAGATCATTATGGGTCTTATGCCGAATTAATGGTCTATTCAAGCGTTGGCGGCATCGGACATCTGTGTCTACCACTGCGTTAAACTGTATAAGAATAGAGGTTACAAGATGAAGGTGTGAAGAGAAGTTTAAATGTAGACTGAGAGAAATATAAGTGGTATGGATGAATTGTGTATGAATGATTTAGACTTGGGACTGTGTGGTATAATGTCAAGAAAGGTTTGGTGGATGCAGCTACTGAAGTATGTGGTGTAAGTAAGAACGAATGAAAGGAAAAATAATATGTTGTGGTGGGATGATGAGCTACGGATGAAAGTTGAAATAAAGAGAGCATGGCTAGATTTACTAGCCAAAGCTGGTAATTCTAACGGTATGATTGATGAGATTGAAAGAAAAAGCAGACTTTAGACGTATAAATAAGAGTAAAAGAAGTTGTTGAAAGGAAAAACAAGAAAGAACGAATAAAAAATGATAAGGATATCAATAACTTCCAGGCAAATATTAAAATGTTCTGGGACTCGTAAGAACTGCCAGGAAAATTCAATACAGCCTAGAATAAATGCTGAGACGAGAATGGCTGTATGCTGAATGATGAAGTTTCTAATTTAAAGAGATGGAAGGAATACTTGGAAAGCGTGTTTATGAGTGAAGAGTCGTCTGAATTAAGTGAAATAGAATTTCCGAAAGAAGTGGAGAGTAGGGAGATAAGTGTAGATGAAATAATGAAAGCAATGAAAACCATGAAAGCGGATAACGCAGCCGGATATAATAGAGTCACTCCGAAATGCTAAGGCTGGAGAGGTGTTAGCAGGCTGCTATACACCTTGTTTAATTTATATTGGGAACAAAAGTGGGAAGACTGGTGCAAAGCCGTTATAGTCCCAATATATAAAGAAAAGGGTCACAGGGACTGTAAAACTACTAGTATTAACACTTAGCATTGTGGGTAAACTGTATGCTAAGGTGTTAATTGAAAGAGTTGTGGAAGAAACTGATGGAAAAATTTGGGATGTGCAAGCTGGATATAGAAAGGGGATGGGGTGTACGGATAAAGTATTTTCCATGCGCATGATTGCGGAGAAGTTTTTGGCCATTATGTGCGTTCATGGACTTAGAAAAGGCTTATGATTGAGTGGACAGGAATGTGTTATGGCAAACACTTAACTCATTTGGTTTGAGCGCTGGTTTGATACAGGCATTAAGGTCTCTTTATAGGGACTCTAGTGCTGGTGTCAAGATCAATGGGGTCTACTCGGACTGGTTTGGCATTTTAAAAGGTGTCAGACAGGGCTGTGTAGCTGTTTAACCTATTTATGGACAGTTGTTTGCAAACTTTGAAAGTTGAAGAATGTGGGTTGAGAATGGGTGAGTTAACCGTCAAATGCCTTTTGTACGCCGATGATCAAGTCATATTTGCATCGTCGGCGGCCGAGTTGCAAATGATGGTTACTTTAATGAACTGGTCATTAAAAGAAAGGGGTATGAAACAAGTAAGAAGAAAGTGATGGTTTTTGAAAGAGATGTAAGTAAAACGTTATGTGAAATAAGAATAGAAGGGGAGATGATTGAGCAAGTTGATGAGTTTGTATATTTGGGATGTTTATTTAGCAGGGATGGTAGACATGATAAGGATATAGAACTACGAGTGAACGCAGGAAATAGACTGAATGGGGCTCTACATACTATAATGAAAAGTCAGAATGTATCAAAAAAGGCACGTATGGCAATTCATAATGCTGTGTTAGTCCCTACTTTAATGTATGGTAGTGAAAGTTGGGTCTGGCAGAAGAAGCATGAGAGTAGAATAAATGCTGTAGAAATGCGGTCATTAAGGAGTATGCTGGGCCTGAATCTGAATGACAGGGTGAGAAATAGTGTGATAAAAGAAAAGTGTGGTTTTGCAAGATGACGTTGTGACCAGTAATAAGAAAGAATGCTTCGTGGTTTGGTCATGTAAAGAATGAACGAGGAAAGAGTGACAAAGCAAATTTATGTTGCAGAAGTGAACGGAGGTCGGGAAGGGACGAGACGAAGGTTTATCGACCAAATTGGCGATATATTGGAAATGGGACAGATTGGAGTATCCTTAACCGACGAGCGTGTATGCGTAGATATATGGATGTAAAGGAGGCGAGAGAAGTGTGTCAGGATCGTGCCAAATGGAAGTCCGTAGTCTCTGCCTACCCCTCTGGGTGACAGGCGTGAGTGTATATGTTATGTTTTATATGTTTATTAATGACATCGATAAGCAGAAATTTCATTGCAAATAACAATTCTATATTCTATATAGCTTCTATATTGTCTTTTAAAACGAACGTGCGATATAATATGATTCCTACTTTTTATCGGCTCATATGTCCTAGTGACCTAAAAAACTTACTCTGCTTATTCCCAGAAACGGAATTAAGCCTATTATGAAATATGAAAACTGACGCTACGGTAAGCAACACAGTGAAAATTTGCCATAATATGTAACTCCTTTGTTGAATTTCTTGAACTACTCGTTTATTCTGTGTGCATGAATCATAGATATTAATAATTGATTTTTCATGTACTTAGTACTTAAGGATATGCTAGAATAATAATAATAATAAATCTTGGTTTCGGATAACAAATGAGATCCATATCAAAGAAGTTAGAAAAATCAGAAAATATAATAATTCGGTAATTTGTTTTAATTTACAAAACGCCATGAACAGTGAAAATGATTCAGTTATAAAAATGAAATTAAAATTTTGGTTTATATAGCGCTTTCACATCGAAACGACTACATACATCTCGTAGCAATAGTAAAAATGAGCGCCACAACTCTTCTTTGTTAGTAAGCTTTGACGAATATTTAAATTTACTTTGATAAATTCCAATGTTTTTTTTAATAAACTGCGTTGTGCACATTTCCTCAAGAAATTGTTTTTTATATTTCAGCCTTGATCTGCGTTACACGCTGTCAGCCGCTTGGCCAGACGACAGTGTGCGAATCTTCGACAAACTCATTACCAGGCAAACTAAGAAATAACGGATTGATTCCAGCTTTTCGATCGTCACCCAATGTGATTCAATAATATCGTTTTCGATACAGTTCCAAATATTAACGGACTTAGCTGGCCTTATGGCTTATCGTATCCTAGTGGATCAAATGACCTATGCGAAACTACGCCCAATATTCTTGGGCTCTAAAGACTAGTCCCCAAAGTGACAAATTATCCCAAAATTTTCCTTCAGGACTCTCTTCCAGTCTTCCTATTTTTGGAGGTACAAAAGTATATAAAATCATGAACTTATCGAGCTGCGGTCAGTTAAATTATTCTTATTTTTGTACACCAGTTACGAACGAGCTAGGATCGACGACTATCTGTAAAAGTTCGCCTAGTGCTGCACCGGATTTTCCATACGGAAACCTTCCGGTAAACGAAATGACTTTGGATGTAACACCATCAAGAATTTCTTTTTTATAAATACCCATTCTTCCTACTTCCCCGCTAACCTAACCCCAATACGCTGGTAGAAAGAATGGGTGTACAGCATCACTTTTTAAGACAAAAATATAAGTTTTACAACTGTGAATTGTGTGAAATTGGCTTCTTTAAAGGCATGTAAAGTGGACATTTACCGATTTATGAAAAAAAATAAGCAAAAAAAAAAATATCAGACACGTTGAGTCATTTTTAAAATTCAATGCAAGTAAACTTATACTGCAATATTTAGACACGTTTACTTGAATTTGTCGTCGAATACCTTTCGCGCCTGATAAAAAAAAACACATATTTATTTTATTTTAATAAAATTACAAAACTCGTAGTATACTTATATGGTCAGAACAGTATTGATTTCGGAAATAAAACAGTATCATATCTCCTCTTTCTTCTTCTTTTATCGATACACCGATGAAGGCTGACATTTATGCTTGGGTTTAAAAGTTGATTGAATTTTGTCCCCAAGGCAGTTGGAAAGATTGAATGTCGAAAAAATTAACATCTGTCCTTTAATTTGTTTAATATTTTAATACGAAGAATTTATGTTTTAATTTCGTTTATTTATAAATATGTGGCAATATTTAAGTAGTTGAACATATTCCTTCTACTCACCAAAAATGTTAAATATACGTAAATATTCATTGATAAAATATACGTACAGTAAGATGAACTGACAATAAAGAAATAGAAACAACTCAACAAGTAAAAATAATAAAAACAGGAATAGGCCTTGAACTAAAGTTGCCAAAATACCAGGAGTAATAAAATTGAGCACACCAGCTCTAATCGTGTCAGCGCTTTTCAGTTTTCATTCATTTGACATATCATTACACTTAAGTAATTCTGTCACGATCTTACAAACATTAATTTACTTTTGTTTCTTGAGTCATTCAATATTAAAAACATACAAAATAGAAGACTTGATATTTTTTTCTAAACATATAAATTGACCGTGTAATGGCGTAAATTTTCCTTTATTCCGTGAGGCTTGGTCTTGGCATACTGCACCGTTGCTCTACGTTTTTACGTGGTAGAGCCATGCTGCCTTCTATTAATAGTATAGTTGTAGCACGAATGGGTCGGCTCGACCGGGAAGAACCACGCTCACAGAATACCAGCGTAAAATAGCAGCAATGCTGCTGTGTTTCATATGGTGTGAGAACCGGAGACCCTTTTTACTGGAAAAGAGGCATTCTATCTTAGTCCTCACGGCTGACAACGCATCTGCATTTAAGTTCGCATACGAAGATAGATGTAGATGTCTCTGGGCCACTGCAACCACTTACCATCAGGTGGACTGTATGCTCATTTGTCACCCATATTCTATAAAAAAAAAAAAACATTATTGTAAGTATAATAACATTGCTAATTTCCTATTTATTAAAATAAATGTATTTATTCGCACCACTTTTGCATTAAGGCTCAACGCTTCAATTTTCAATTTTCAATTTCATTTTCAATTTCATTTATTTGCATAACACAGGTATTAAAGGTGTTACAGAAAATTATAATATGTACACTGTATTATTACCTTATGAGGTGTGCAAATACAATATATGTTTTGTCTAAAGACATTACAAATATAATTGAGTGTTCTTTTGAAAATCATGTCATAAGATAAAATAGAATAGAAATAATTGAAATTGGAATACTAATGAAAATTCTATTTATAAAATTAAATTGATTCATAACAAAAATAATAATATTCAATAAAATGTAACTAGTCAAAATTGTCATTCAAGAACTCATCAATTTTATAGTAACATTTGTCTATTAATAAGTCATTCAGCACCTTTTAAATTTAAATAAGGTCATATTTTATTGAATCAGGTAGTTTATTATAAATTTGTGGGCAATACCAAAAAACTTTTTTCATTAATGATGTTTTTTTTGTTACATAACCTATTTATGTAGTGGGTGCGTATTGGATTCTTTCTAATATCAGATATTTTTGGAAAAGAAATGGATGCTTTTACAAAATAGCTGTTTCCAGTATATACTATGAACCAGTGTTAGGATTTTAAGTCTTTAAAATAAGGAAAACAGCTATCTGTTATTTTGAGACACATTGATCTTACACATCGTTTTGCATCTTAAATAGCTCTTTCAGAAGACTGTCCCCAGAAAATGATGCCATATCGCAAAACAAGCAACTAGTCCATGGTATGCTATCAAAGAGCCTGGCTGTTAACCTTTTTGAAAGTTGAGAAAAGCGCATACGCGGATTTGCCGAGTCGTTTGCATAGATCATCAACATGAGGCTTCCAAGTGAGTTGATTATCAATCACTATACCTAAGAACTTCGCCATATTTGCTTCTTCAATATTAAAGCCTTGGTAGGAAATGATAATGTTGGGGTTTTCACGGCGTTGATGAAAGTGCATAACTTTTGTTTTATTTAAATTTATTTTAAATTATTATTATTAAGCCACTCTATAATTTCGCGTAAACAGGTATTTATATCACTTTCATGATTAATTTCATTTTACTTTATTATAGCTGTACTTTTATCTGCAAAGAGAACCATTTGTGTGACGTTATTTTTGGTAGATCGTTTATATATATTAAAGTAGTGGCCCTAGTTTACTGTGGAACCCATATTAATGTGCCTTGGTTTCGATAAATATGTAGTTTCTAATTTACTCTTTGGACATATTCTAGAAATTTCTGTGCATTAGATTCTATTACTTGGTACGATTCTAAGAGCTGAAGAATGTTTCCTCTTATACCATAACCATGTAATTTGTTTAGCAAGATCTTGTGGTCCACATAATCAAAAGCCTTCATCATGTCAGTATAAATGGCACAGACTGGATTTCTCTTATCTACAGATGTCATAATATTAGCTAGTAAGTCATACAGTGCCACATTGATATTAGTTTTTTCAGAACCCCCTTTACAAAATAATTTATACTTTTCGAAATAGGTGTATAAAAAGTTATAAATTACCAAAAACTTTGAGAATATAGAATTTTTATAGGTCTGTAATTTTTAAATCTGTTTTGTCATCTTTTTTTTATATAGGGTTTAATAATAACTTTTTCAATTTTTTTGGAAATACGCCATCAGTAATACTTAAGTTAATTATATGTGCTAATGGTGGGGCTATTACTTCCTTGGTGTATTTAATCACTTTTGTAGACAAGCCATCATATCCAACAGTGTTCGTGTTTTTTAGACCATTAGCTTATGAGATTGGTTAATTATTATTCAATAATTAACGAATAACAGTAATGCAAAGCCAATTTCCGGGTTGTTTCGTATCTGGTGGTGTTAACGGGGTTCTCACAAATTCAGAAGACACGAAACCAACCGCATCGCTTCAATCTCGTGTCATCCACCGTTTTTTAATTTAGATATTTAACTATACAAAATTATCATAAAGTGTATATAATTTATAATAACGCTATACTCGTATTTCACGATCTGTGAAGTTCTAATGTGTGTTGGCGCTGAATCATCGTGGCTGCAGCCCTTGCAACACGAGGCAGATCAGCATAAGTCAGGTGAGTGCACATTCATTCTTTCACATCCTTCCTGTGAAATTTAGGACATTTGCAGTATTGCGAAATATTATCACCTCCTTGCCGTTTGCACCACACCCTATAATACAATCTGCCATTTATTTTAATAACTCTGAACCAGCCGTTGGTCAGGTAAACCAACACACTATTTTCTTGTCCTGTACCCGGATTAGAACCTTTTTGGTAACTTCGGCCAGGATAATTTTATTATTTATAATATTATATGACATACATAATGCACAACGTTTGTCGGGGACGTGAATATTTATCTCGTCCCATAAGATTCAACGGATATAGATTGCAGAATTATTATAAAAAAAATATGCCAATATAAAACAGCCACACTGCTCACGGGGAACGTGCATAGGTGATTGTTTTGTTTACTATCTAGGGTTAAATCTCTTAGTACAAATTTTTTTTGAAGCGGAACAATTACTATCAATAAAAACGGGAGAGAATTTAATAAAGTACACCAGGGCGATTCTAAAAGTTGTTGCCCTACATAATCAAAAAATTTGGTAAAAAGTGACATGAAACATGCCGAATACTCGATGTGCATTTCAGATTTCAAAAGGACATCACTTATTTTTCTTAAAAAATATTTTTCTCTTTTCTTTTAAAGTAATAATCTTCATCATCAATCGACCAGTCCACTGTTGAACATAAACCTCTCATCGTAGTTACTATTTGTCGTGATTGCATGATTGGCAGACGGATTGACAATCGCAGTACATCAGGTAGTCTCTGACGATGGCTAGATCTCGCACCATTGACGCTGCCCCCTGTTGTCTTTCTGCATATTTTACTCTATTTACTTATTCCGGATAAAATAAAACCGTAAAAACCACGAAGACGCGTAAACCCAGTCGATCAATTACTTTAATTAAAGCAATCATATAATTATGAATTGATCTCAATAAAATGGTTATAAATTGAATTGCCTTTCCAACACAAACGAACTATGCAAACAGATTATGTAGAGCCTACTAATTTTCGGGTCGTTGGCGAAAGTAAATGTGATTCCTGGCGAATCTCTTAATATGTAATAAGTTTGAATCGAGCAATATGATGTATTGTGTATAAATCTTAAGATGATAACGTTATATAAATAAAACTAGTTTTTACAGATTTTATCGCGTATATCAATTTGTTTTATATTCCCGACGTTTCGAGCACCCATATTGACGCGGCACTGAGGTGTTCGACGTCCCAATGTCATAGTTAACCACGGCTACCTCCAGATTAAAATTATTTATTTTTGTTCCGTTCTATGCAGCATGAAATTATAGTATCTTGAAGTCTTACAGTTGTATGCTTGGGTTGGAATTTAATTTTATTAATTGTAGGATTCAAAGCAGATGGTAGCACCTAGCCATCTTCTCTATTGAAATTAGGATGTTTTTTGATTTCAATAGCCTCGCGAATCATCCTTGGAAGGAATCGGTGTTCTTTAGCGAGGATTTGTGGTCTATCAAATCAAATTTAGTGAGGGAGGTGATCACACGACAGACTGCAGACTTCCCGGAGCGTCGATTCTTCAGATTGTCATTCAGATATGTCTTCTTTAACGCGGGTTTTATTGATATTTGAGTTGTCTTACTTTAGTTGTGCCTATGTAAGAGAGATCACATTCACAATCAAGCTTGTACACTCCTGCATGCACTCATGGTTGATAATATCCGGTGGAAATGGGGCGATCGCTACCATACTGTTTCTAAATGTTTTCATAATTAATTGTATAAAAATTATATTGTTAATTATTGTTTAAAAAAGTGGTTTCTGTATAATTTTTTATCTATATTGATTTAAAACTATTTTATTTTATTTTATTCTAATCAACGCGAGGTTTGTTGATAGTATCAGACTTAAACTATGGCTGACGAAAATTTATGATTAAAAAGAAGCTAATCAGATAATAATAAACCTCGATTTGTAATAAGACCGATTAGCTTTTAATAACTTTGCAAAACCATCGTTTCATGCTGCTCGTAATTTATTACAAAATTTGTTTTTGCTATTAAAAGACGTTAATTACAAACAGATCCTGAAAAGACTGGTCAATAAACTTTTTTATTGTATCATTCATACACCCTATCAAAAGTCTATTCCTGAACATAAATCTTCTAAATGATTGAGTCTATTAATTCAACTTAAATAATTTTCCTGTCTGAAAATCGAGTTTTCTTATGATATTAGAATTATAAATGTGGTGGCGTAACAACCATTTTTTCCTTCTTATGAAGTGTAAATGCAACTTCTGAACTGACAGAAAAATATCATAACCTCGAAAAATGGCGAAATATGATATTATGCAGGGTTTAAAACAGACCAGTGACCAAAGATGTGAGACATCTGGAATGTGATATCTAATCTACTTACCTAGCATGACGATTGTTGCAAATCTTGATGAAAGACCATATTTCAATGATATATGAGAATGGGTGAGGTTGAGTCATTGTTCCTATGATTCTCTTCATGGTCAGTGTCATCTTGATTAAATATAGATATAACAGTCTGATTGGTTAATCTTGGATAATGTTATTTTTGATTGACAGAACTGATCTTGAGACCTGGAAGAAATCTTCCTCAATGTAAACGACGATTCTAAATACTATTTTTTATTGTGCTATTGACCATTATTTAATTGCATCTTCGTCTCCACCATTATCAGCCTACAAACAAAGTACCTAAGGTAATAATATTACAGTAATAATAATGTCTGCTAGATCGTATTTCTGGTCACGTCGGTCAGAATCAGTATTTTCAGAATGTTTAAATAATAAATGCTGCACTGCTTGACGCTACAGCTACAGTAATAATTCCACATATTTACATAAAAGCTACAAAATGGAATTAAAATGAACTGTCACATGTTTTATTGTTTATACTTTTATCTGGTTGTGTGATACCGGTGATTTGGATCATTTGGTAAAGTGCTTACAGTTGATATTATGGTAAAGTCTAACAAACCAAAATTTACCATCTTAGCAGTCACTTACCATCAGGTAAGCCGCATATTGCTCCTCTTCTATAAAAATCACGGGACAAATACAGCGATAGATTCTTTACGCGGCAAAGTGCTTGTTGAACGCTGGTTGGTGTTTAATGTTCTTTTAAATGCAATATATTATATTTTGGATCAATGGCATTTTAACTATCCTCATCAGTTAAGAATCAAAATTGAATATGAGACTTTTAATTTATTTCCTTTTGTCTACACTGCGCATTACTTGATAACATTTGGCAGATTCGTGGTAAGTGTAGATCACCGCCATGAACAACTTCAACACACGGGAATGGCAGGTGCGTTACAGGCATTTAAAAGACATAATATCTTGAAAGTCCTAAGTTGTATTGTACCGGAAAAATCGCCGGTGGTAAACAATTCCACAGAGAATCGTGCGTGGTCGAAACTTATAGTAAATCGCACAGTAGTGGACCTTAAGCATCAGATTATGTGAGTTTGACTCGAATGCGTTGGTGACTGAATTAATCCAAAAAACTCCTCAAGCATTCCCGTGGTAAATGCGGTACAACATCTCTTCACCGTCAGTAATAATATATTTATTGGGGAGGTAAAATAATAAAAATAATAAGAAAAATTGAAGGTGGAACTATAATCTCACTTGTTTTAGCAGTATAAAGTATCGCGCAGTCGACTAGAGGTGATCTGTAATTCTGTGTCCATATCGTTATTATGCCCGTTGGGCTAAAATATTACCTTCACACTGAGATTCTGCCTATACGAGTATAAGACAAGTGATGTGGTTCTGTTCATAAAGTAGTTCTTCTATTGTAAGCAAGGAAGGTGGTGTTAGCGAGGCAGCCCTGTGTTATATTGAGATGACTAGTGTGCTGTTACTTTGCATACTGGTGTTATCATGTAATTATGTCCTTCCGTTACGCAATGTGTGATTGTGACGGCATATATTACGGTTGGTCGAACTGTATTGCTCTATACTGAATGTGTAGTGCTGTACGCTGTCTTATTCTGATAATGATTAATTGCGTAAGCAAGGGCAACATCCGCTCTCACACTTTTATTATATTTAACAATTAATCTTCAGAGTAAATTCTGATTCGAGTAGCATTTTTTTATTTAAATAATTTTGAGAATAATTTCTAACATCAGAAGTGGAATAGTTTCTAAAAATATAATGTAAGAAACTATTTTCAATCTTCAGTGCTTTCTCAAAGTGTATTTAATAAAGAACACCTCAGTAAAACCTCTTTACTATCAAAAACTATTCTGGAGGCCAATCGTTAAGGATAATAAAGGTGTGAGAGCTTATGCTCAACTTGCTCTCCTGTTTACGCAACAAATAATTATCAGTAACAATACAGTTCGACGTACGTAACGTGTTTTCGTCACAAACACACACCGGTGTAACGTAAAGCACCCATTTACATGATAACCCCAAAGCATGCAAACCAACGGCAACACTACCCACCTCAATGTAACACAGGGCAGCCTCTCAGCAACACGATCTTCCTTGGCTACACTAGAAGAATACCCCAATGGGCATAGTAACGACAGTGAGACTCGTAGAATTGACCAACTGATCTCTGTTAGTCGCCTGCGCGATACTTTATACTGCTAGAACGGGTGGGAGATTACTGTTCTACCTTCATTTGTTCGTATTTCCTTTTATGTTTTTTACCCTCATTCTCTAAAATAATTTAAAATCGAGTAGATCAGAGAGAACTCGGTCGTCTAAGATTCGAGCCAAGTGCGAGAAGCGGTCAAGTGGAAGGAGCTAGCACTGGGATGCCACAGCCCAAAGATAAGAATAGAAATGAGAAATGAGAAAGCCGTGGTAGCTCAGGGGCTATGCGTTCGCTGTAAATATCACAGTAGGCAAGCAACCCTGGTTCGATCCCCGCCGGCACCAATGAAATTGTTAATTGCAATTTGAAGCGCTCGGCCATGAAAGAAACCTGCATGTCTGAGAAATAAGACATTTCCTAGCCCTAAAATCTTCTTAGAAATGAGAGGAAGCCTGTGTTCAGCAGTGCGATGTATATAGGCTGTAACTTTAAATTTAAGCATTCGTTTTAAAACACGTAAAAATTAAGCGCGATTGTAAATGTAGAACCTTTTATTTATAATATTTCATATTTAAATAAAACTCAAATTACTCTCACTTATATCATCTGACTTCAGCTGATTTGTGTGTTCTGATCAGCTGGATAATAAATAACAAACACTGAATTTTTCATCCTAATGAACGTTTTTCTGGATTTTTGTTCTTCAATTTATATGAATTTTATGTCAAACCATTAAACTGAATCACTTTTTAGCCATAGTTACCGTTTCAGTCTATTAAAGTCCACACACCGATATAGGCCTCCCTATGTTGCCTCATAGGGATATTGCCATAGTTACCACACTAGTTTTTTTCTATTTACAATTAAGAAGCTGCTACCCATCTCCGTCGCCTCTTATAACACCCACGGTATAATATGGGGTAATATGGCGTAATGGATATTCTTACACGCCATACACGGTTAAACAGTTATTGATTAGTTAACATATTTTGACTGGACATCTCTTCTTAATTTCACGTTGTGTTATATTAAAATTACATGCCAGAAGTTACTGAGAGTGTACAACAGACTCTTAGATGGTGAAATGTAAAATACATGTAATGCACAGGTGACATTTGTAATGGCCCTCGATTTGTAAAAGTGCCGCGTTGCTTATTAGGATGTCGATAAATGTGAAATATCGAGCGTTTGGCATTTCCACACAAGTTAAGTGTACGGTGTCGTCAGTAGTTGGAGGTAGGTCGTATTTATTAAATACGTACAACGTGTATTTTATTTACTGACATCTTCTATACGTATGTATGGACTTGATGGTAGGAATTATTTTCTGTCATTTCTGGAGTCGGTCTGGGTAGAAACCACACTGATAACTATTTCTGTTGTCAGGCAGCAGTGCATGCACTGTCGTTCTGGTTTGAAACGTATAAAGAGCATTCTTACAGGCTGTGAGGCATTCCGTCTTAGTCCTCAGATGTGATCATGCACGTGTAGCCTTCTTTATTTGAAGTGTCCGCAGAGTGAAGTAGCCACCTACCATCAATTGGCCTGTAAGCTCGTTTATTTATTTAAATTTTATTGAACCTTACACATAAAGTAAAGGAACAAAAGGCGGACTTAATGCTAAAAGCATTCTCTTCCAGTCAACCTTAAGGCAGTGATATAACTACGAAGGCGGTTACAAATAAATATACATACACACATACATATACATATATACATACATATAAACACATACATACATACAATAATATATACATATATCAATATAAATAAGTATATAAATTTATATATTGTAAGAAAATATAATATAATACAATACATAGAAATACGTAATATACTAATGACGGATTTAAATTGTAAAAGCAATTTTATAAAATGATCTCGAATGTTTTTCTTAAATGTTTGTTTGCAGGTAGGTTGTCTTAATTTTTCAGGCAGGTCATTCCATAGGCGCGCAGCTTGGACAGCAAACGATGAAGATATGAAACTCGAACGGTGAAGGGGTAAAGAGAGCAAGAGTCTCCGATGAACAAAGCTGTCTGTCATGAGTGTCCCTGAAACTGAAACTTATGTTTCAGATAATTTGGATAGTGGTTATCGATAAAATAGAAAAAACTGTTAGTATCCTAATGTGTCTTCTGATGAATTGGAAGCCATTTAAGCTGAGTACGAAATGAGGATACATGATCAAACTCGAAGACGAAAAATAAAACGGATACAGTTATTGACGAGACGATCCAGCTTATCAAGGAAAACCTCATTGAGATCAGGAAAACATACATCAGCATAGTCAATAATGGGCAAAATAAGATTACTGAGTTATCTTACCTTGACCGGAAAAGTTTCTGGGCGGTTCAAACACAGGCTTAGCAAACAAGACCACTGATATTCCTGAATTTGGGTGGACAAACTTAAGGTTGTGTCAAAGTAGATACCAAATTTTAAACACTGTCAGAATACGGTATGATAGAATTATCAAACGTGACAGGTGGAACGCAATGGACGTCAAGCACAGTTGTTGAGCACTACCAATTATTATACCTTGGCATTATTGGTGTTCACACCAATACCAAACTTACAAGACCAACTGTGGAGATTTGTTAAATCCGTATTTATTATTTATTTATCACTCAGTTCTGTATTAAAAATAGGTTTGCATAAATTTTTCTTGCAAATTATAACTTCGCTTACACGGGGCGTGTCGCATAAAAACGTAAACTCAAACGTCTAAGAATTTCCAAAATATAATTATATTTCTCAATTAATATTAATTTAATAAAATATTTCAAAAATTTATTATATTAACAATTAAATGGAGTATTACGCGCATATTTTTTTTAACCATTTTACTTTCCCGTGAGTCATAATATATGAACATTTCAATTGTTTAACTATTGTGACTTTTTAGCGGACAATGAAATTGTTAACATGTACGAGTATGTTGGGTTATGAAAGGTACGGCTGGGTGACTTTCTTTAATTCAACTCGACACGCCCCGTGTAAGCGAAGTTATAATTTGCAAGAAAAATTTATGCAAACCTATTTTTAATACAGAACTGAGTGATAAATAAATAATAAATACGGATTTAACAAATCTCCACAGTTGGTCTTGTAAGTTTGGTGGCGAATGTGAACACCAATAAATCTTCCGCTAATGTGGTGCTCAACAACTGTGTAACGACGTCCATTGCGTTCCACCGTTTGATAATTCTATCATACCGTATTCTGGTGTTAAAAATTTGGGTATCTACTTTGACACAACAAGTTTGTCACCAAATCAGAATATCAGTGGTTCTGTTTTCTAGCTCAGTGTTTGAACCGCCTCAAACTTTCTTCCGGTCAAGTGAAAGCAACTCTGGTGCAATCTTATTTGCCTGTAATGACTATGCTGATGTATGTTTTCCTGATCTCAATGAGTTTTCCTGATAAGCTGGATCTCGTCGTAACTGTGTCGTTTGTTTTCGTCTTCGCAAGTTTGATCATGTATCGCATTTCTTACTCAGCCGTGGCTTCCAATTCATCGGCGAAGACACGTTAGGATACTTGCAGTTTTTTCTTACATTCGATAACCACTATCCAGGTATCTGAACATAAGTTTCGGTTCTGCGGACTCATGACGAACGCTTTGTTCATCGGAGACTCTTGCTCTCTTTGCCTTCACCGTTCGAGTTTCATATCTTCATCGTTTGCTGTCCAGCTGCGCGCTCTGGAATGGCACCTGAAAAATGGACAACACCTGCGACAAACATTTAAGAAAACATTCGAGATCGTTTAAAATTGCACAACTGCTGTGTTCCGTCATCATTAGTATGTTACGTATTCTATGTATTGTGTTATATATTTTCTTACAATATATAAGTTGTATACTGTTATGTTGATATATGTATATTGTATGTATGTGTGTGTTTATATGTATCTTATATGTGTATATGTATGTGTGTATGTATATTACCGCGTAGTTATCACTGTATGAGTTGACTGGCGAGAATGCTTTTAGCATTAAGTCCGCCTTTGTTCCTTTACTACTTGTTGAGGTTCAATAAAATTAAATAAATAAACGAGCTTACAGGCCAATTGATGGTGAGTGGCTGCTTCCTGCGGCCACTTCAAATAGAGGCTACGTGCATGATCATCTGAGACTAAACGGAATGCCTCACAGCCTGTAAGAATGCTCTTTATACGTTTCAAACCAGAACGACCATGCATGCTGCGCCTGACAGCGAAATAGTTATCAGTGTGGTTTCCCAGACCGACTCGAAATGACAAAATAATTCTACCATCAAGTCCATACGCACGTATAAGATGTCGGTAATAAAATACGTTGTGCGTATTTAATAAATGCGACCACCTCAACTACTGACGACACCTACACTAACGTATGGAAATGCAAACATCGATATTCACATTTATCGACATCTAATAAGCAACGCGGCACACAAATCGAGAACCATTACAAATCACCTGTGCATTACATGTATTTACATTTCACCATCAAGAGTCTGTTGTACACTCTCAGTAACTTCTGGCATGTAATTTAATATAACACAACGTGAGTGAAGAGATGTCCAGTCAAAATATGTTAACTAATCAATAACTGTTTAACCGTGTATGGCGTGTAAGTATCCATTACGCCATATTACATATTATACCGTGGGTGTTATAAGACGACGAGATGGTAGCAACTTCTTTCTAATAGCGACTAAAAATGAAAAACTAGTGTGGTAACTATGGCAAATATCCCCCTGTGAGCGCAACATATAGAAGGCCTATATTCAGTAGTGGACTTTAATGAACTGAAACGGTAGTAGCTATGGCTAAAAAGTGATTCAGTTTAGCGGTTTGACATAAATTCATATAAATTGAAGAACAAAAAGAAAAACGTTCATTAGGATGAAAAAATTCAGTGTTGTTATTTATTATCCAGCTGCTGAACACATAAATCAGATGACCAGATGTATATAGTGAGAGTAATTTGAGTTTTATTTTAACATGAAATATTATAAATAAAGGTTTTCTCATTTACAATCGCTTAATTTACGTGTTTTTAAAACGAATGTTAAATTTAAAGTTGCCTATATACATCGCACTGCTGAACACACTTCCTCTCATTTCTAAGAAGATTTTAGGCTAGAAATGTCTTATTTCTCAGACATGCAGGTTTCTTTCATGGCCAGGTGTTGTTACGTGTGTTTCATTGGTGCCGGCGAGGATCGAACCGGGGTTGCTTGCCTACTGTGATATTACAGCGCCTAGCCCTGAGCTACGCGGCTTTCTCATTTCTCATTTCTATTCTTATCTTTGGCATGTGAGTGTAGCTCCTTCCATGACCGCTTCTCTTGCGGCTCGGATCTTAGACGACCGAGTTCTCTCTGATCTACTCGATTTTATTTTTAGAGAATGAGGGTAAAAACATAAAAGAAATACGAACAAATGAAGGTAGACAGTAATCTCCACCCGTTCTAGCAGTATAAGTATCGCGCAGGCGACTAACGAGATCAGTTGGTCAATTCTACAGTCTCACTGTCGTTACTATGCCATTGGGTATTCTTCTGTGTGAGAGATCGTGTTGCTGAGAGCTGCCCTGTGTTACATTGAGGTGGGTAGTGTTGTCTTTGGTTTGCACTTTAGGGTTATCATGTAAATGATTGCTTACGTTACACCGGTGTGTTTGTGACGAAAACGTTACGTACGTCGAACTGTGTTGTTACTGATTATTTGTTTGCGTAAACAGGAGAGCAAGTTGAGCATAAGCTCTCACTGCTATTATCATTACGGTTGGCCTCAGAATAGTTTTGATAGTAAAGGGTTTTTACCAGTAGTGTTCTTTTATTTAAATAATTTTGAGTAAATTTCTAAAGACCGAAATGGAATAGTTTCTTGTTATATTTTTAGAAACTATTCCACTTCGATGTTAGAGTATTCTCAAATATTTAAATAATCCTCGAATCAGAGATACTCTGAAGATTAATTGTTAAATATAATAAGTGTGAGCGGATGTTGCTCTCTGCCGCAATTAATCATTATCGAATAAGACGGCGTACAGCACTACATTCAGTATAGACAATACAGTTCGACCAACCGTAATATGTACCCGTCACAATCACACATTGGTGTAACGTGAAGGACATAATTACATGATAACACCAAAGTATGCAAAGTAACAGCAACACTAGTCATCTCAATATAACACAGGGCTGCCTCTCAGCAACACCACCTTCCTTGCTTACAATAGAAGAACTACTTTATGAACAGAACCACATCACTTGTCTTATACTCGTATAGGCAGAATCTCAGTGTGAAGGTAATATTTTAGCCCAACGGGCATAATAACGATATGAGACATGGAATACAGACTGACCCTCTTAGTCGCTGCGCGATACTTACTGCTAAAACAAGTGGGAGATTATAGTTCCACCTTCAATTCTTCTTATTTTCTTTTATTATTTTACCCTCGTTCCTAACAATATATTACTGACGGTGCGAAGAGATTTGCATTCTTCATTACCTGAGAATGCTTTGAGGAGTTTTTTGGATTAATTCCAGTCACCAAATTTCACCAACACATCGGTCAAAACTCACATAATCTGGATGCTGCGGTCCACTACTGTGCGATTTACTATAAGTTTTCGACCACGCACGACTTCTGTGGTTGTTTACCGCGATTTTCGGTACAAATACAACGGGACTTTCAAGATATCACGTTACAACTTTTAAATGCCTGCAACGCCTTGCCATTCCCGTGGTGTTGTAGTTGTTCATGGGCGATGATCTACACCACGTGAATCTGCCAAATGTTATCAAGTAATGCGCGATGTAAAGACAGTGCGAAATAAATTTAAAAGTCTATATTCAATTTTGATTCTTAACTGAGAGATAGTAAAACATGCCATTGATCCAAATATAATATATTGCAGATTAAAAGAACATTAAACACCAACGTCTAACAAGCACTTGCCGCGTAAAGAATCTATCGCTGCATTTTGTCCGTGGATTTTTATGAAGGGAGCAAATGCATGCGGCTTACCTGATGGTAAGTGACTACCGCTAAGATCGGTAAATTTTGGTTTGTTAGACTTTTTTTACCATAATATCAACTGTAAGTAATTCTCTAAAATGATCCAAATCACCGGTATCATTACAACTAGATAAAAGTATAACCAATAAAACATGTGACAGTTCATTTTAATTCCATTTTGTAGCTTTTATGTAAATATGTGGAATTATTACTGTAGCTGTAGCGTCGTGCAGCAGTTTATTATTTAAACATTCCTGAAAATACTGATTCTGACCGACGTGACCAGAAATACGATCTAGTAGACATTATTATTACTGTAATATTATTACCTTAGGTACTTTGCTTGTAGGCTGATAATGGTGATGACGAAGATGAACAATAACGGTCAATAGTACAATAAAAAATAGTATTTTAGAATCGTCGTTTGCTACTGAGGAAGATTTTCCGTGCACTGGTAGTTCTCAAGATCAGCTCCGTCACGTCTGTGTACATTACACATTGATGTTTGAACACGCGCACTGAAACTTCCGCCGTTTTATCTTGTAAATATTTAAGCTATAAATCACATCTGAGAAGCCAGTGACGCGTCGAGTAAGATCATTAATTTAATTAAAGTTATACATTCCGTTAAAGAAAATGCAAGGGAAAGCTTACCTAAGACGGGTGATGGATTACCGATCTTCATCAGACCACACTTAATGTATCCAAACTGTTGATATAAGCTGTGTCTGTAACAATACTTCATTTGTTATATTAAGACATAAGGAACAGAACATCTCTCATTTCTGGGAGATGTAAAAATTCGAGCAAGAAAAAAGCATGTCTAACAGTCCAACTGTTCCAATACGAAATGTACGAAATTAACGCGTAAAATTATAACAAACCATTTCAGTGACGCTAGCAGGGATTAAATTTGATTTACTCGTGTACATACTGAAGTTTGCACATTATACTCGTATTATGAAAGTCAAATTTATATAATTGAGCGATAGGACTAATCAACTCTTAAAATTTAGCACCATTAAAAAACGAAAAAATATAGCATTCCGTGATTCAATCTCGTTGGCGAAAATCGGATCTAGGCTACAGCTAACATGGAAGCGAACTTTCCTTTTACAATTAATTGAAACTGCAGAGCTTTTGTATGACCGAAACGGGGAAAAACAGAATATTTTTAGCCTTGACTCCGTGATTATTGAACACTATATAATACAATATGATGTCGCCTGTTGAATAATCGTGCAGAGAATGTGGCCTAGATGCACTTGGTTGATCAATAAGTTTTCGGAATAGGACACTTATCAATGAGTTATAGAAATGCGTTCTAATTTTTCGAGTCTTAAATTTGTTGCCAAAGGCCAGAAAAAACTAAATAATAAACTATAGCCAAATTTTTTTCAAACTTCACATTTGGAGGCAATTTTATTATATGCAAAATGGAGAAACTCAAACTTCGTGCGGTTATATGTATAAACTTTGTCAGACTTAAGACTTCTGAATCATTTAGTTAACCTAGTCGTTAATTGACAGCCGCTAGAAGTTAATATAAGAGAGCAATTATAGTAATAGCAAAATATTATTCCTTTAAGGAAAGGAAAGGTTAACTAACGGGACCCTATTACTAAGCTTCCGCTGTCCGTCCGTCCGTCCGTCCGTCCGTCTGTCAGCGGGCTGTATCTCATGATCCGTAGCAGGTAGACAGTTGAAATTTTCACAAAATGTGTTTTTCTATTGCTGTTATAACAACAAATAATGAAAATTAAAATAAATTAAAAATTAAAAGGGGCTACCCTACTAGAAACGTGTATTACGATGGTACGGAACCCTTTATGTGCAGAGTCCGTCTCGCACTGGCCGGTGTTATAAATACCCAATCTTCTTACTTTTCCACCAAAAATAACACCAATATGCAGGTAGGAAGGATGGATGTGCAGCTGCACCACTTTTCAAGGCAAAATTATCAATCTTACTACTATGAATTATGTGATAGTAAGGCTACTTTAAATTCAGCATGTAATACGGATATTTAAGGTTATTAAAAAAAATAAGAAATATCTGACACGTTGCGTTATTTTTTAAAATTGAGTGAAAGTAAATTAATATTGCACTAACTAAAGACACGTATACTCAAATTTGTCGTCGAATTCCTTTCGCGTCTGATAAACAAGACATATTTATTTTATTTTAATCTCACAATACTCGTGTAATTAGAATTAATTAGTCAGAACAGTATTTGTTTCGCAAATAAAACAGTACCATATCTCTACTTTTAACAAAATCTATAATTAAAAAAATGAAAACGACCTAACAAGGTACAATAATAACTTAAGTTAGGGACTAAGCGTTTGCTGTGATTTCACAGAACACTACGTACTAAGGGTAATATACACTACGGGTTTGAACCCGATGGCGGATACATTATATGGGCTGCAACTTTAATTTTCTATACTCAATGTAATACAAATAAAGTAGTCCAGCATAAAAAAAGTCCGGGAGTCATGATATAGGTAACATTTATAAAAGTAATATATTTATAACAAATATGACGTAGGTACTTAAGCTTGAATATTACATAGCATAGTTGAATCGGCGCGGTGATTATGAAGACAACATTAACACAGTTGAAGATGATATAGCTTGCGCACACTATGTCGAGCTGAATCCATAATGTCTTAAATTATTTACTAGAGGAAAAATATAAAGAATATTTACTCATTATCTTGAAGCGTATTTAAGGAACAAAAATGCTCTTTTAAATTTTTGCCTGATTGAAATTTAGGTAATTTTGTTTTCTATTTATAACGTTCTTGAAATTGAGTTAATAAGTACAACAAAGTTCTTACACAAATATGAACAAACAGTGTTAACATAAACTATATTTCAGAGTGTCTGGTACTGTTAACTTGTTTAAATTAGTACGATTTTTCTAGTGTAGATGGCGTTGATAGATATATAGATTGCGATATAAAGATGTCATTTCCTTTACGATAAGTGTGAACTGTAATTTTTTATTCTTTGCTAATAAACCAGATCAAGTATAATGCTTGTGAGCACCTCTGGTTTTTTTTGACATACAGTCCATACCCCAAGTTTTCATGGTCATTCGAGCCGAACGTGGTTCATATCTGAACAGGTGCTTTTAGGAACGAAATTAGACCTTAAAGTTATCACCCTCGTATTCCGGTGAAGTGATACCTGGCACAGTCTAGTTACACTGTGAGGCAGTAATATACACAGGAATCAGACGCGAGAGTACGGCGATAGGAAAGGAGATAGTGGACCACATTAGCACAAACCGAAGCAGGCGCATACAAGAAGTGTAGCAGTTTATTTATACAGACGGCAATTTCGACCCTATTGCCGTAGGGGAAAGTGCGGTGCATAAGTGAGTGGTAATCATCAAAAAACTGTGAGTACATTTTAAAATTCATTATTGTGGAAAAGTGAGCCTTATATACCAAGCAAGATTAAATTTCAACTTTTAAAGTATTTCATTTATTTTATCCAAATCTGAACTTCATTTTAAGAAAAATTAAACATAGAAAAAGTACCAGTGATTATAAAGACTTTAGAACTTAGAAAAATAATTCCAATGTAAATTGTAGACTTAGTTAATTTTAAGTGAATTTTGGTTAAGACGGGGAACCTATGGCCGATTTTTTTTTTCAGATTTAAGTTGTTAAAACACTTGTAAAAATTTCAGAATTATTTCGGACTTGTAATTTATTTCATTTGGATTGTAAAAATAGTTAATACAATTGTGAGAAAGTTATTCCAATATAGGGTATATTTACTAAATTTTCTGAACTAAACTTCTGTTATTTACTAAATTGCTGTTACTTGCTTTTATCAAAGATGTCGTTACAAACACTTATTAAGATTCAAGAGGATATTTATAATAGATTGTCTAAGGCGAAAAGTAACTTTAAGAAATCGCCCAAAGGTAGGATTACTAAACAATATGTTGAAACTAGATTGGAGAATATACAAGAATTGTGGTCTCAGTCTACATCTACACATATTCTTATTATAAAAGATGATTCTAAGGATTTAAACTCCACTTCATATGTTAGGAATGATGTATACGATAATACCGAGACTGTTTATTTAGACTTAAAGTGCGAACTAAAGACTGTTTTATCTAGTTTAGAAGGCGATATCCATCAACAATCTGACAAGTCAATTTCAAGTGAGTTAGGGATTTGCAATATGGGTGTTAAATTACCTAAGATCGTTGTACCTACTTTTTCGGGAAAGTACACTGAATGGCCGACATTTAGAGATTTATTTATTTCTTTAATTGACAAAAATAGTTCGCTTGCTAAAGTACAGAAACTTCATTATTTAAAAAGCTATCTTACCGGGGAAGCTGAGCAATTGCTGAGGCATATTCCTATATCGGAATGCAATTATGACAAATGTTGGACTCAGCTTGAAACACATAACAACAAATATTTATCATTGTATATTAAATATTATTTAGCCAAAGAATATTCAAACCAGTCATCTGAAGCGCTTAAGGAGTTGATGGATACTACCTCTGATTGTTTGGGTGCCTTATCAAACGGGCATTGACATAAGTTCATGGGACATAATTATAATTCATATCCTTACACTAAAATTAGATGCTAATACTAGAAAGATTGAAATAAATGTCACTAGCAATGTCGAGTCTGATAAGTTGCCTACATTTGCACAATTTAAAGAATTTTGACGGGTCGATAGGCTTTTGAGTTTTAGAACCTGATTCAATGCAGTAACTAAAAATAATTTTAATAGAAATAAATCTTTACATGTTATACTACTATATCATGTCAATTTTGCAAGGAAGAACATATATTAGGCTTTTGTAAACAATTTTCGAAACAAGATGTTGACACTCGGCGTAAGTTTGTTCAGGACAATAACTTGTGTTTGTTGCTTGGGCCAGAATCACTCTGATAGGTTATTGCAATGCAATAACATGCAGAATTTGCAACGCAGACATCATTCTTTGTTGCACCACACAGATGGTACAACATACAGAGGTCAAGCGCATGATGATATGGATGTAGAACTATCATATGATGCAGTTGAAGAACAAGGTGATATGGTTGCTTGTTTTCGAAAGGCACGCTAGCAAGTGTTATTAGCTACAGCTCTGGTCACAGCAGTGTTTAAAACGGAGCTGAATTCACAATTCAGGCGCTACTAGATCAGTCTCAAGCTTCTTTCGTAACTGAAAAGAATAGTGCAATATTTAGGTTTAAAAACAACCCACCAAAGGAATTATTTCCGGAGTTGGTGATAATAGTTTAATATCAAAATCAATTGTTTACAAAAAATTCAATCAAAATATGATCCGACTGTTGAGTTTGTAGTTAAACTTACGTCTTGAAGTCAATTACATCTCTTCTTCCTACAAGAAAAATAACTGAATTAAAATGGGTGGAAATAAACAATAATTACAACTAGCAGATCCTCAATATCATACACCTCATAAAGTTGATATGCTATTGGGGCTGAGATTTACTCTAAAATACTACAAGATGGTGTAAAAGGAGTCCTGGAGTACAGTTATAGTACAAAAAAACAAGTTTAGGTTGGATTCTGTCCGGAGCAATCCGATCAAGTGATGTTAGTTCATCGCATCTTAAAATGTTCATTAAAGAAGATGAGGCATTAAGAAAATTTTGGGAATTGGAAAGAGCCAAACAAAAATAAAGGATACTCACGAAGAATCTCGGTGTGATCTATTTCGTCAAACTACAATAAAAATGCAGATGGTAGATACGTAGTTCGTTTACCTTTTCGGAATGACGATCCAGATTGCAAATATGGCCAGTCGAGGGATATTGCTGCTAAAATAATAAGTCTTTAGAGGCGAAATTTAATAAAATATAAAATTAAAAATGAGTACGTAAACGTAATCAATGAATATATCGAACTTGGACATATGGAAAGAGTAGATCAAGCCCAATTAAAAATAAGATTGCTATACTTTTACATCTTGCTGCTGTGCGTAATGATAAGGACACCACAAAAGTTCGGGTTGTATTCGATGCTTCCTGCAAGGAGAAAGAATGGAGTGTCTCTTAATGACGATTTATTGATAGGACCTCCTCTTCAATCTGAATTAAGGCACGTCTTGATGCGATGGAGAAGCATCCCATTTGTTTGGTTGCGGATGTCGTAAAGATGTATAGGCAAGTAAGGTGGCTAATGAGGCACAGACTTCCAAAGATTATTGTGGAGAGAAGACGCTAATTCTAGCATACAGGATTACAAGTTACTTACAGTTACATTTGGTACTGCATCAGCTCCATACTTAGCAGTAAAGGCAATGCAACAAGTAGCTCAAGATGAAGGTGACGAATTCCCACTTACAGCTGAAAGAGTCATGACAGATTATTACATGGATGATCTCATGACAGTGACAATGAAATGAACTCTTTTGGCGAAAGGCGGTTTTCAGTTACAAAAATGGTCGAGCAATAGCGATGATCTGCTAAAAATAATAGAAAAGGATTACTTGGATAAGGATAGGAGTGAAACATTTAATATTAAACAAGACGAAATAATAAAAACACTGGAACCGATGCGTTGACTCTTTCCAGTATGCAGTGAAACTTCTTCCTCTGACTGAACCTGTAACAAAAAGAAAGGTTATTTCGGATATTTGTAGACTTTTTGATCCCTTGGGTTGGGTCGCTCCTTGCGTGATATTAGCAAAAATAGTTATTCAAAAGCTCTGGATTGCGGGAATTGGATGGGATGACGTAGTACCGGCAAGCATAAAAGATGAATGAATGACTTACCGAAACGACTTACTCAAGTGAATGTTCTGTACCTAGGTGGATGGGAATGAAAAAATCTGATAAAAGAATTGACTTACATGGCTTCTGTGACGCGTCAAAACAAGCATATGCAGCCGTCGTGTATGTCAGAATAGTGGACTCTAAAGACAAGGTACATGTTTATTTAGTAACCGCAAAGACAAGGGTCGCCCCTATCAAAACAATATCAGTTCCGAGACTAGAATTATGTGGCGCAGTCTTGCTAGCAAAATTAATAATTGAAATCGCAGAAGTACTAAAGATAGATAAAACTAACCTCTTTGCTTGGACTGACTCTGAAATAGTGTTAGCGTGGATAAACAGTCACCCGAGCAGATGGAAAACTTTCATTGCAAACAGAGTTTCCGAAATTTTAAACATAAGAGCCACAGCAAAGGGTCATGTTCAATCTAAGCAAAATCCAGCTGATTGTGCCTCTAGAGATTTCTCCATCCGAACTTCAGCGAACAAAGTTATGGTTTCGTGGTCCAGATTTCTTTTATCAGTCAAAGGTGAAACCTGTAAAACCAAAAAACATATCGACTTCATTAGAGCAAGTACAGGTATATAATACAGTATCATTAGAATGTAATAATGAAAACGAAGAAAATGAATTTATTTTGCAGAATTGGTCAACACTTACCAAACTTGTTAGAGTTGTAGCATATTGTAGGCGATTTTTAGAATTAAGGAAAATAAAGGCAAACAGAAATAAAAAAAAATACTTAACCGCTCTTGAACTGAAAGAAGCATTGAATACTTGCATAAGGATTTGTCAAAATAAAAACTTTAAGAAAGAAATTCATAAATTGAAATTAAAAGAATATATTACCCATGGTCCATTAAAACCAATCACCCCATTTTTGGATGATGAAGGTATATTATTTATAGCATATTACCAAAGTTCTCAAGTCTTCATTCATTCATTCATTACAGCCCTTCACAAGTCCACTGCTGAACATAGGCCTCCCCCACAGAATGCCACAAAGCACGGTCCCGAGCCACCCGCATCCATCGACTTCCTGCATGTCTTACCAGGTCGTCACTCCATCTAGTGGGGACGCCTACACCCTGCCGGTGAGGCTGCCACTCGAGAACCTTTCTTCCCCATCGGTTGTCGGTTCTTCGAGCTATATGGCCGGCCCATTGCCACTTCAGCTTACTAATCCTTTGGGCTATGTCGGTTACTCTGGTTCTACTGCGGATATCCTCATTTCTAAGTTTATCACGCAGAGATACCCCGAGCATAGCCCTCTCCATAGCTCGCTGAGCGACCTTGAGCTTCCTCATACGGCCAAGCCGAAGAGTATGTATTTGGTCTATGGTGCTAAAGCCTTTTCGGAAACCGGCATGTTCGGGAGGCTGGAAGTCGTCCAGTCTGCATGCGAGACGATTCGTAATGACTCTCGAAAACAGTACGTAGACGCGGCTCAGAAGGGAAATCGGTCTGTAGTTCTTCAAGAGAGCGTTGTAGCCTTTCTTGAAGAACAAGACCACCGCACTTCTGCTCCACGCCTCAGGTGTAATACCACCATGGAGGACGGAATTAAAGAGCTTCTGAAGGACTTCAAGTACCGGTTTTCCACCTGCTTTCAAACTCCGCTAATTCCATCCTCGCCTGGGGCCTTGCCGTTTTAAGGTGCTGGAGCCATTCTAATCTCGCTCAGACTGACGTCCGGGATATCATCGGAATAGTGTCGGATAAGACTTGCTCTTGGATCGTTACTCACACTTGCGCGTGGCTCCAACGATGACGTGTACAGCTGCCCATAGAACCTCTCAATCTCACTCAAAATCTCAGGTGTCCGGAAACGATGCTGATCGGTCTTCAGCTTCGACAGTTGGCTCTTTCTGGCAGACAGATCTCTGGCAAAGACTTTGGAGCCCTGGTTCCGCTCGATCGCTTCTTCAATACGAGCTGTATTGAAGTTGCGCAAGTCCCGCGCATGCATTTGGAGATCTGTCTGTTCAGTTGCCATGCTGTCAAATATGCTGAAGACTGCAGCTCTCTCGTCTAACAACCATGAGATTAAGAGTGTGATCGGAGAGTTTTTGTGTTCTTCTGCGACGGGTCTTACAGAACTTAGCTCCGACATCATGGACAGTTCCACAAGCTTGTCATTCATATCGTCCACTTCATTGCAAAATTCTAGGCACTGAAAACGATTTTGTAACTCGAGCTGAAAGTTTTCGGGACTTTGGATTAGAGCACGAGGGGACGGAGCGTTGACTTCATTAGACGTGACCTCTCCAACTTAATTTAGGTTCAGTGTGCCTCTCACCATTCGGTGATCGCTGCCAGTTCACCCTCGCGATCACTGAGACATCACTGAACAGTTGTCGTCTGGTCGTCATAATGAAGTCAATCTCATTTTTGTCGAACCGTCGGGGCTCGACCAGGTCCACTCTGTGGGGCCGCTTTTGGAAGAAAAGTTCATCATAAAGTCCCTCTTTCTCCATAAGTCGGCCAGCTGCTGGCCCCTGGGTTCCGTTGCTCTATTCCGAATTTCCCTACTTTCAGCTCACTGCTCTCTTGTGCCTAGTTTTGCGTTGAAGTCTCCATTAACACCGTATAGTGAGTTTTGGAGGAATGCATGGCTCTAGGGATATCCTCATACATTTCCTCCACCTCCACATCAGGGTGTGCCGAGGTTGGTGCGTAAACCTGTATGACCTTCAGCGAATACCGTTTGGTGATTCTGAGTATGGTACGCAACCTCGTCGACACACTCCCGATCTTTACAACGTTGTTAACAAGAGACTTGTGGACGATTAATCCGACGCCTCCTTGGGACAGATGGTCGCCCTCCGGTGATAGAATAAGTTGCCGGATTCGAGGATTACTGTCCTCCCCTCTCTTCGGACCTCGGATAGTCCTATTATATTCCAGCGTAACTTATCTATCTGCCAGCTCCAGGATCTTCTCGTCAGTCCTCAGGGTGCGTGCGTTATATGTTGCCAGGTCGAGTCGTCGTAGGTGGCGAACTCCACCGGAGATTCTTAGCACCCCTGCCCCGCCGTTACCATGGTCACCACCGTAGCCAGGAATAGCGGGGCCGCCGGGACTGGGGCCGTTTCTTTGTGTCGTCGCTCATGGGGGGTATATTGCCATAGTTGCCACGCTTGGCGAGCGGGTTGGCAACCGCAGTTTTTTTATTGTTTTTGGCTTTTATCAGAAAGATGCTGCTGCCCATCTTCTGTATCAGTTTCCCTTTCTCAAGTCTTACTAACCTTATAACTGCTGATACTCACTATAGAACACTTCACGGAGGCCCACAACTAATGTTGAATTTTTTAAGGTCTTCATATTATATAATAGGAGTCAAACAATTAGTCAAGGCTTTTTATCGTAAGTGTATAACGTGTATTAGATTTGCAGCTGCAACAAGGACTCAACTGATGGGTCAACTACCTGCCATAAGAGTCACCCCTACTAGACCCTTCAAACGAAGTGGAGTAGATTACGCGGGCCCTATCAGTCTAAGGACCTCAAAGGGACGCGGACATCATGCGTACAAGGGGTATATTTGCTTGTTTATATGCATGGTTACTCGTGCTGTACCTTGAAGTTGTTAGTGATCTCTCCTCAAGGGTTTCTTGCAGCCTTTAAACGTTTCGTCGCTCGACGTGGTAATTGCAGTGAATGGGTGATAATGGGACCAATTTTGTGAGACTTCAAGGTTTACAAAAACTATTTAAATCTGAGTAGTCTGGAATCGCCAAGGATATAGCCGAAGCTTTAGCAACAACGGTACCAGTTGGCATTTTATTCCACCTCATACACCAAACTTTGGGGGACTTTGGGAAGCTGGCATTAAGTCGTGTAAGCATCATTTAAAAAGAGTTATGGGACAGTCAACTTTAACTTTTGAAGAAATGTCAACGCTACTGAGTCAAATTGAAGCTTGTCTTAACTCACGACCAATTTCAAGATATAATGATGACGATGAAACAGTAGAAGCATTAACAGGTCATTTTCTAATTGGTGAGCCAATTTTAACAGCCCTGATTACAATTTCGATTCATCTAGCATTACGTATTTGAAAAGATTGCAACAGGTTCAAAAATGACCCAGGACTTTGGAAACGTTGGTCCCAGGAATACTTATCTCATTGTCTGAAACGATATAAATGGACAAACCCAACCGCTGAACCAAATATAGGCGATATTGTTATTGTAAAGGACTATCTACCTCCCTGTCGTTGGCTTCTTGGTAGGGTGATTCAAAACATCCTGGCCCAGACAATCTTACGAGTCGTCACGTTGCACAAAGGCCTCTGTGATTAAAAGACCTACGTCTAAGTTGTGTATTTTACCTTTAATGTAAAATGAAATTTATGTTACTGTAATAGTTATAAGTTGTATCTATATCTTTGATGTGGGTTTTAGATTCGTAGATTTTTTAATGATGTTAGTTAGAAAATAAGATACTATTAATAAGTGATTGTTTTGTCATGGTAGGCAGTAAAATAAAGGACATTTGAATATGTCCTTGAGAGGGGCGGTATGTTAACTTGTTTAAATTAGTACGATTTTCTCAGTGTAGATGGCGTTGATAGATATATAGATTGCGATATAAAGATGTCATTTCCTTTACGATAAGTGTGAACTGTAATTTTTTATTCTTTGCTAATAAACCAGATCAAGTATAATGCTTGTGAGCACCTCTGGTTTTTTTTGACATACAGTCCATACCCCAAGTGTTCAGGTACTTTATATTAACTGTATTGTTCGCGTGTCCTAATAAACAAAGTACCTGAATACTGTCTCTATTGCTGACTGAAGCCATAACTTGTGAAAAAAATAAAACTCTTATGTTTTCTAGTCTGGACGTCTAGAATTGTATCTGTGTCTCTGATACTGTCTGCTTAGCGTAATGGATGTGCAAGAAACAAGCGAAATGTGTCAGGATCGTTGTAAATGGAAGTTGTATCTGCCTACATCTTTATGTGATCGTATTTGTTATATAATTTTATGGCAGTCTCATTCTTAAAACAAATATTTTTCGTAGAAAATTCTGACGAGTGACGATAATACCTTTGGGTCTATACTTGTGATCCATAAAGCAAGATTGATTTTTTATATATACAAACACTCCACTCTGAATTCTTACCCTAAAAGTTAGAATTCAAAGTGGAGTGTTTTTACGTATTCATACACTCCTGTAATTTTTTATATAAAATAAATTCGACTAAATAAAAACTGCGGTTGCCAACCCGCTTGCCAAGCGTGGTATTTATGAGAAGTATCCCCCCTATGAATAACAGTAACTTCTTGAAATGATGACACTCAATGTTGGGTTGTGGCTTTAAAATTATTATTACTGGCGTTCTACTACGCGAACGAAGTCAAGGGCGAAATTTATAAGACGAACATCGGCTGTGATTTTTCTATCTCTTGATATGAATTTTCGAACCCCACGCGAGTAAAACAGCGGGAATAATTTAGTTGTAAATAAAAAAAAAGTTCAGGTAGCAATCAAAATATCATACATCATTTAAAAATCTAACTAAGCACTGCACTGTGAACTTTAACTTAGTCCTCAGGTTCAACAACATATTTATATTTTGATTCTTAATCGAGGATTAATGTAGGTGTCTATTGGCTACAGGATCTAATTACCACCAGGTGGGCTGTTTGCTCGTTGGTCAACAACAAATATTTTAAGCAGTGCTCGCCTACTAGCGCATTCTTTGACAGATCTACGTCAAAGTGTTGACTTCAAAAAGCAGTTGATGATGACGACGATTTTAACTATCCATCGATATTTTTATGTATCCATCGGTACGCTGGAACTATTTTATTTAATATTATTTTATTCTTATGGGCTACTAACAGCAAACTTACACTATGAAATCTTAAATATCTAGTTATTGAATATTTTTAATTACGTTTTTTTTTATAGGATAAGGTGACAAACGAGCACACAGTCCACCTTGATGGTAAGTGGTTACTGTGACCCATAGACATCTACATCTATCTTCAACAAAGAATCAAAATGCAGATGCGTTGTCACCCGTGAGGACTAAGATGGAATACCTCGTTTCTAGTAAAGGGTCTCCGGTTCTCACACTCACCATGACCAGCAGTGTTAAGCTGCTAATTACGCTGGTATTCTAAAGGCGTGGTCATTCCGACGTGGTCAGGCCAGTCGTGCTACAAATATACTACTAAATTAGCCGCAGCGTGGCTCTACCACAATAAATTAGGTGTAATTTTCATCTTTATAATATCCATTAAACATCGTCCCATGGTGTCGCAGGAGACGACAGAGGAACTGAACCAGGAGATGAAGCAGCATCCTTCACACACAACTAGAAAAAAAATAAAATCCAATTCAACTGGCGAAAATATCAGCCTTATAGGGCAATCTATGTTCAGCAGTGGTTTTTTGTTAGGCTAATGAAAATAAATAATTTGTGCCTAAAAACCGTCATCATTAAAAAAGATAAAATACTCGCTTTTTTAAGATAATTAATAGAATAAGCGTTACTTTGCGAAATCCATTATATTAAATTGGTAAAGTGCGTACATCATCGATAAAATAAAATGATGTGTCTTACCTGGTTTGAAGAGCACCTCCCGCCTCCCTCAGTGCGTGCACTATCGTCAGCTAATCCCAGAACCACTACTCCCCACCTACACTGGAAAGACACACTGACGACAATGACGCGTGTTTCCGCTCTACACGAGGCATCTTCAGGTGATGTAGACTCTGCGGTGGCTGACCGCTAAGACGTATTGGTCAGTGGTGTGTCTTTCTGGTGTAGTGTGTTAGTGCTGGGTAGTGTTGACGAGATAGTCACCTGAGGGGCGGGCGGAGTGAACATCGGACACCATTTTATCGAGCTGTGCACAAGGTAATTTACCAACTTTATAATGGATTTCAAAATGCGCCTGATTCTATTAATTATCTTAAAAAGCGAGTATTTTATCTTTTAAAGATGACGGTTTTGGCACAAATTATTTATTTTCATTAGCCTAACAAAACCACTGCTGAACTATAGTGCCCTATAAGGCTGATATTTCCGCTGGCGGGTTGACAACTATCGCATTACAGTTATATTGTGAAGATGCTGCTCATCTGGTTCAGTTCCTGTCGTCTCCTGCGGCCCTGTGGGTGATGAGTTGAATGTTATGAATGATGACACTTTTTTTGTGAGCCAGGCCACCTGCGGCTGTTTGTGAGTATGGTTGCACGACTGGTTGTTCCCATCCGGCGTATCTCTGCTGCGTGTTCATGGTAGTGAGGTATTCAGTCTTCAGGTATTTAACCAACAGTCAGCCACCGCAGAGTCTACATCACCTGAAGATGCCTCGTGTAGAGGCGAAACACGTGTCGTATTGTCGTCAGTGGTGTGTCTTTCCTAGTGTAGTGGTGTTGGGAGTATTGGTGCTGGGATTAGTGCTGACGGGGATAGTGCACGCAATTGAGGGAGGGCGGGAGGTGCTCTTCAAACTAGGTAAGACACATCATTTTATTTTATCGAGCGGATGTACGCAAGGTAATTTTTACCAACTTTAATATAATGGATTTCCGCAAAGTAACGCCTGATTCTATTAATTATCTTAAAAAAGCGAGTATTTTATCTTTTTTAATGATGACGGTTTTTAGGCACAAATTATTTATTTTCATTAGCCTAACAAAAAACCACTGCTGAACATAGATTGCCCTATAAGGCTGATATTTTCCACGCTTGGCAGGGTTGGATTGGCTATCGCATTTTTTTCTAGTTGTGTGTGAAGGATGCTGCTTTCCATCTCCTGGTTCAGTTTCCCTCTGTCGTCTCCTGCGACACCCGCGGGACGATGTGGGTTAATGGATATTATAAAGATGAAAATTTACACCTAATTTATTTTGTGGTAGAGCCACGCTGCGGCTATTTTAGTAGTATAGTTGTAGCACGACTGGGTCGGCTCGACCAGGGAAGGACCACGCTCTCACAGAATACCAGCGTAAATTAGCAGCTTAACACTGCTGTGTTTCGTATGGTGAGTGTAGAGAACCGGAGACCCTTTTTACTAGAAACGAGGTATTCCATCTTAGTCCACACGGGTGACCACTTAGCGGTCAGCCACCGCAGAGTCTACATCACCTGAAGATGCCTCGTGTAGAGGCGAAACACGTGTCGTATTGTCGTCAGTGGTGTGTCTTTCCTAGTGTAGTGGTGTTGGGAGTATTGGTTCTGGGATTAGTGGTGACTGGGATAGTGCACGCAATTGAGGGAGGGCGGGAGGTGCTCTTCAAACTAGGTAAGACACATCATTTTATTTTATCGAGCGGATGTACGCAAGGTAATTTTTACCAACTTTAATACTCGCTTTTTTGCTAAGTTTTTTTTAAGATTTTATGCTAATTTAATTTTATGAACCATGTCCTGGGCGAATTATGTAGATTTTATAAGCAGGCGAAGCTTCTTTTAATTTTTTTATGTTTTTGCACTTTCTTTTTGTCAATAAACTTTAAGAACAAATATCATTCTAAGTCACTTTATATTTTATTGATAAAACCACAATGTGTGGATAAACCAATGGGCTTATCACATTCTCGAGTCAGTTCCCAATCCGCTTGTGTTGAATTAACATCACGGTCTCGCAATCAGTAACTTGAAATCGAATTAAGTTAATAACATGTGATGAATAAATTAAAATATAAATTAGATAAATTTTATGGTCGTCGAATTTCATATTCATAATTCTTAATATTTTTTCCTTTTATATAGATTTTTTGTGCAAATAATATGTGTATATATTATATACAGGATATATTATATCCTTCCCATATCAGAATTCTATCATACCGCTGGACATAAGCCTTTCCGGGAATGCATTAGTAACTACAGGTCACTTGAAAGATTTGCCCGTACTCACGACGTAAGTAGGCAGGTCAGTCATTGCAAAAACAAAGGCAATACCTCGCACGAGATGCGCTGCCTCCGTCACCAGTATGTGATGTTTGAGTTTTATTCTGTAGTTAGATGGAATTGTTCCACCATCACTTGATCGCCAGAGCCTCGACCGTAAATACTTAGAGTTCCAAGTGCACTGGAGTGGCTTTTGAGGATTTTTTTCACGATTCCCATTACACTTCTAATACTCGTATATGTAATAAAAGTTCATCATCATCATTTTTATATTCAACAAATGTATCAGGGGTAGTTTTTGTTTCGAAGAACAATTACTGCTCTCGATGACGGCCATCTAATAACTTGCATTTAATGTAAAACATCAAAAAAACAGCTTTAGTTGTAATACCAAAATGTACTATAAATTTAAATACGACATCAACGTAGCGTTGAAACAAATTGAAGCACCTTTGTATCTTGTGATTTCAGAATAACGGACGGTATTTAACTTTAATAAATATCTCAAAATACAGTTTAACATAACTTTAGGTGGCTTTAATTGTTTTGTCTTTTTTATATAAAACTGAAGTGACAAACCAACTTACAGATAATAAAAGCTATTGCAGTCCGTGGACGCAAGCAGCAAACTTCAAAGAAATGTTTATCACCGTCAAAATACGAAAAAATGAAAAGTAAAACAAAAAGAAGACAGTGATATTTCCATTATATATTTAAACTCTCAAAACGTCATTACACGAATCTTCCATTACTATAGTTAAAATTTTAAATCCACAGGACAACGGACTGAATTAAAACTGAAAATATATTAACTTAGTTAATTATTAGCGCTATAAATCATGATATTGTAAAGTTAGTTAACCCGAAAAAAAATCTAAAAGGAAGTTATATTTAATATAAATGTTTCCTATAATACGATTGCTTGAGTTGTGATGTGTCGTGGCGGCATAAGAATATCCACCACACCATTTCGACTCCTGGGTGTCGTAAGAGGCGACTATGGAAAATGGTTGGTAAATCTCACGGCGTCCGGTAGATGGCGATATAACCAGAAGTAAATTACCGCGACAAGCGACGGGCAGCAGTCTGTACTGCGATCGCGAACAAGGCAAGTCCTCCCTACAACTGGAGAGGTTCGTGTCCAGCAGTGGACCCTTACGAGCAGAATAAGGAGAATATGAACTTGTTACAAAGTTTCACAGTAAGTGGGGCCATGTAACAAGTTTCATATTAGCAATATGACTCTAGCTTCCAATTGCCCCATTTTACTATTTACCAATCGTAAATTTTTTTACTGAACTCTCATTTATAATAACACTTTATAAACAGGTTTGCACATTTAATCTAATTTCTGAACGTGTAAAACGTTAGATTTTTTGCATCTTCATAGTCATTACTACAGCCCAAGAAACCGGTCCTGAGATACCTGCATTCTCCGGCTTCCTAAATCTCAAGTCGTCACTCCATCTAGTAGGGAGCCTCTCTACACCTTACTTACCGGTAACGAGACTGCCACTCGAGAAACTTTCTTCTCCATATATTTTTGATTTGAGCTACATGGACGGCACATTGCATCTTGAGCGTACTTTTTTTATATACAGATATGTATTTTTTGGAAAAAATGGGGTAATATCACCAATATTATTGACATCGATAAGCAAACATTGCATTGCAAATAATAATGAACGCAGCTTCTATATTGTTTTTTGACACGAACGTTCGATATAATATGATAACTACTTTATATCGGCTCATACGTCCCAATCATCTAAAAAACTTACTCTTTTTATTCACAGAAACGGAATTAAGCATATTATGAAATATGAAAACTGACGCTACGATAAGCAACACGGTCCGACGGTACAGTTTTAAAAAATCGTAAAAACTGTACAGTTTTAGCACACACACGTTTTTATTATCGGTGCAGTTTAAACGGTACAGTGCGATCGTAACGATTTCTCGTAGCGTGTGTGCCACCCATGAAGTTGTTCGACCGATGGGTTTAGTCTCACTCTGTTTACATGATTGCACTGAATATCTTTAGTTCTTACGTGAACCTTATTTGTATTAAAACGCTTTATGTTTCACATGTCCCCTTTGTAAGGGTGGGCCATTTAAGATTTGGAATTTGAATCGGCTATAAAAAAAATGAATATTTTTTCAAATTTATGAGTTTATTACATACATTAGAAAGATTGAACCTTTACATTTAGGAGTGGAAGACAACATCATTCAAATGACTGCCACGGCTAGCCTTACAATCAGTCAGTCCAATTTCTCAGTACATTTTTGATTGTTTGGGCCACTAACTTCAATGACAACTTGGTTATGATTCAAGTCGTCAATCGTCTCTGGATGGTTTTGTGTAACTCTTGATCTTAACGGATCCCCATAATAAAGTCCAACGGAGTCAAATCGCAGCTTCGAGGTGGCCAGTTGACATCAGCATTTCGGATGATTATGCGATTTTCGAAAACAGTGCGCAAAATCGATTGTTACGATATGTTCTTCTTCAATTTGGCTATTGGAACCAAAAAATCGCTTAATATGCGCGGTGATGACCGCCTTTTACTGTAACGGCGTTTTCTTGCTCATTTTAGAGAAAAATGGCTAATATTGCCAGACCAAAATCCGCACCAGACAGTCACTCATTGTGGATGCATTGGTTTCTCCACGATGACGAATTTTCTGAGCACTAAATACGACAATTTTGCTTGACGTATCCTCCGAAGTGGTGACCTTCATCTAAAAGATGATTTTTAAGTTGTAGGTAGTTGATAACTAGAGCGTGACTAAGTGGTTAGTGTACGTAGCACGTAGTTACTACGCAACAGTACTTAGATCAAGCCTAATGAGCACGCATTCAAAAACCAAATTGTTTCTATGTGTATTGTGATACTCTCCAGAGTCTATAATGCTTTCTAACTTAGCTATCACGGCCGGGTATAGAGCATCACCAGTGCTGTGTCGGCATAGCAATGAATGTTACCGATTTGCAACATATCATTGATATGCAGAAGATACAACGTTGGTGATAGCACGCAACCTTAATGGAACACCAGCGTTATTACGCTTGCAATCGGAGCATGCACCGTCTACTACGACTTTGATGCTCCGATCAGCTAGAAAACTGGTAATCCAATTGTACAATTTGATTTTGCACAATTTGCACAAGATGACGGAAGGCCCATCGGTTAACGGTTCTTTGAGCTATATGGCCGGCCCATTGCCACTTCAGCTTACTAATCTGTTGGGCTATGTCGGTCACTCTGGTTCTACTGCGTATATCCTCGTTTTTAAGTCTATCACGCAGAGAAACCCCGAGCGTAGCCCTCTCCATAGCTCGCTGAGCGACCTCGAGCTTCCTCATACGGCCAGAAGTGAAGAACCACGTTTCAGATCCATAGGTCATTACTGGCAACACTCACTGGTTGAAAAATCTTGTTTTGAGGTTTTGAGGTATGCCTGACGAGAAGTGTGTCGTAATCTTCCGAACGCTGCCCAGCCGAGTTGAATCCGTCGATAGAACTCTCGGTCGAAGTTGGACTTACTTAGTCGGATTATCATTGAGGTAATTGAGCCTAGTACTTACGCCCTCCAGCGACTCTGCCATAAGGACTATATCGTCAGCAAATCGAAGGTTAGTGATATACTTGCCATTGACGTTAATATTTCCAGTCCAATAACTTGAAAACGGATTCCAATGCAGCGGTGAAGAGTTTCGGGTTTATTACATCACCCTGTCTTACATCTCTCTGCAGTTGGATAGGTTTCGTACTCTGGTTCTGTACTGTTCAAAAACTTCAGCACTTCGATATACTGACAGTCAACTTGGCATTGTAGTAGATATATTTATCTGAGAGTATTGTGAAACACTTAAAATACATTTTAATAATACATTTTAATAATACCTTCATAATAAAAGAGTTTTAAAATTTGATGTGTGAATACTTTAAATTTATACAAACCACAACATTTTATTTTTCAATAATAAAATAAATTATAAATACCTCTATGAAAATACCTTTACGTATCGATTTTAAAGGAATGCAGGCGATTCGACTCACATAATGACGTCATCCTGTAAAATGGCTTCAAGTTATTACTTCCATATATCTCCCTTCCGACCTGGTAAGTCCCGGCCATAAAATTTTAATTTAAATTCCATGTAGCTACAAATGCAGTATTTCATATATTAAATTTGTAGAATTAAACATTTGCTAATATACTATCTCTAGCCTCTAGGTTAGGTAATTTGGATTGACCCTCTTACACCTTGCAGTGCACCTGCTGTGTTTCATTCTGGAGGCTTAGGGTGTGGGTGTGTTCTATTTGAAGGGTTCGACCGCCAATATAATAACATGCTTTGTTGCATTTTATCTTAGTTCTCAAGAATAACAAGGCATCTTTTCCTTCTGTTGGAAGTTGGTTTAAGGGGTCCATAGACTCTTGAACTATCATGTTTTTAATTAGAAAACCTGAATTGTAATTAAACGATTGCACGTCTTAATATTTTAGCTGCGTCAGGCAAGATTCGTCAAAATTAAACTTTGCGTCCCTTTGACACTTATTCGTGTTATTTATGCTATATGTGCTTCGCGATTGTATTTGACTGTTGAGATAAGGTAATGCAATTATTATTTGGTTGTGGGTCCCGACTTCGCTCGTAATTGGATTAAGCACCGGGGTTGACTGTTACTGTCAAAAACAGATAACGGAGACGGACTCGGAATGTGTTTCAAGTTGATATAGAAAGTTAATTTTTGTTTCATTTATTCATTAGTTGCAGCATCTCAAGATCGGGCATTTCCATCAGTTGATTCTTACGACATCTATGGGGGCGATATATGAAGCAATATTTCCTCTTATGCCGCTAATATGGTGATGGCAACGAAAAGATAATGAGGAGAACCATTATAGTTTAATCTTTTCTTTTGTCGTAAAATAATAATGTAATAAAATATTTTTTATTCATAAGCATTATTTTAAAATCCGTCCTATTATCACTCAACCCAATATAATAGGAGTCCTAACCATTTTACATTTCTGCTCCAAGCATGCATGCACATAAAGTAACAAGTTTAACATTTATAATACTTTGTGTTTTTCATGAAATTGTGTAGCGAGAATTTTTGTATAAAATAGTACTTAAATTTTCTTGTACCAGATGTTTATGATATGGGATTCGCTTTGTTTTAATAAAAAGGTTCCTTGAGGTCTTTGTTGTGGGAATGTTACAGCTGTCAGCAATTTCTGATTATTTTAAATAAATATAATTTACTTTTATAAAATATTAAAATCGTTACAAAAATAAACTGCCATTTGGCAACGCGACGGCTCAAAAGAATGCATCATTTTATTTTATGTGTACGAGTGTCGTCAGTTGATTAAGAAAACAAGGGTATTCAATATACACAAATACTGATGACGACTGCTGTGTTTCATATAAATATAGAGAAACGGAAGTTTAATTCTGAGCTTTGTCATAAAGAACTGGAAAAATATGTAATATAGAACTAAAATGTTTCTCAACAATAGTCCAATTCGTAATGTTTTAGAATATTGTGGTCTCCAGACCACACTATGCTACCCATTCATTACGTATTGAAGATGTTCAAAAACATATTCTCTGGCGCCCAGCATTTTCTATCGGCAAAGCATAAAAACTACGGCCGTATAATAGTAAATTGCATCATTTTAAATTGGAAACTGGAGAGAGTCGCAGAAAGTATAACGATGCTCTTGATCTTCATTTATTTAATGGAACTCTTTAATTTCTTTACCTTCGAGTTTACGTGCAGTTCTATTGCATCATAAGTCCATCATTAAGAACTGTCTTGGAAAGAAATTTACTTTTTGCCGGATTCTGTAATAAAAGGCCGGGGAAAAAGTTTCTTCGTATTTAATATATAAAGAAAAAACATTTGTTTTCAAATTTTAATTACAATTAGTTATAATATACATATATGTGCCATTTTGATCGATAACTTGTTGCCATCCTGTAGATAGTGACATAATCTTGTTGCTGTGAAAATCTTAGGATTTGTGATCAAAAAAAAATGCGACAAGTAGTTTTGACAATCCTCTCTTGATGTAAACCTAACACTACCCATAGAGCTCTGAAGAGACCGAAACAGGTAAAAATCTGAGGGTGCAAGGTCAGGACTATAATATGGTGGATGTATTAACAATTCCCAACCAAGCTCTCTCAACTTTTGCAGAGTGGCCAAAGATGTGTGTGGTCTTGCGTTATCATGATGAAAGACCACTCCTTTTCTGTTGATCAATTCCGGCCGTTTTTTCTCAATTTCTTGCTTGAGTCTCATTAGTTGTTGGCAGTAGAGATCGTTTTTGCCCGGCGGTAAAAGCTCATAATAAACGATGCCCATCCAATCCAACCTTATTGCGTGTTAATCCGGGTTTCGTTACAGTCTGTGGAGCTTGAATACTCTTTGCTCATGATCTTTTTCGCAGGTTTTTGGCGTAGGTGATTCACTTTTCATCAAAAGTGATTAATCTTTTCAAAAATGGTTCGGTTTCATTACGTTTCAATAGAGAGTCGCAAATGAGTACACGATTCAATAAGATTTCTTTCAGTGAGCTCGTGTGGTACATAAATATCGGGCTTTTTTGTATAGCCAGACTTTTTCAAATGGTTCAAAACTGTTTTGTGGTCCATCTTGAAATGCGCAGCTATGTCGTAACTACTAATATGTCGATCATGCTCCACTTTTTCAAAAATGGCATCGATTTATCCGTATGAGGGCGACCAGAGCGAGCTGCATCTTTGACATAAAAATTTCCGGACTGTAATCGCTTTTTGTGATATTCTTACTGACACTGTATTGGTTTCATAAACGTCAAAAATTTTTTTCGCAGCTTGAGTCGCAATTATCCCCTTTTTTTAATAAAAATTTAGAATGTATCAAATTTCTTCGTTAGATTCACTTATTTTGGCGGACAGAAAAACAATTGAAAAATGTCGGGAAAGTGTTTTTACTTTTTTCTTTTTCTTAATGTCCTATATATATGACTTAGATATGCCAGTATATTCTAAGTCTATGATATATATTGATATTAAAACCAGCTAGATACAAACAGTACAACCAAAGAGATTTTTCTTCAATTTTATACAAACGAAATACGAAGAAACTTTTTCCCCGACCTATTATTATTAATGGATACAACAATTTTCAAATCTGGTGTGTTCAATGTTCTTTTTCTATACATAAGTAGGGGTGATAAACTAGGCCATCTATTGATAAGTGTCTCTGTGCTCTCGATTGGTCAAAGCAACACGGCACTGTTAGGATGTCAATAAATGTGAATTATAGAGCCGTTGTCACTTTCACTACCGTTTTATGTACGGTGTCGTCAGTGCAGTTGCAGACAATTTTTTTTTATTAAGTAGCATGTATATTTTAATTATTGACAGGTTAACGCCAAATTTTCTTGTAAATACTTCGAATACACGCGGCGCACCCGGTGTAATGAAAAAGAGTACCCTATCTGTAGAGTATTATGCTAAAACTGTTTTTAACATATGGAAGATGCACATATTTAGCAGTGGACTTCTTTGGGCTACAGAAAAAAAATAGTAGTTCGTTGCAATGTGAAAGGGCTCCCGTTCACCTAAAAGTCCTTCTAGGTAGTTAGCATACTCTAACCTATTTCTGCCGCCCAGTAACAGGCTGTTAGGCTCCTATCTATCCATTGGGTTGTCTGTTAGCTCGCTTGTTGCCTTAATGTTACACAGAAGAAGTAAACATTACAAAGACAAAATAATCACACCTATTTTGTGCAGGATTTGAAAAACTTAGCTTGATCAACAACAAAAGTAACAGGAGCCATGGTAGCTCAGGTGATAAACGCTCGTCCTCGCCTCGCAAACAGAGTTTAATGTCCAAAAGAATTTGTTAATTATAATTTTGCAGATTTATCTCGCAATGATCGTAGTAAGTTTTACCACTAATCGTTTAATTTGGTCGAACTATATCCATTAATAGACTTTAACTTGATCAGTATATAAAAGTCTACTGCTAGAAGCTACGAAGGCTAGTTCGTTGTAAAGAGGATGTACCTTAATCGCCACGCTTTGCAGGTAAATTGAAGACCGCATACCAAACGTCTGGCACAGTTGAAGGAACAGGAGGTTTTCCCATAGTTGCCTTCTATACGGGAAAAATGTGATCATATTAAATTTATAGATAGAGAAATCTATATTATCAAATTATGAATATAAAAGAATATTAAGAATAAATTAATTTGGCGAGTGTAGAGATCCGGAGATCCTTTTTACTGGATACCAAGCATTTCATCTTAATTCTCAGGGGTGACAATGCATCTACATTTTGTTTCTTAATCCTTGATAAATGTAGATGTCTATGGGCCACGGTAACCACTTACCATCAGGTGGACTGTATAATCGTTTGTTACTCTTAATCTATAAAAAAAATGTAAAACGTCGTGTTATGTACAGATAGCTACGTCCAGGAGCTTCAATAAACAAACTTCTTGTTTTGTCTATTTGTGCTTGAGCGCACTCAGTATACTCATACCATCGCCTTAATTCAACTATTCATCGGGTCAACTTAATCCAAACAAATTGTCAAAGTAAATAAAACTCTGTCTTAAATAAGTGATCGTTTAGAATCAATCGTTCAAAGTCAATCGTAGCTTTCGTAGTCATTTATTACTTTCTACAGAGCAAACACATCGAAATTTCTAAGAACTCCTTCCTGAAATTATTATCGAGTACAAAAAGTGATAAAATCAATAGAATGTTTATTTTAAACATATCATAGATATTCCTATATTGTCATAAAATTTACTGGACTGGTATCAACTATAGCCACACTTAATTAATACAGTCGGAATTTTTCCAACGCTCAGATATTGTACGGCCACATGTGTACGCACTGACACATTCACTATCTTGCCCTTACCAACTCTAAGTCTATGTATTGTGATAAACTGTGCACTAGTAATAGACTCTGGGATATTAATAATTTACATAGAACCTAAAAACCCAACAATTTACGATTTTGCTCGAATTTTCGCTCCCACTGAAACAGAACTCAGGATCGCGACGAATTAACTTGCCAAGCCAACTAGCCAACTAGTACTACTTATTATAAGAAATTTACTTATACCACTGTATGAGCATAATAATATACTCAAAATCGCAATAATAATCCCAAATTTGCATATTTCAATGTTCATTTTAACTATGTTTTTTTTTTATAGGATAGGGTGACAAACGAGCACACAGTCCACCTGATGGTAAGTGGTTGCTGTGACCCATAGACATCTACATCTATCCTCAATAAAGAATCAAAATGCAGATGCGTTGTCACCCGGGAGGACTAAGATGGAATGCCTCTTTTCCAGTAAAAAGGGTCTCCGGTTCTCTACACTCACCATACGAAACACAGCAGTGTTAAGCTGCTATTTTACGCTGGTATTCTGTGAGAGCGTGGTCCTTCCCCGGTCGAGCCGACCCATTCGTGCTACAACTATACTATTAATATAGCTGCAGCATGGCTCTACCTCGTAAAAGTTTTATACTTAATATTTACGATAAGTTTCGTGCAGGTGCGTAGTATAATTACTAACGTAGTAAACAATGAAGAAGGTCTTTTTAATTTACGTGTGACGTATACTTTCTTAACGTGATAAACTTACTTATGAAGTAAATGTTGATTTGCATACCATTTTTAGCGACTAAAAAGGTATTCACTTAACTTGAACTTAACACTAAAACTCATGACTATGTTGCATTTTTAATATTTTATTTTATTAATTACGACACTATATAAATAAAGTTAATGTAAATGCTTCAAAAATTACAAACGAAGATACCGATAGCCTCTGCAACGTCAAGATATGAAAATGAAATTGTCTTCCGTGTTACAGGAGAATGAAGATGGCCTCTTTGCAATTGTAATGCGGCCGCTCGACTGTCTACATTTTGCATTCAACGCACGGCGTTTCAATTTTATGGGATACAATATTAAGGTAACGAAACAGAAACAGAAAAGAGCGTAATTTGTAAATTATTATGGTTCAAGTATTTTTGAAGCTTTAATTTTCAAACTTAATAATATATCCAACTTTAAGTTTTTAATTCAGAAATCTTAACCTACAAATCACTAATTTTGCTTTAGTTTGTTATTATGGCGATATTTCATTTTATATTTATCACCAAAATTGAGGTCGCGGTGACAACGCATCTGCATTCAATCGAGGATAGATGTAAATATAATATATGGCCCACAGCATCCACTTCTATACTTTTACCTAAATACCTAACAAACCAAAAATATGAGTTTTAAATGGGTGGCCCAATGTGTCAATTATTTACTTTCTAGTTAGACATATACAATTAACACGTTTGCCAGGACAATTAACTTTTATAAACAGTAACACATTTAAGAAAAATAAATCAGGCTTTCACAATAAACAACACTAAGATCGTACCTGTGGCGGAAACACAAAACTGCCTTACTTTTGGGAAGACCATTATCGCAAACACAGAGGTGCAGGTGTCCGTCCAGGTGCATAAAAACCATGAAAATAAGCCTTTCTCGCAAATCTGTGCACTCTCCCTGTGCAGCAATGCCTGGAATAATGTAAACCAAGTTCTAGACAAAAGAAAGCACTAAAAAATGCTAAGTTTCACAGGACTATTTATTTACTCACTATAAAAGTGTACACTTGATAAACAAAAAAGAACTATTTCCAACATTTTATTCTAATATGAGTTTAATTTATTCAGCTAAGCCTCATTTTAATCTAGAACTTTTGTCCTATATATTTCAAATCGATATTTCGTTTCTTGTGACAAATCTTTATAAAAGATAAAGACAGACATAAAATTGATCATGCGTTCTATTTTGCGATGTTTCGAGTTTGCGCCGCGCCTGACGGCCTGATGTTATATTGATGGTGGCGAATTTGATGTTGATAGCTGTCAAATAAAATTAGTATTCTGTCAAAATTGTAAAAGTACCACCCTATTCTATATAAAAAAACAACTCAAAAATATGACAGGCATCTATTTTTTAGACCCCCTTTGTGTGGCGGTCTAATGGGGAGGTCTATATTCAGCAAGTCACTTTTGTGGATTGTAATTGATGGATGGATGGTCAAAGCGGTTACCTACTGCTTAAAACTCCGACTGCGTACTAATTTGCTAAAAAGAAAAAAAATATCCTATGTCTTTTCTACAACTACGACGGTTATAACTACACTCTATATGTGCAAATTTATTAAGCCGTTTAGGCTACAAAGCGTGCCAAAGAAATAGACCTACATACTTACACTCGTAAAACATTATCCGCCTTCTGCGGCAGTCGGGTAAAAATAAACAATATATTATAGCACTCTACAATTGTACGTAATGATATAGCCGGAAGAAGAGGTTCTTAAAACTTTTAAAAGAATGCACTTAAAATCTCCCGATGCTAATGGCGGGACGCGGTTTGCGGACGACAGTTCACGCTCACACAATGAATTGGAATAAGACTTTCCTATTAAACTAAAACCAAATCATTTACGTAGAGATCTTATCCTCCATCTCCGAAAATTGGTTACGGTGGTCAATCTCAACGGGGACAAGCCATCTGCGCAGGACAGGTATATAATTAGTGCCCAAATATATGCGTATTCTATTCTATTCCCTTACTCTCGTAGTCCGATTGGACCTCAGAGAAACACCGCTAACATTCTAACTTCAGGCCGGTATTATGATTTTGTTATTGAAAAACCAAGTAACTGATTTTAGCCCAATCCGAAATTCGAGCCCGGGACCGCATAATCGGCTGTCGTGCTAACGATCACTAGACCAGCGAGGTAGTCAGATTTAAGCCAAACTATAAAAAAATGGGTGTGTGTAATAATGTACACACGTAAGAAGTGAAACTTCTTTATGACATCATTTTCTACTATTTACTACTTAACAAAATTTGGTTAAGAAGGTTTAAGGGTGCGTTTGCAAATCGGGCGAAATTATGCTATTTTTCGGTACATTTTGTGACAAAACTAAACGAAATCAAATATAGCTAATTAGTACCACGTATAGAATGGTTCTTCATCTTCAAATGGTGGTGACTTTTTTGTTGAAAATAATAGTTTTTTATATTGTAAATACGATCTTCCCTAGCCATTTTCTACAAAATTAACGATACCAGCTCATTTTTAGGTACATTTTTGTTCCTTACACAATTTATAAAATAAATATATACTAGGATAATGAACCTAAAACTAAAAACTTTAAAAAAATATATTGTAATAACTAAAATATATTATTAAAAATAGTCCCTTTAGGCAAGGTTCCGAAGATACTGGCAGCGTTCCCCTTTGAATAGCTATACTAATTCTTTGTCCGAGGTAGCTGCCAGCTCTTCGGTCTCCTGTGACGTCGACTAACCTTTTTCTATTTCCTAAAGCCTTATAGCGCTAGGACCCCACGGACCAGGGTCTCGACACCGAATGGGACAAAAACATATTCGGAGCCTAGACTCCTGTATTTGTCTTTAGCTTTTCAGCCGCTTCACAAGCACGCAAGCTCTGTTGTTGGTTCCATGTAGATGGGAAGGGCAGTGTGTCTGAACAGGTTGCATCCCATACCAGCACCCGGCCATCTTCCATGGAATCAAACTCATACCGTCCGTCTCTTGCCATCGTCTCTTGCAATACCAGACGGCTCAAGTAGACTTGGCACGTTGACGGTGGCAAGAGACCGGCGTATGATATCGTTAAGTGCTGCATGTCTCGAAGCGCCTGCACTTTTGGCATGACGGTCCATGACCTAGCTTGTCGACGTCACTGCCACACGGACATTTATGAACGCAGACCGGAACCCCAAGCCGTAGACAGGTTGCGATTCGGAGCGTGTCAGGCTCAAGAAATGTTCCTGTATTTGACGAAGGTACGCGTGAAGCCAGTAGCCGGCCTCATGCGTATACGGCCAAAAGCCTAGCACGCCGAACCTGTACTACAGCTCAAAGATTGTCATAAGTCAATTTGCAGTTTATGTCGTCCCAGCTCCTTTGTGAATTTGGAGAAACAGGAAAATTTTGACCTGGGCATGCAATTAAAGCGTTTCTAGCTTCTTCCAGGCCAGCAATCTCAAAGTTTGAAGGGATGCCCTTAAATTTTACTTATGAGATTTGCTGAACTATGGACAGAAGATAGGAAGGCTGGTAAAGACACTGGAAATTTTGCGAATCCTAAACCACCATAACGGATGGGTAGGGATGCTTGGGTCAAGATTGCTCGTTCAGGTGCATATTAAGAATCGATTCTAAACTAATTTTGATTAAGTTGTCTACTTGTGTCAAGAGATCTGGGTGATTCAAAAGGAGCAGCAACGGAGCACATACGTAAATTTTGGGACGAAAAGACAGAATTTTAAGATGCAAAGTGCATAATGTGGACTAATTTCAAAGAGACGGTCAGCGGAATTTTGAAATTTAGTAATTGATTTATTAATATATTCAGAAATAGATTCATTAAAATTGGAGAACCTAAAAGGTAAAGGAATTACTGTTAACTATTTTAATATTTGGAGCCAAAATATTAAATTTTGTTTTACGTCATTTAAATTTAAGTTGCAGTTATTTATAAAAGTTCGCATTTGCTAAAATTAAGCTCCAAACCAATGGCTTCAAATTTATTTTTGATTAAAAAGGTCCGAAAACACAGTATCCATATCACCTCCTAGAGTTCCGTCGTCCAAATACCAAACGTTGAATTTAGAATTTAAATTTTGATTATCGGATTTATAGCCAAACTAAAATTGCTGGCCCAAGGGGATCACCTTGTTGACAACCTACTTCCGAGGACAGTTCATTAGAACGATATAACAATTTTGTTGGGTCAGCGTAACTGAGAAAAAGATAATTGTATATTTCCTGTATATGTTGTTTTATTTCCGTCAGCAGGGTATCCCTATTTACTGAATTGAAAGCATTTTTGACATCAATTTTGAGCAACACATCAGGATGTCCGTAAGTTAGGAAAGAGTGTAGGGCATGCACGGCTGCCTCACACCCTCCTTTTACACCGAAGCCTAACTGTACGGGTTCAAATTCCAAATTTAATTTTGGTAAAATATGTCGAACAGCAATTTTGGAGGCCAGGCGTCGTAGTGTTGATCCAACAGCAATTGGTCTCACCCCTCCGTCCTTTTTGGTGAGGGCAATGAGGTTCGCGCCGAAAAGAATGGGAACAATTTCTGGATTGACATTACCGGAATACATAAAGTTGATTAATTTAGTGATCGAATTTACAAGTTGCCCGCCTGCATCACCCACAGAGTGCGATGTTAAGTCTTTCAGATGTTGGGGTGAGATTCCATCCAAACCTGCAGCCGAACCTGGTTTAAAAGATAAAATGGCACCTGTAACATCTTTTTTATGAATTTGAAGGCATGCTTGCCCTGCTGTTGGTCGGTCGAGAAAATATGGGTTTACTGGAGCTGGAGGATGTTTTGTCCGTAAGGCCTGAAGGGTGTCAGGGGTATCTGGTGATTGCACGTCGTTGGAGAACAAAAGGCGAGCGGCACCTTTGAGATCTCCGTCACAGATTTTGTTTTCGATGAGTTTGTTGCGATTACGAGGGACATCATATTTGATTAGAGGTGCGGGAGAAGGTGAGGAGCTTACAGCACAGTTATTTTAATCTTTTGAGTCAAGGATAAATTCAGTTCATCAGTTTTTATTATATGTAGTGTGCTGTATGAAAATAAAAATAGGTTCTGCCAGTCTTGAGTACAATTGCTTATGTAACATTTCTGGATTAATTGTGACAAATGTGTAGCAACAGTTATTCGAGCTCCTCGAGGATTCTTTTAACTATCGGTATACTATTTTCAAATGGCTAAGATATGTGTGGAAAGAGTTGGATCGTTGGCTACATAAGTAGGCGCACTCGAAATAATGGGATGGATGTCTAAGGTGAACTATTTTGGCTAATACATTTCCTGTGTGTTTTTGTAGTGTGTATGTTGAGGCCTTTCAAAGATTTGAATGACTTGTTGCACTGTGTACATGTATGGGTCGCGTTCGACGTGCCATCACAAGATTGGGTCACGGACTGCATTCACAACAGTTAAATACAATCACAAAAAAGAATAACTTAAAACAAATTTAAAAACACAATAAAGTAACTTAAAAAGTACACTGAAAATATAAAAAAGTCAAAGTCCAAATATCGTTAAGTAGGTGCGTCACAGGATGGTCTTGCAATTCGACGCTGCAGTGGAAGAGATCTAGCGACGCATTTCGTCGCTAGGACAACCGTGCTTTGAGCAAACCGAGCAACCGTGTCTTGAGATTATCACACGCGGATTAGAAATTTTTAAAGACTGAACAGGCACTAAGCCTGCTTGTCACTTTTGTGTCCAGACAGCAATATAAAGTTCCGAAATCCTTTGTTGCGAATTGTTTCTTTACATTTGTCATAAGTCACCATCTTGAAATATTTTATATCTCTTAGTTGAATTGAGATTATAATATCTAAATTCAGATTATAAACCACTGTTATATTATTTATATTTATGTCAATAATAAACGTTTTCCTTGTACACTAAAATTTTACAATTAAAATATATAGTTATTTTTATTAAAATATTTAGACAATAAATACAGTTGTCACCTGTCACCTTTATTTCGGAATTCATTTTTGTTCTATTATCAACATATATTAAGATTTCTAAATATACTATAAATAGGCAGACATATTCAATAAAAAAATAGTGGTGTTTACTTTTTATCAAAATGTCACAAATAGTCGTAAAAAAAATAAAAACTGATGCTTATTTTTTCACATATTTTGCTAATACGGATGAATCATAATAGATTGCAATAAGGGTTATTTTATTTTTGGTGCCTGTTTTGATTTGTTGTACAAACATTTCGATGAAACCTCAGTCCGCGCTCGGTCGCCGTCATGAGTGGTCACTGTATCGCCTGCCTGATTGCAGTAGCCGAAAAAGATCGCTGTATATACACAAAATATTCGAATTTGATACATAGGTACTTGACAAGGCAAAATAATATTATTATTTTATAATCACACATTTTGTTATAATATTTTGTTTCGCTGAAAGTAAGGGATTTATATATAAATAATTATATAAATGCCTATTCGTCTTGGACTTTCTGGAGTGATCTGAAAGTGTTCATCGGTGACTGCTACTGGATCTCCTAGTCGAGTAGAACTAGATGTGCCGAATTTGGGCTCGTTTTATTAGTTATGACGAGACTTTACCTCCGGACTTGATGGAGAGACCTGATGGTGTACTTCGGTGACCATTACTGGAACTCCTAGTCGAGTAGAACTAGATGTGCCGAGTTTGGGCTCGTTTTGTTAGTTATGACGAGACTTTACCTCCGGACTTGATGGAGAGACCTGATGGTGTACTTCGGTGACCATTACTGGAACTCCTGGACGAGTAGAACTAGGTGTGCCAAGTTTGGGCTCGTTTTGTTAGTTATGGTGAGACTTTACCTCCGGACTTGATGGAGAGACCTGATGGTGTACTTCGGTGGCCGTTACTGGAACTCCTGGACGAGTAGAACTAGGTGTGCCAAGTTTGGGCTCGTTTTGTTAGTTATGATGAGACTATACCTCCGGACTTGATGGAGAGACCTGATGGTGTACTTCGGTGACCATTACTGGAACTCCTGGACGAGTAGAACTAGGTGCAAAGTTTGGGCTCGTTTTGTTAGTTATGATGCGACTTTACCTCTGGACTTGATGGAGAGACCTGATGGTGTACTTCGGTGACCATTGAATGGACGAGTAGAACTAGGTGCTGAGTTCGCCTCGTTTTGTTAATTATGATGAAACCTAACCTCCGGGCATGATGGAGAGACCTGATGGTGTACTTCGGTGACCATTACTGGAACTCCTGGACGAGTAGAACTAGGTGTGCCAAGTTTGGGCTCGTTTTGTTAGTTATGATGAGATTTTACCTCCGGACTTGATGGAGAGACCTGATGGTGTACTCGGTGGCTACTGGAACTCCTGGACGAGTAGAACTAGGTGTGCCAAGTTTGGGCTCGTTTTGTTAGTTATGATGAGACTTACCCGGACTTGATGGAGACCTGATGGTGTACTTCGGTGACCATTACTGGAACTCCTGGACGAGTAGAACTAGGTGTGCCAAGTTTACCGCGTGTTAGTTATGATGAGACTTTACCTCTGGACTTGATGGAGAGACCTGATGGTGTACTTCGTGACCATTACTGAATTCCTGGACGAGTAGAACTAGTGCCGAGTTCGCCTCGTTTTGTTAATTATGATGAACCTACCTCCGGGCATGATGGAGAGACCTGATGGTGTATTTTGGTGACTACTTCTGGAAACTGAAATCAAGCCTGAGGTTAGGTATCATAATAATTGAAAACGAGCCAAACTGGCATTACATAGTTCTACTCGTCCGGAGTTCCAGCAGTAATCACCCAAGCACACCATCAAGTCTCCACAGCCTGGAGGTTGCAATATAATAATTAAGAAAACGAGCCTGAAATCGGCACACCGTCTACTGTCCAGGAATTCCAGCAGTAGTCACTGAAGTGCACCATTGTTCTCCATCGCCTGGACGTTAGGTCTCATATCAACTAACAAAACGAGCCCAAACTCGGCACACCCAGTTTTACTGTCCAGAATTCATAGGTCACCGAAGTACATCAGGTCACTATATCGTTCGAGGTAAGCTCATCATAACGAAACGAGCGCCCAAACCGGCACACCTGTTCTATTCGTCCAGGAATTTGCGAGTCACCAGCATACCATCGTCATTTATCAGTCCGAGGTAAGCCTCATCATGACTAACAAAACGAGCCCAACTCGGCACACCTAGTTCTACTCGTCCAGAATCCAGCAGAAGTCACCGAAGTACACCATCAGGAACTCTATCAAGTCCGAGGCAAGCCTCATCATGAGTAACAACGAGCCCAACCATTACCTAGTACTACTCGTCGAGGAGTTCCAGTAGCTGTCACCGAAGTATACCTTCAAGTCATCACCAAGTCCGAAGCTAAAGTCTTATCATAACCAAACCAGCCCAAAGTCCACAGCCACCATCTCACTGCTAGTAGTGGGCTTCTAGTGCCAGCAGTCTCTGGAGCAGCTGTTCTTATTCCGTATGTAATATATTTTGTAGGTATAAGAAATGAGAAAAAAATCAATCTTTCAAATTATCAAAATATTTTTACTTGATTCCCACACCCGCAGCTAACCGTGCGTACGCTTGTGTGTGTGACCCGTGTCAATGTAATAGTTCGATTCTATACCTATCAATTTTGCAAACGCGTCCTTAAGCAAAAAAAAATATTTCGTATTAAATTAAAGCTATTTTATTGTCACGAATAGAATAATTTTTATTCAATATAGATTATTATACAATACTTATGGAAAGTCATTTTTTTATCTACAGAATATACCTCTGTCCTGGGAAGAACCAGCAAGAAACCTTTTTTTTAAACATATTTCACTTTACAATAACTCCCCTTCCCAGGGTTTTTTTTCACTTATATACTCTTTGATATTATAATAACCCTTTTTATACAATTTTTCTTTAACAAAACATTTAAACTTATTTATTGACAATTTTGTACATTTTCTGGGATTTTGTTGTAAAAGCGTATACATTGCCCCATAAATGAATTACTAATTCTGTGGAGTCTGGTAACTGGTACTACAAGCTTATGTTTGTTCCTAGTGTTTAAAGTATGAACATTTTTATTCTTATCAAAGCTATTTATGTTTTTATGTGCATACATTATATTTTCATAAATGAATTGCGATGCCAAAGTTAATATATTTATTTCTTTAAATTTTAAAATATTATACTATATAAAATATATCATATATAGACATGCATACAACTAATATGATCAATAAATTTTATTACTGCTCTTATGATTATTATTGTAGTTCATTAATTATGAACGAATTATTATTATCATTGTTATGATTATTATATTCTTTTGTAATTAATGGCTTGTGGTAGCTAATATAAGAAATATATGTTTTACATTCCACGGAATCATACACACTTTACCAAGGTAAAGGCTCCGGGAAGTCTGCAGTCTGTGAACATGTACAGGATCGCCCCCGTCACTACATTAGATTTGATAGACCACAAATCCTCGCTAAAAAACACCGATTCCTTCCAAGGATGATTCGCGAGGCTATTGAAATCAAAAAACATCCTAATTTCAATAGAGAAGATGGCTGGGTGCTACCATCTGCTTGGGATCCCATAATTAATAAAATTAAATCCCAACCCAAGCATACAACTGCAAGACTTCAAGATACTGTAAGTTCATACTGCATAGATCGGAACAAAAATTAATAATTTTTAATCTGGAGGTAACCGTGGTTAACCATGACATTGGGACGTCAAATATCTCGTGACCATGGGTGCTGTAAAGTACTCGAAACGTCGGGAATATAAAATAAGTTAATATACGCGATAAAATCCGTAAAACTTGTTTTACGAGTATTTAAATTTATTTAAAGGTAAAGAAGTTATTTTGTTTCGCTAAAAGTACAAAGGATTATAATATATTATACCTCTTGGACTTTATGGAGTAACGTGAAGGTGGACTTCGGTATCTGCTACTGGAACTCCTCGAAGAGTAGAACTGGTGTGCCAAGTTTGGCCTCGTTTTGTTAGTTATGATGAGACCTTACATCCGAATAGTGGCAGATTATCCTTAAGGAAAACTAGGCACGTGCCTAGGGGTGCACTTCGGTGAATGCTACTGGAACTTTTCGAAGAGTAGATGTGCCGAGTTTGGCTTCTTTTTGTTAGTTATGATGAGACCTTATCTACGGACTTGATAAAGTGACCTTTATCAAGTCCGTAGATAGTGAATTAGTGAATGCTAATGGAACTCCTAAAAGAGTAGAACTAGGTGTGCCAAGTTTGGCCTCGTTTTGTTAGTTATGATGATACCTTACCTCCAGACTTGATAGAGTTACCTGAAGATGTACTACAGTAAATGCTACTGGAACTCCCCGAAGAGTAGTACTAGGTTGGCCTAGTTTGGCTTTGTTTTGTTAGTTATGATGAGACCTTACCCCCGGACTTATTAGAGTGACCTGAAAGTGTACTTCAGTGAATGCTAATGGAACTCTTCGAAGAGCAGAACTAGGGGTGCCAAGTTTGGTCTCGTCTTGCTAGTTATGATAAGATATTACCTCCGGACTTGATAGAGTGACCTGAAGGTGTACTTTGGTGAATGCTACTGGAACTCCTCGAAGAGTAGAACTGGGTGGGCCAAGTTTGGCCTCGTTTTGTAAGTTATGATGTGACCTTACCTACGGACTTGTTAGAGTGACCTGAAATTGTACTACAGTGAATGCTAATGGAACTCTTCGAAGAGCAGAACTAGGTGTTCCAAGTTTGGCTTCGTCTTGCTAGTTATGATAAGATATTACCTCCGGACTTGATAGAGTGACCTGAAGGTGTACTTTGGTGAATGCTACTGGAACTCCTCGAAGAGTAGAACTGGGTGGGCCAAGTTTGGCCTCGTTTTGTAAGTTATGATGTGACCTTACCTACGGACTTGATAGAGTGACCTGAAGGTGCACTTCGGTGAATGCTAATGGAACTCCTCGAAGAGTAGAACTAGGTGTTCCAAGTTTGGCCTCGTTTTGTTAGTTATGATGCGACCTTACCTCCAAACTTGATAGAGTGACCTGAAGGTGTACTTTGGTGAATGCTACTGGAACTCCTCACAGAGCAGAACTGGTGTGCCAAGTTTGGCCTCGTTTTGCTAGTTAGGATGAGCCTTTACCTTCGGACTTAACAGAGTGACCTGAAGGTGTACTGCGGTGAATGCTACTAGAACTCCTCAAAGAGTAGAACTAAGTGTGCCTAGTTTGGCCTCGTTTTGTTATTTAAGATAAGACCTTACCCCGGCCTCTATAGAGTGACTAGAAGGTGTACTTCGGTGAATGATATTTGAACTTCTCAAAGAGTAGAACAAGGTGTGCCGAGTTTGGCCTCGTTTTGTTAGTTATGATGAGAACTTACGTCCGGACTTGTTAAAATGACCTGAAAGTGTACTTCGGTGAATGCTACTGGAACTCCTCGAACAAGTAGAACTAGGTGCGTCGAGTTTGGCCTCGTCTTCTTAGTTATGATAAGATATTACCTCCGGACTTGATAGAGTGACCTGAAGGTGTACTTTGGTGAATGCTACTGGAACTCCTCGAAGAGTAGAACTGGGTGGGCCGAGTTTGGCCTCGTTTTGTAAGCTATGATGTGATCTTACCTCCGGACTTGATAGAGTGACCTGAAGGTGCACTTCGGTGAATGCTACTGGAACTCCTCGAAGAGTAAGAACTGCTCTTCGTTTCGCTGACCAATACGAGGCTGCCACTCGGGTAACTTTCTTCAACATTGATTGTCTGTTATTCGAGATATATGGCCGGCCCATTGCCAGTAACTGACATAGTCCAAAGAATCATTAAGCTGAACTGTAAGTAATTACTCCATGATATTGCTAAATCCTAACTATTTGATGGCATAAGTTCTCTTGTCTTATATTTCTAGAGTTCGCCGTAAACTCGTTACGTTGTTCTTAATCAAGGAAATTTTTCGGAACAACTTCATCGAAACAAAGTGTTGAAGTAAATAAATTGGTGTCCCAAATAACTAATTGGCCACGAGCAATCGTTAATTTCGTTGTAGTTTTATTACTTTTTAGAATTTGAAAATAATATATCAAAATAATTATAAAATATTACTAAGTAGTTAAGTGAGATTTTATGGTGGCCGCTGCTACACGGCGTATGAAAGTCCACTGTTTCATGTCATCCCGTGGATGTCGTAAGATCCGACACAGGGAAATGAAAAAGGAGATAAGCAGCAACGTCCCCTTGATAACAATTCTAATAAAAATGCGGTAGCCAAGCCGTCTACGCAACGTGGCAACCATGGCAAATATCCCTCTTATGAGTTAATCTATGGGGGGCCTATGTTTAGCAGCGGACTTTTGATAGATAGTCATGAATGAATAAAAAAAATTGAACTCATTTGAAATCCACAGTTATGATCTGCGTTTCATATAGCCAGCATAATGCAGAAAAGAACTTGGCTCAATCGAAAAAAGTTTTATGAGTTTACGTGGTAGAGTCATGCTGCAGCTATATTAATAGTATAGTTGTAGCACGAATGGGTCGGCTTGACCGGGGAAGGACCACGCTCTCACAGAATACCAGTGTAAAATAGCAGCTTAATGCTGCTGTGTTTCGTATGGTGAGTGTAGAGAACCGGAGACCATTTTTACTAGAAAAGAGGCATTCTATCTTAGTCCTCACGGCTGACAACGCATCTGCATTTAAATTCGCAAAGGAAGATAGATGTAGATGTCTATGGGCCACAGCAACCACTTACCATCAGGTGGACTGTGTGCTCGTTTGTCACCCTTATTCTATATAAAAAAAAATGTTCGAGTAACTTCTTACTCTTATCTACTCAACAAAGAAATTACAGTCAAGCAAACAAGACTTTGAAATCTGTTATATTCGTTTCAACTTCATCCCTAATCCATTATCAGTTCACAATGTCCAGCAAAATTTTATTTGCAAAACTTTATATCAACTAGAATGTTGTCTGAATAGTTATTAACAATTTTATCTTTTATTTTCTTAAAAATAGAATTTTTTCTCCAAATTTATTGGGACAACCCCTGATGTATAAACTATTTAATAAAAAAAAAATACACAATTGGCAAAGAAACCGCGTAACATCTCTATAGATAAAAATCAATTGCTGTTCCGTTAGTCTCGCTAAACCTCGAAGCTGGCTCGACCGATTCTGATGATTTTTCTTGTGAGTGTTTGAGTGGGTACCTGAACGGTTTAGATTCACAATTGGCCGCGGTAGGTGGCGCTGTTGTCGAGATCCAGAAATCACCCATGCGAAGCCGGGGCGGATCGCTAGTAATATATAAAAATAAGAAAGAGACATTCGAGTTGATATACAAAGGCAACCCCACTCACCTACTACTTTATTACATTGTGTGCAAATTGATTGTTGTTTTATTGTTTTTATTAAGGTTCCTTTAACATGTTTTAGGTTTTTGTATAATTTAAAAGTTCTAGCTACTATTTTCTATTAAAATGTGTTAAAATTTAAACATAAACTTGTAATAACGACTCAAAACGTTTAATTAAAATAAAATTATTACAAAGGTAAGGGTTAGGAAAGATGGAGTATACGCCATATATTGTAATAATACAGTCTCTTCTTACCTTTCAAATGTGAAAACATCAATAGATGCAGTGCTGCCTGCCGGCTCCGTAGCGCAGTGGCTAAGCGCTTTATTATTATGATTTATCTCGACATTTAATGATTTATTAAGTTTCCGCGAAAACTACACGATGAATAAAACCAGGAATACTTTCCACGATCGTTAATAAATGTGAATGACATCATATCTAAACGTTAAGTCACGCGACAGTCAATTGATTTAACGTTGATTTCATTAATTTTTATAGTGTTCTAGTGTTAACGATAGTAGGATATCATCTAGGCTAAACCCGCTGACGTCATAGTAAACTACCTTCGTTAACTGCTTATACTATAATTTTGACTTGGCTGCATTTAAAGCCAAGCCGTTTCGAAGTTACAAAAATTTGATAAAGTTTATGTCAACTTGGAAGCTTTTGTTAAAGCTACATTCTGAGGTGCAAAGCTATGTGTAAACACAAAAGCACAATTGGTAGGAATTATTCATGTAATGTACACAAACGTCACACTGCAGGGCACAGTCCTGCACTTCGACATCATCGACGACGGCAGGATTCGAACTCAGACTGCATAATGGCTTAACGCTAAACTGCAGCGGGTAATTTAATTCAATTAGAATCAGAATAAAATAACCGTTTACTCATTTCCTTTGTTCTTTTCGTTGATATAAAATGTCGATTTGTAAATGAAAAATAAAAGTAATTAGTACACCGTAATTGAAACTGCTATTTTCATATGTAAAACAAACTATTTTTCATTGGTATATGAAATCGTTAATTACAATTTTAAGTGCCGATTTATAAGACAAGAAGAAACCTGCATGTCTTATAAATTAAAAAAATATTTCGAAGAAATGTGAAGTCCACAAACACGCATTGACGCAACGCGAAGGACTTTTCCTAGCCCTAAAATTTTCTCAGAAATGAGAGGAGGCCCCATTAGTGGGACGTAGTAGGCTGTAACTTCTATATCTACATATATAAATCTTCTTCTTCTTCTTCAGCTCATACAAATTAAGCCACGGCTGTATTCCATATACTTCTCTCGTTGTTGGGAGGACTTGTCATAATTTCACGCTTGGCAGGTAGATATATTTGAAGTAGACTATTACGTTTTCTGAAAAGTTAATTTTTTCACCATTAGTGCACTAAAGAATAATATAATTTCAATGTCGTCTTATAGTTACATTAAAATCTTCATAAAAAGATATAAAAACATATTCGAATTGTATCCTCCTTGTTAGAAGTCGGCTAAAACAGTCACAATGGCGACGGGACGCATATGTTTTGTGATGTTTTAATCCAGGACTAAATTACTAAGTATCAGACGTGGAGTAAAAAAACAATTGCAATTCATGAGAAAAATAATGTGGTAGCGAAGTAATTTCTATCAATAAAAGCGAGAGAGTGTTTTAATAAAAGCTCTCTCGGAGCATGAGTAGGTCCTGCTCCCTTGACGCTGTTGCCGGTCTTTATTATTATCTTTCTTTTTTTTTCTCAAGATTTTCTAAGATCTTGGTTTTTGAGAAATGCTCACGGGCCTAAACCAAGTGCGCATCCCTTTGGGAATCAAAATTTGAGGTATCTTCTTGCAAAAATTTTCGGACAATACGGCACGTGTTGAGGATGGCTGCTTTTTGCATGGTAATATAACTATTTTCAGGAAGATCTAATAGTTTAAGGGAGTGGGACAAACATTTCGGGATCACACCAGTACTGGAGAGCACCAGCGGCACAAATACTTTGTTCACTTTCCAGATTCTAGTTACTTCTTCTTTTAGTTCTGTGTATTTATGAATTTTTTCAGTAATGGTTTTTGTAGATTATGGGTATTTGGGATCGCTATATCAATTAGGTATACCATTTTATTTAATTTGTCGATTAAAGTTATATCCGGTCTATTGTAATGAATTGTTTTATCAGTAAGAATAGCTCTATCAAAGTACATTCTGTGATTGTCACTCCAGAACAGGTTTAGGGTGTATTGATAGTACGGAAATAGTAGTTGGTTCGGGATTAAATTGTATTTATTTGCAAGCTTTTGATGAACGTAATTAGCAACCTGGTTATGCCGGTGGGTGTAATCAGTTTGTCCTAGGCTGGGACACGCACTGGTGATATGTTGTATAGTTTCAGGTTGGCGGTGACATTTTCTACAGTTATCGTTCTGCATGTTTGCGTCTTTTAATATATATTTTTATAGTTTCTTGTATTGATTACTTGATCCTGAATAGCAATAAGAAACCTTCGGTTTCGGGAAAAAGATAACCTAGTTTTAACCATTTATTTGAAGCCAGTAAGTCTACGTGAGGTTGTTTTAAATCGTGTGCATGTCTACCATGTAATTCTTTACTACGCCCATTCGATACCTTTTTTTTTCATGATCAATTACCGTAGTAGATCTATTGCCTTTATTACTTAAATTAAGAGGGGTATAATTGATATCGGATTCAATAACTGCTTTATGTAACGGACTATTAGCTGCTTTTTCATAAAAGAAAGATTGCAAGTTTTTGATTTGTCCTTTCCATAACCTTTTAAGATCGATCAGACTCCTACCCCCTATGGCTCTCTTTATCGTAAGTCGTTCAATTGCCGATTTAGGATGCAAATATTTGTGTTTAGTTATTGTTGTCCTAGTTTTGATTTCAAGATTTCGTATATCTGTGACTGACCATTTAATAACTCCGAAAGAATAGGTAAGTATTGGTATGGCAAAAGTGTTAATAGCTTTGAATAAATTTCTAGAATTAAGTTGCTTTTTACAAATAAGATTCAACCTATGGAAATATTCATTACTAAGGTCCTTTTTAATAGCAGTATGGTCTATACATCTTCCTTCACGCAAACCTAGATATTTATATGTATCATTTTCGTCCATCAATGTAAACATATCGTATTGACTTTCTGTATTACTATTGACTCTACCTTTATGAAGTTTAAGTGTTTTGCATTTATCTAAACCGAAGGTCATGTTTATATCTTTACTAAACTCAGCTGTAATTTTATGAGAGTGTTCATTTCTTTTCTGATTTGGCAAAAGTTTTATATCATCCATGTACATTAAATGATTGACATAGGTGTCTTTAGTTAATTTATACCCATGATTGTTTTGTTGAGCAAAGAAGATAAAGGATTGCCAGACAAAACCACAGTGGGCTCAATGAATCTCCCTGGAAAATGCCATTAGCGATTGGTATATCTTCTGTGACTATAGTCTTATTGCCGTCATTAAGGTGTAGTTTAGTTTTCCACTTGCTCATAACTCCTTCCAGGAAAGAAATTATATCCGGGTTGATTTTATAAATTTGCAAAACTCGTATCAGCCAAGAGTGAGGTACACTGTCGAATGCTTTTTTATAATCAATATACGTTAGATTAAGATTACGGTTGTGAGAGGTAGCGTGTTTTATCACTGTCGAATCGATAATGAGTTGTTCTTTGCATCCTCTGTGATTCTGTCTGCATCCCTTTTGTTTCTCCGCTAATATTTTGTTATGTGTTAAATGCGTATTAATTTTTAGTGTTATACAAGAGGTAATTAATTTGTATATAGTTGGGAGACACGTAATCGGTCGGTACTGTGAGGTATCTGCTGTTTTATCACTTTTGGGAATCATGAAAGTAGTACCTACGGTTGCAAATGATGGGATCTCTGATGCGCCTTTTAATATATCTGTAATAATTTTCGCTAAAATATCGTGCAGTGCCGTAAACTTTTTATACCAAAAGTTGTGAACATTATAGTTTCCAGTAGCTTTCCAGTTTTTCATTCTTTTGGTAACATGTTCAACCTCTAATTTAGTAACTTCTGTGAATTCTATCAATTCAATAGTTTCTGCTTTGTTTTCTTCTTCTTTGATCCAACTTGCCTGTTCATTATGTTCTTTATCTTTCTTCCATGTCAGCCCAGTAGTTTTTGAGTTCTTCTTCAGTTGGAACTTCCTTAGGCTCATTGGATACATTACTTACATTATGTTTGAGTGACCTATAAAATCCTTTTTCATTATTCTGAAATAGCCTATTGTCTTCTTTTCTTTATATGGCTTTTTTGTATCTGGCTAGTCTTTGGGTTTTAAGAACAAGTTTTTGTATTGGAGTGTCTAAAAATTCATCAGGTCTAATATTATTGTTGTCATAAGTTGAATGAACTTTATATTTATCAAATATTAAATCAATTTTCTTTAATAATCTTGGATGTCTATTATTGTTAATGAATTGTGTTAATCTAGCAATATCTGCGCGCAAGATAGATATATCTATTTCTAATCTGATTTGCAAGCCGGTTTATTAAATGAATTCCGCTTTTTTAAGGGGCCGTTTGAAATTTTGTATCCTAATTGTTTTGAGATAACTAAAGCTGAGCAATATATAAGGGTATGAATATGTAGTCATTCAGTATCAATACTATAGAATTTTGGTAAAATATGACTATTGAAAATGTTTAGTAAACTATATAGCCGCTTATTTTCTTTTAATCTCGGCACTTTTGGTCTTATGCTGGGGTCAGTACCATTATACAATGCAAGATTAGTCTGCAGTTCATCGGTTAACTTCTGTACTGTACCATTATCTGTGAGATTTATTTCAGCTGGGTGTGAAACGCTAAAATTACTACTTTGAGCCGTGCAGCTCATTGCTACAGTTTGTTTTGCAGAATTAGACGTTAAGGTAGTTGATTGAGTTTCGAATAAGGGGTGGGAGATGTTTGACGAAGGCTAAAAGGTCGAGATTTGAATTACCCGCTGTTATATGGTCGGTGTCTCTTGTATCTGAACGAGCCCGAAATATTATTCCCAACTTTCTCGTTTTCAATTATTTAAGCTACTTGTTGCTTTATACTTTTAATTTGTTCATCAGATAACAATTTATTTCTTATTATTACTCGTCTCTGGTCTGCAATACGTTGAGATGTGATATTTAAATGAGGATATTTTAATTTAAATTCGTCAAATAATTTCTTAACATACATAGTGCGATCGGTTTCTAATTTGGTAATAAAAGTAAGTGCGCATTATGAAAGTATTTATTTCTTCATCCCATTTCATGCGTACTCTAGGTTTGCCAGCTTTGGTGGTCACAGGCTGAGTGGCTCTTGCCGCCCGTGAAACATCCGAGGCCGGAGAGACTGCTCTACTATCGCACTTGTATTCATCAGACGATGTTAGTACTGATGATGCGCTGGACTCGCATTGTTCGGGAGACCCGGCAGAGGGCCGTCCAGGTAAAACCTCGCCACCGGTGGTTCGCATGCTGAAACGCCCAGCACCGGCTCCAGGCGTGCCCCGACGATCGCCCTCGGGAAGCGGTCCTTTACGAATACTTTTATTTCTCAACTCCATATTGATGGGTGTGCTAGAGCCCCGTTGGTCACCCGCAAAGTACCTTCGTTGCGGGTATCCGCCACTCACGTGAGCGTAGGTGTTCAGATCGGACGTGGATATTATTATTATTATTCTTTATTTCAGAAATTTCTTTCCACAGAGTGGGTTAGTAATTACAAAAAGTATATATTATATTACCCACTCTATCTACTTTATACTAACCAGAGCAGGTCTCAAGCCGATATGGACGCTGTTCCAGTGCTTCAAGATAGAACAGCAATAGCGACTCCCTATCGCCGCCAGGAGGCTGTTGGAGCTGTCCCGGACGCGGCACCATGCGGAGGCAACCCGTTTGTGCATGATAGCTGGGAGACTGTCTATGCGAGCCTCAGCAAACATTGCCGAAGTGCTGCAGTACCGAGGCAGCCCCATCAGCATCCTAAAGCCGTTATTATATTGAACGCACAGGGTTGCAAGCGTCCTCTGTGTATACTCAATACATTGACTGCAGGTGTAAAAAGACTAACAACAGGCTCTGAAGAGAGTTTGCTTAACTTCTGTATTACACCGTGCAAATCTACGGGCGAGCATATTCGCTCTCTTAGCTAGAGCCCTTCGTTCCCTCTCTATTTCAGCATCATCTGACATATTTTCAGTAACCCAGTGCCCCAGGTACTTAAAACTTGTCAAACTTTTCACTTCTTTTTTTACCCCGCACTCCAGCCCATACGCCTTAGATAACACTCTTGCCTACCTCACCTGATTCTGTTGTTTGTCGTACCAATACTGAAACAGACCTATTAGGTCATTAGGAAATTCATTCGTTTCAGTAACCAGCTTCTCCCAAAGTACATCGTATTTAACAGTATCAACGGCCTTCGATAGGTCCAAAAAACAGGCTATAATAGGTGTACTACGATTTGTGTAGTAACGTACGGTGTGCTTGAGACAAAGTACAGCTCTTTCTGTAGATAACTGCGGTCTAAAATCAAATTGTGCATCACACAGATTAGAGATGCCTGTAACTTCCTTTCAAGCAGACCGTCCATCACTTTCGCTATAGTAGTAGCCAGTGAGATAGGTCTATAGTTGTTTTGTCCGACGAATCTCCTGTTTTATTTTCAGTACTGGCACAACTATCGTTTTCATAAAATCAGAAGGTAGGGTGTCCTATGCAAAAGTAAATAACATGCCAGGACACGCGGAAAGTGGACACCAACATATTGCAGGTGTTCAATACTGATACCGTCATAACCTGGAGATTTACCGCGCTTCGTGTTTTTTATTACGTCTTTAACATGTTTAGCCGTAAAGCACGTGGTTTCATCTCCATCCCGAATACCTGCATCGAAATTCTATGACGATTGTTGCTTGGTATACTTAAAGTGGTTTTTAAAAATATTTGACACCCTCCCTGCGTCACTTTCACCATCCACACTCACAGGGACGCTTGGCCTTGGATTCAATTTGTTGGTTTGTTTCCAAAATTCAGAAAAGTCTTTTGTTTTAATATGTGTAGCCATAATTTCCATTTTTATTTTTTTGTTCGTTATCCTGACACCATTTTATTTTTGATTTAAACGGTTTTCTACTTTCTTTCATTTTTTCGTAATAAATTCCAATTTTAGGTTTTCCATATAATATCCACCTTTGAAAGCAAATTCGAGCGTCACTGTGAAATGGTTTAACATAATTATTCCAACCCACAACATATTTGTTTCTACATTTTCTATACTCTTGAGTCTCTATTGCTGCCTCTCTCAAAGTACATACAATGCTATCATACATTTTATCGATTATTAATTTATGTTCTAAACTAGAACAGCGGCGATTGACACAAGACCTAAACTCTTCAGGAAAATCTATATATCTAAGCTTTTCACAACAAACTTCAAAATATTTATTTATTTGACTTGGGTTTTAACCCACACAGCATTATCAGATTTAAGATTACATTCTTGTACTTTATAACTCAGTTTTCCCATATCAATAGTTATTTCAAGTGGAAAGTTGTCAGACCAGAAAATATCATAAGTACCCTAACATTTACAACAGATTTCGTGGCTGACATAGTTGTAATGCAATGATGCAGCCAGGAATAGAACCATTTATATCACTTATATAGGTAAACGTATCATACTTATTTAAATAGTTATAGTCCACTACATCCCACACTTGTTCACAACAAAAATTATTCAATTCATTAAAAAACACCGCCAGGATGCGCATTAAAATCTCTAATATAAATACAGAATCTATATTATTACATTCTATTATAGCTTTTATTGCAATGAGATATTTAAATTCGGTTAAATTATCCCATGAGTCGTAGGTATATACGGTGATGAATAACGTAGTCCTGTCGTTCACAACAGTTTTAATCGCGGCCAAACGCACTGAGTTACACTTCAATGGACACTGATGTAAACAAAGATTTACGCCACATAATGGCAACACCACCGTACGGTCGACCTCTTAACAATCCGTCACCGGTGTTAACCGCAGACTTACTGCAACAGTCAAATTATGGATGGATTCCGCGATGTAAGCTGCATCATGCGGTAACAGCCATCTCCTGCAACGCTATGATATCCTCAGATTTACATAGCGCTCATGCCTTCGACTGATCTTGTGACTGATTTACAATAAAGGATATAATTTTCAAGTATTTATTATCCATTATTAAGGTGATGCAACACGATTACTGTGGTTTTACCTACTGTACGGTTCCTGAAGTTAATATATTTGTGAAATGATATTCCCAGGCAGGCAGACTACTATCAGGAAAATATTAATTTTAAATCTCAGCACATAGACCTTAAAAGCATTATATTCACGTTCATACTTCATTTAAATCTCTTCTAAAAATATTTTCACTTGTGTTCTCTTAAATATATAGTTTAATATATCATCCGCTGATGTTTCTTTGTCAACATTATTTGTTAATAATGGTATCTTAATGTCGGCCGCTTTAAAATTATTCGTAGACTCTGTACTTGCTGTCCTTTCATCCCTATAAACCTATTCTTCAGTCTTCGTCTTTGCAGAAGTGTCCATTCCTCATCTGGTTTCGATATCTTCCATTCACTGTCGTTAACCGTGTCAAAATAAGATCGCTTGTTTACATTAGTAGATGTCAAAGCGATCGTGTCCCTCGCGGGCTCATTAGCACACGTCACTAAGATCGATATCGCAGTGCGGAGGCCGCTACCTGCTGCACCGGCGTTGCTGCAGGTGGGCGGCAGCTGACGCGCAGTAGGTGTGCAAACCGCAGCACTGGCCTTCATGTGTCCGCTTCGTTCTTGAGGTGGAGGTGAACTTTGTTGTTGAGGTACCTGACTTAACTGATTATTATCATTGCACAAATCTAACTCGACGCAGTTTTCAGGGGATAATGTAATGTGGTAAGCCAATGGTACCACTATCACAGCGTGAATCTGGTAAATAGGCATCCTATTTCGTGTTAATGTTAGAGTATTCAAAATTATTAACAATAGATGCATTTCTCATATCTGCAATCTCTCGTTTCAGTTCATTATATTGCTTTATATCAATGTAATTTTCTTTAACTTTTAAGAAATCATTTTCTAAGCTTAATAGCTTCTTCAGTAAGTTCGTCACGTCGATATGATCGAAGGAAATCGGCGGTAACTTATGAAGTTCACGAGCCACAAAAACTGGCACCTTTTCAGGATCCACCTGCTTAATAAAACCGATGATGTAATCTATGTCACGCTTTGATTTGCCAGCTCCTTTTCTTGTCGTATTTTTCTGGGTCATACTTGCACAGGAGTCGAACAATAACTTTTTCGCATATAATAATTCATCCTCAGAGAATAAGCTTCGGCATATAGCAGATAAGCTCTCCTCGCCCAAAACATCCGCTTTGTTTTGAATAAAAGCTAAAACTTCATTAATAACGATGTTACAGCTCGAGCACTTCACAAATTTACTTGTCATTACTATTGCAACGTGCTGATATTTCTTTTTGTTCAAAATAGGGTAATAATATCCAAATTTTCCAATAAATATACTAAAAATACACATTATAAATTTTATTTTATAATTTAGTTTTCCTACTCACTTCAGATAATATTATTTAGAACCGTAAAATTATTGCATTGTATTCATATTAATATCCAAGACACGAAAGACTAGAGAATAGGAAATAAATAGATTTACCTTGCCAACACACGAACTGCACATACAAATTATATACGTACCGAGTTATCCAGGCGAATATCACAATTGAAGTGTCTTTCTGTAATATCGAAATAACTGCCTTCAAGCTTAAGGGGTATATGCATGCTATTAAGACATGTGAATAACCATTTTGAATTTTTTTCTGACGTTTTTTCTATCCGGGCTAATATTTATAATGTATCAACCGATTGTGATGAAGCTTCACGAAGTAGAAATCAAAGAAATCGTCGAAAATATATTTTTGCATATATTTTACTTTTGGTTATTAATGAATAAACTTTTTTACCATTTCTTTTATAACAATTCTACTTTTGAAGTTCCCATAATTTGCAAGCTTTCAAATTAATATATATTTATTTATTTACTTTTATCTTTGAATAAATTAAATAATAACATTAATAACTATTCACAAAAATCGATTATTTTTAGATAATACAAGGAAAAGTTTACTATAACACCCCTTAAAAATTTAAATTAAATCAGGATTTTGAATTTATTTAATTCAAGAAAACTTTGAAGAATTGTATCAATTGTATATCAGGGTCGATTCCAAGTTGCGAAATTCAAAAAACTAACTTAACGTGTCGGGATGATTTTTTTTATAATTTGTAAGTCAAATATTTATAAGAAAATGTTAAGTTTCAAAATCAATCCCAACATGTCAAGTTATTTTTTACGAATCATGAAATTTAGAATCGAAATAATATATTTACTTTCGTCGGGACACTTAAAAAAATCTTCAACATATTTTAAAGAAATAATAATGCTAAAAAAATATTTAAAAAAATTACTTCCTGGTTTCCGATGATGCCTTTTCACTCTTACTCGGACCTCGTAAATTAGTTTACGAGTAAGTAATAGTCCTCTCTTTTTAACTCGGGACTTAAGCCAAGTCTCTGTTAGAAATATTACATCATAGTTATTACAAAGAACAGCTTCTAAAAAAGAGTGCGATTTAGTGCGTAGTCCCCTCACGTTTTGATAGTAAATAGAAAGGTTAATATTATCGTATTTTATAGTATAGTATTTTTATTATGATATTTATCAGAGTTCCACCAACACAGAAAATATCTAGCAATAAATACAAACACCTAGGACTAATGACAAAAGTTCTTTTCATACACATAAACCTTAAACTATTTTTAAAGGGATAATAACATAATAAAAGTGTGGTGATAGGTGGAAAGAAATATAGTCACTTTATTTTCATAAGATCGGCTTGGCAAGACACTAGTAAGGCTTTGGAAGTGTCGTTTTACGTACCATAGTTTTACACTCGGACAACCAAATATACTTATAATTATTTTCCTTGACGAGAAAGCTCGGCTTGCTTATATAAAAGTTTGTTATCCGGTGTTAAGTAATCACTTATGAAGATTGGTTTAGATGAGCCGTCCAATCCAGCATCAGCGGTAGTTAAACCTTTAAAGGGCGCGCACAGCAGCAAGCATTTCTCTCTTACGTTGTCTTTGCGTGAACCTCACGATGATGTTGGGTATTGAAGATAAATCGCGTGAGGGTTGACCATTGTAGGAAACAGCGTCCTTTTTGTTTTTCGAAATAATACCCTGCACGCAATGTACGCTATCAATATATGTCGAAGCAAAAGAAAACCTAATCTTATTTGCTATGTTATGGACAATACTCATCAGATTCTCTCCTTTCATGGTAGGTTACCCCAGATATTTCTAAGTTATTTATTATTCCCTGCTGCTCCTTAAAGCGAAGTTGTTGAGAAAGATTATTAATAATTGATCGTGATTCTTCAGCATCCTTAATGATTGACTTTATCTTGTGATTGTTAATCATATTATTTGATATCAACTGGTCGACTTCTTTTTTGATCGATGATTGCTCCTCCGATAGTTTTTGAATAGTGACGTTTATTTCACGTATTTCTTGTCTAAATATAAATAGATCGTCGCGTAATGCATTCAAAGTGCTATTAATTATTTCGATTTGGGTTTCAAGAACAGACTGAAAATAACTTATTATTTTATTTTGAAAGTCACACAGTATTTCTTGGTAATTACAGTGACCATCTGGTGATTTTCGTTTTCTTTGCACGATATTAGTACGAATATCACCGTGTATTTTGGATAAATCTGGCTGTGGTGAGGATCATCCACTTGGTGGCTTTCTTGAAATACTCTTTTTTTTCTCCCGGTAAATTGTGAAAGAAGGTTAAACTATAATGACGCGACAGAAAAATGATGCACAGGCGATCGTTATATTATTATTCACTGTCCCTTTTACACAGGTTAAGTTACTGCACTTGAGACAAGAGCGCGAACAATCTTCGCTACGATTGGCGCTTGACGTATGCCAGACTCAAACACATTAATTACAATGAATTTGAGGCAATTACAGAGGAATCGCACATAACAAAAAGCGCAAAATGCTTTGTAGTTATATATAGGATAAATAGCGAAACTTAACAAGCGTCCGACTATGCAAGAGCGCACTTATAGACTGAACTATGTAAAGAAACCTTATGTACCTACTATTTGCAGCAAGCCTTTATTACGCGATATAAATAACACAAGCTATGGACACAACGACATCTAGTAAAATAAAAATAAACTAACCAGTTTCCATTCCAGCAAATTCGTACATGTCCATGACTTCTTACTTTATTGAACGTTCAGTTCAATAAAGTAAGAAGGTGAAAGAAAAGGAAAACAAAAGAAAGCTTTGATTACCTTAATACTGGAAAGAATTTTTCCGTTAAACTTATCGAATAAACTTTTAAAAAAAAAGTTTGGTGGTTGATGGTCACAGGCAGAATGCCGTTTTTGAAAGGGCATTTGTAGCAAAAGCCTTAAAATTTACTCCAAAGAAACTGTTAATTATAATTTATCACATTTATCACGTAATTATTGTAGTATGGTGCAATAATACACAGTATTACATAATATTTATTTATTTATTTATTTAATCTTTATTGTGTTACACCTTAATCTAAGGATTACAATGGGCGGACTTAATGCCTTATGACATTCTCTACCAGTCAACCCTGAGAGAATTAAACAAGTAAAAGTTAGTAGGTGTCAAAAAAAGTTAAAATTACTAGACATATAATGTGTATATAAACATAAAATATATTAGCATTCGTTCCAATAATACATATAGAAAAATAATATAAATTATGAAAATATTAAATAATAATATATATAATAAATAATATAATAAATGTTGCATATATAATATATAAAATAACTAAAAATAAAAATAGAAATCGACGGTCAAATGCAGTTTTCCTTAAGATAATGTTGTCGGACAAGTCTCTTAAACGCATGCTTACTCGTATTCGGTGCTTTTCTTATATCAACAGGCAGGGCGTTCCAGAGAAGTATTGCCTGAACTGTAAATGAAGTATTAAAGAAACCAGTATTATGCTGAGGTATATGAATCTTGAGTACGTTAGAGGAACGAGGTTCACGGTCAAGAGTTGAATACCGAAAGTGGAAGTTATTTTTAAGATAAAAAGGAGACGTTGGATCATTTAATATAGAAAAAAGGGTTAGTAAGATTCTGGAACAACGCCTCTGACGAATAGAAAACCATTTAAGCTTGGAACGAAAAGCAGTGATGTGGTCGTATTTTCTTAAGTTGAAGATAAATCTTATACAGTTGTTGAGAAGGCGCTCCAACTTGTTAAGAAGATTTTCCGATAGGTCTGGACAGCACATATCTGCATAGTCTGTAATAGGAAGTATAAGGGAATTAACCAGCAAAAACTTGGTTTTAAAGGGTAAGAAATTTTTAAAACGATAAAGGGAACGTAGAGTGGCAACAACTTTAACTAACTAACTTCCGAGATCTGTACTCGCCAGTTCATAGAGTGATCTATGTGCAAACCCAAATTAACTATGGAATGAGAAAATGGAATTGAAATTCCATTGTACAAAACTGGTTCAAGGTTTTCATAGTTAATCATATTCAGCATTATGGAGCTACCAACGACCATTGTTTTACATTTTGACAGATTTACTGAAACACCAAATTTATGTGACCAGACACGGATGGTCTCTAAGTTCGTGTTTAGTTTCCTGATTCCAATATCATATCACGTAATCCATTATAATCTCATCCAATATAATATCACGCAATATATGAACACTAGTCTGTTATTTAAGTAAATTACGGCATACTTATTTATTTATATTTTAGTTTTTACATTAATAATATTATTTATAGTGCACTCTCCCCATTACTTAACTCTTCACTTCTTGGTTTTCTCTGTTCTGTTTATTACTTTTTCTTAGTTTACGAAAAAGGCTATTGCATTGTAAGTGTTACCACTAATCGTATAACTTACGTACATCTTTCATGGTTCTAAGGCCTCAGCAAGGGCTAACATTAGATTAGCCATTAATTAATTAATATTTATTACTTTAGAGTTTTTTCATTTCTTAATTTGTATTTGTTATCATGTCCACTTGTTGCATGTTGTGTTCACTGTTATTAGAATGAACGTTTATTTGTTACTTTTTATGTTACCTGAACCATGTAAACGTTACATTCCATTTGTGAACCAAATAAAAATAAAACTTGGTAGGCCTATCGCCATTAATGTACTTCAACTTTATCAGCCCATAAAAGTCTACTGCTAGACATTGTCCTCATTGTGGGGGAATTTGCCTTCACCGCCACGCTTGGCAGGCGGATTGACGATCGCAACACCAAACGTCCCGCACCTTTGACGCTGTTCCCTATTTACGGTCCAGGTATTTTACGTCTCACGTAAATGGAATGATTGAATAGCCATATATCAAAAGAAGATAAATTATGATAAAATGTGGTATACGTTTTTTTACATCGCTATAACACTGCCCAATCAATAAATAGCCAGAGAAATCTATGTATTATCACATTAACAAATAATAGATACCAAAAATTATTAAGATTAAATAAAATGTACGGCGTCGTAATATGTACAGTTATAGCTACGTCGAGGAGCTACGATTTACCAACGTTATTGTTTATTCTTGAGCGCACTCAGTAAACTCATTTCATCGCCTTAATCCAACTATTCATCGGATCATCTTGTTACAAGCAAATTTTCAAAGTAAATAAAGTTCTGCCCCAAATGAGTGATCGTTCAGAACCAATCGTAGCTTTCGTAGTCGTTTATTACTTTATTCAGAAACAAACATATCGACATTTCTAAGAACCCCTTCCTGGAATTAATATCGAATGCAAAAAGTGATAAAATAAATAATTTTTTATTTTAAGCATAACATCTATATTGACATGAAAACTAGAGCCGTATGGCCACATCTTATTAATAGAGTCAAACCGCTCAGATAGTGTAATACCTGACTGTACGCACTCACATATTATCACACTCACTTACCAACCAGTACCAACGTAGTCGATGTATTGTGATGAACTGTGCGCTAGTAATATACACTGGGACATTCGCAATTCACGCAGAACCTGAAACCCAAAAACTTACGATTTTGCCCGAATGTTGGCTCCAGCTAAAATGAAACTCAGAACTCGCAAAGTAACTGGTGTTAAAAGTGATCTCTTACATTGATTTATGTAAAGAATACTATTAATTATACGAAATTTATATTTAGGGACAGAATATCGAAAGGATATTCTCAATATCTCGTTAATACTCTCAAAATTGCATACTTTAGTGTGCATTTTAACCATATTTTGTACTTAATCTTTACGGTAAATTTTGTGTAGGTGAGAAAATTTACTTTTAACGTGGTAAACAATCAAATGAAGTTCGAGGAAATTTTAATTACACTTTCTAAACTTGTTTATGGAGTTAATATTGACTTGCTTACCATTTTTATGACCTAAAAAAGTAGACAATTAACTCGAACTTAAATTTTTAGTTTTAGTTTTTTATTTATCTAGCTTTTTTATATCGTGTGTAACCTTTTAGTTAGATTTGAATAATAGTTTAAGATTATCAAATAAAAAAAATCGTTTTTATTATTAAAAAAAATTCGAAGTTAAGCTAAAAGCAGATAATAAGCTCATAATTTTAAGAGGCAAAAATACTGAAAATAAGATGACACTCTAATTTGTTCTAATTACAGTTGAAATTTCACTTCCTTGAGGATAAAACATTTCATTAATTTTATATCTTGCTACGTTTCTCTTAATCACGGATAGATATTATAAAAATAAATCGCAAATTATATTATATAAATTATTAAGATACATTTAGATACATACATACATATATAAAGAGTGACCGACATAGCCCAACGGATTAGTAAGCTGAAGTGGCAATGGGCCGGCCATATAGCTCGAAGAACGGACAACCGATGGGGAAAAAAGGTTCTCGATTGGCGGCCTCGTACCGGCGGACGAAGTGTAGGGCGTCCCCCCATTAGATGGAGTGACGACCTGGTAAGACATGCAGGAAGTCGATGGATGCAGGTGGCTCAGGACCGTGCTTTGTGGCATTCCTTGGGGGAGGCCTATGTTCAGCAGTGGACTTGTGATGGTCTGTAATTATGATGATAATGATTTTGAAAAAGCTTATATTATTGACAAGTTTTTATTTATTTATTTTTTATTAAATAAATACTAGTAATGCTATTAAACATTACTAGTATTCCCTTTAATCACTTCTGGTAAGCTTAAAATGCTTGTGCTAGAAGTGGTTCACGATAGTAGTCGAATGGTGGATTTGAACCCACGACCTTTCGAGTTCATGGTCCGCACCCTGCCATTAGGCTACTGACGCTTAAACAAGTTTATATAATATCTCAGAAAATGACAGCGGAAATACCGGCAACCTTAATAACGTCGAGATATGCAAATGAAATGTTCGTCTGTGTTAAAGAAGAATGAAAACGGCCTCTTTACTTAACGGTACTCTTTACTCTTTACTCTTTGCGGCCGTTTGTAATACGGCCGCTCGACTGTACATAAAATCTACATTCAACGCACGGCGTTTCAATTTAATGGTAAAGTAATGAAACAGAAACAGAAAAAGTCGTAATGTGTAAATGATAGTGTTTCAAGTCTTTTTAAAACTTTAATATCCAAACTCAATACAGTATCCCTAGTCAAATTCAATTTCTTACTTTAGAATTTGTAACTTACACATTACTAATTTAGCTTTACTTTGTTATTATGGCGAAAATATAGAGAAAAAATAATACGTTCCGTGTTCTGATAGGGCTGCGTGCTATTGTAGGGCATCATAAATTATTACAGATGCTGGAATAGATAGCTTCGATGCACTAAAACGAAAGAGAATAGCATCTCAGATGCAGCGAGTGCGAGGCAGCTCCATTTCTTATCTACAACAGATTGCTAGCCGCCGTGATACACATTTTTTCTTAGAGCTTTAGACCAGCAACCTAATATATATTCGTTAATGTCATTACAACCCCTCACAAGTACATTGCTGCACGAAGTCCTTCCCCAAGGAATACTACAAAGCATGATCCTAAGCCACCTGCATCCATCGAATTCCTACGCTCTTACCAGGTCGTCACTCTAACTAGTGGGGGACGCTCTACCTTGCTGACCGGTACGAGGCTGTCACTCGCGAACCTTTATTTCCCACCAGTAAGCACATTTTTTTAAATTTATGTGAGATTTATTACTAAATTCATTATATTTCAGAAAATATTCTTTAACTACATTATAGTTTGTATAGCCATTCGTTTTGTTTTAATAATATTATGGATCTTTGAAATCAAAAATAAAATACTATTACAGTAGAGACGTCTTGCATAATGAAGTTTCTTTAAATTATTTGTCTATATAGACAGTTGATATTGACAAAAACTGAAATATTCTACAAAATTGACTATTTACTTGTCATTGTAATTTACGTTTAACAATATGAGTAAATTCAAATATTTTTCAAGGAAGTTTCACAAAGTAAAAATTGAACTCTTTCTCAGGACTTATGAAAGAAAAATCAATGTTGCTTTATGAATAACAAATGTTTACCCAACGGGATTATCGTCACTCGAAATTCCGAATTTTCTATGAAAAAGATTTATTTTCTGAATGAAACGACCATAAAACTCATAAAAACTATATAACTGGTCTTGTTGTCGGACAGTGTTGCTACTCGTTATTTGGAAGTGCTCCACTTCCGGTCGAGCTGACGTAATATATACGCGGGCTAGGTGCATAGCTGTATCTCTAAGATAATCTGTAACGAAACTCTCATACGTAAACATAACACAAACTTTCACGACTACCACCAAGAGGGGTAGGCAGAGCTTACTCCCATTTCACATGATCCTGACACACCTCTCTAGTTTCTTGCACATCCATATATTAAGGCTTAAATGCTCGTCTGTTATGAAACTTTAAATGGATATTTTGAGATGAAAAAAAACATTTTTTCATCTCAAATATATCGCCTGAATTAAATATAACGCCTAATTTTCTGATTCAACCCCAGGAGTCGTGACATAAAATCCTGGTAATCAATAGTATGTAGACGCGATGTTCTCTTAGCTGTCACCAGTCTCATCACAATGGAGTAATATCGACATAGGTATAACAGCAGGAAACGCTGTATAGGCACATATAGTGGGCTAAAAATTTCAGGCAATATTTTAATATCTATGTTTCAACTCAATGTATATTTCGCATTTTAAAACACGAAATGAGCTTGCCCATTTATTGTGCGTATGTCATACCGCTTTTTACCAATTACTTGATCCGTTGGGAGCTAAACTTTTTCAATCGGATCGAAGCGTTCGGTTTGAACTTAAATCAATTTTATTATACAGTGATTCCATTTGACCACACTGGAGCCTTTTCAATACTTTTTTCACCCTCTTGTTGATAGTAATGAGTTCGTTTTAACATTTGTTTCTTACAAATATCAGTTTTATTAGGCAATTTATTCCACAAAGACCTTATGTTCTTTCATTGTAATAATATTTTTAGCTTTATATCTTATCCTACTAATGTTATAAATATGAAAGTGTGTTTGAATGTTTGGATTTTTGTTTGGGTAAAATAAAGGCATAAGCACCTCTCATTTCGGAGAAGGGCAGTCAGCTCACCGTACTGCTGCAGTACGTGTTGGCGGACTTCACATTACTTCAAATGAAGCGTTGCCACAAATGAAACAAAAGGCTGACTGGGATCAACTTCCAAAAAACACTTAGGAATTTTGGTCAGCATACGCCCCTCGTGTCGCTCACCTTGGTAGCCTTGTCTATATTGTATTCTTATCTGTTGTCGCTTTTTTTTATTATTTATGGTAAAACATTTTATGACAATTCTGTTAAATTTCAAAATATATCATACGTATAAAGCCTGAGTAGTTGTGATTCTGAATGTACTGTATGAAATGATTATTTTTTGATATTCTTATTTTGCTTGAACACTAACTTTGTGTTTGCTATGAAAGAAATAAGCAGTTTTAACAGTCGTGGTTTAAAACAAAAGAACTTTATTTACTGATACGAATACGGAGACTTATCCCAGAGTCGACGACTCTTTTCAGCCACAACTCTATAAGTGAAAAATAGTTCATGAAGTGAAATTAAATCGTCGTGAGAGACTTCGTTGTTGAATTTGTGGACGCTTTTTTTGTACTCTTATAGCGTGGAAAAAATTAATTTTATTTAAGAGGATTGTAGAGCATCAAATATTTAAATGCAAGTAATAATTTACGTAGAATAATAATCATCAATTTCATCTCATTTTTCATCATCAATTTCATTTTTTACTGCATTATTATAAAGTACTGCAGAGCCTTTCGCCAACTTTAATCTCATATGACACCCACGGGTTGACGTGTGGTAGTAGATTCTCTTACGCCAACATTCTACACGGCGACTACACAACATAATATGCATGTCTACTAAAACTATATTCTTTACAAAACACTCGTGTTTAAATGCCAACCGCTCAGTATTTCCCTTTTATACCCGTGTAATATGTCGCACCGACGCGACGCGTCGCGTATATACCTAATATCACTAATTGTGGCAGAACACGATAAAATAGAAAGTTTTATGTCAAGTATTACTATTTTATCGTCTTTGTTAATCTATTTTGTAATGTGTTATTTTATATCCTGCTTCATATAAGTACTTGCAAATTAGTGGCTGTTCCGAACGAGTTCGAATCTTAAGCAAGTGCGTTTGCAAATCGGGCGAAATTATGCTGTTTTTCGTACATTTTGTGACAAACTAAACCAAATCAAACATAGCTAATTGCTACCACGTATAGAATGGTTCTTCATCTTCAAATGGTGGTGACTTTTGTTGAAAATAATAGTTTTTATATTGTAAATACGATGTTCTAGCCATTTTCTACAAAATTAACGATACCGGCTCATTTTGGGTACATTTTTGTTCTATTATCAACATATATTAGATTTCTAAAAATACTATAAGTAGGCAGACATATTCAATAAAAAATAGTGGTGTTTACTTTTTATCAAAATGTCACAATAGTCGTAAAAAATAAAACTGATGCTTATTTTTCACATATTTTGCTAATATGGATGAATCATAATGGATTGCAATAAGGGTTATTTTATTTTTTGATGCCTGTTTTGATTTATTGTACAAAAATTCGATGAAACCTCAGTCCGCGCTCGGTCGCCGTCATGAGTGGACACTGTGTCGCCTGCCTGATTGCAGCAGCCGAAAAGATCGCTGTATACACAAAACATTCGAATTTGATACATAGGTATTTGACAAAGCAAAATAATATTATTATTTTATAATCACACATTTTTGTTATAATATTTTGTTTCGCTGAAAGTGGGATTTATATATATATATAAATAATTATATAAATGCCTATGTCTTGGACTTTATGGAGTTATCAGAAATTCATCGGTGATGCTACTGAACTTCCTAGTCGAGTAGAACTAGATGCCGAGTTTATCGTTTTGTTAGTTATAATGAGATTATTCCGGACTTGATGGAGAGACCTGATGTGTACTGATATTACTGAACTCCTGACGAGTAGAACTGCCAACAGTGTGGGCTCGTGTTTGTTAGTTATGATGAGCGGATTCCGGATGGAGAGACCTGATGTACTTGGTGACCATTACTGAACTCTGGACGAGTAGAACTAGGTGTTCTATCACTCCATCAAGTCCGGCGTAAGTTCTTATAATAACTAACAAACGATCCCAAACTCGGCACATATAGTTCTACTCGTCCAGGAGTTCCAGCAGTAAGCACCCAAGTACACCATCAAGTCTCTAATCAAGCCTGGAGGTTAGGTATCGCATAACTAAGAAACGGCCCAAAATCGGCACAAAGTTCTACTCGTCCAGAAATTCCAGCAGTAGTCATCGGTATACCATCAAGTCACTCTATCAAGTCCGGAGGTAAGCTCATCATGACTAACAAAACGAGCCCAAACTGGCACACCTAGTTCTACTCGTCCAGGAATTCAGCAGTAGTCACCAAGTACACCATCAGGTCACTCATCAAGTCCGGAGGTAAGCTCTCATCATGATAACAAAACTCGGCACATCTAGTTCTACTGTCCAAGAATTCAGCAGTAGTCACCAAAGTACACCATCAGGTCTCCATCAATCCCGAGGTTGGTCTAATCATTACTAACAAAACGAGCCCAAACTCGGCACACCTAGTTCTACTTGTCCAGGAATTCCAGCAGTTGTACCGAAGTACACCATCAGGTCACTCTATCAAGTCCAGAGTAAGCTCTCATCATGACTAACAAATCGAGCCCAAACTGGCACACCTAGTTCTACTCGTCCAGGAATTCCAGCAGTAGTCACCGAAGCACACCATCAGGTCACTCTATCAAGTCCGGAGGCCTCATCATGACTAACAAAACGAGCCCAAACTCGGCACACCTTGTAATACTCGTCGAGGAGTTCCAGTAGCTGTCACCGAAGTATACCTTCAAGTCACTTCACCAAGTCCGAAGCTAAAGTCTTATCATAACCAACAAACCAGCCCAAAGTCCACAGCCACCATCTCACTGCTAGTAGTGGGCTTCAGTGCCTAGCAGTCTCTGGAGCAGCTATTCGTATTTCGTATGTATATATTTTGTAGTATAAGAAATGAGAAAAAAATCAATCTTTCAAATTATCAAAATGTTTTTACTTGATTACGATTCCCACACCCGCAGCTAACCGTGCGTACACTTGTGTGTGTGACCCGTGTCAATGTAATAGTTCGATTCTATACCTATCAATTTTGCAAACGCGTCCTTAACTACTTTGGTAACTTTACTTTTGGTAACCCATACAACTTTGGTGGTTTGGCACACGCAGGTAATATCGAATTAACGTCTATATTCAATTTCTCGGAGTATTTCTTAATTATATCGCTAGTTGTTTTAAGCGTATTAGTTGTAGGGTCTGTTGTAGGACCTTTACGTACGTACTTTCATCCGATAAAAGTTGTTGTATTTTAAAATTGTAATCCGACGTATCCATTATAACCGTAGCATTACCTTTATCTGCGCGGAGAATCGTTAGATCTGGTCTGTTGCGTAAGTTTTTCAATGCATTAAACTCATCTTTGGGAAAATTTAATTTCGGCACTGAGCTTCGACGTAACAAAGACGAAACGTCTTGACGTATGGCCTCTAAATCTTCCTTACCAATATTATTTTTATACAGACAGTCATCAACACTACAGATAATGTTTTCATACGGGATTTTTCGCGGTGTTATTAAGAAATGCATACCTTTGGCCAAAACTTTTATTGTCGCGTAGTCCAGAGATTGTTTTTACAGGTTATAGACCGCGCGTTGTTTATTACTCGCGTCTGTTGTCAATGGTTGCGTTCCGTTCTTACGTTGACATTGATGTTGGACATTTGATTTGGTTGTTAGTTTTTGGTATTTATCTATATGTTTATTTTTGCATTCATTGTATTTAGTTATCTCACGTTTATCTAAAGTTTCCATGCAATTCTTATAATCAAATGTCGATCATATATAGGGCAAACAAAACGATCAATAAAAACCCGCGTAAAAGAACACATAGCTGATGTGAAACACCAACGTTCCGGGAAGTCTGCAGTTTGTGATCATATCCTAGACGGCCCCCGCCATTACATTAGATTTGATAAACCACAAATTCTCGCGAAATAACATCGATTCCTGCCAAGGATGATACGTGAGGCTATTGAAATTAAAAAAACATCCTAATTTCAATAGAGAGGAGGCTGGTATACCACCTGCTTGGGATCCTGTAATTAATAAAATTAAAACTAAACCCAAGCATACCACTGCAAGACTTCAAGACACAGTAAGTTCATTCTGAGTAGATCGGACCAAAATTAATAATTAAAAAAGCTGAAGGTACTCCGGGTTAACTCTGACATCGGGACGTCAATCACCTCAGTCACCCGTGACCATGGGTGCTGTAAAGCACCCGAAACGTCGGGAATTAATAAATATAAGTTATTGAACGCGATATAATCCGTAAAAGTAGTTTTATTCCTTGCAATAAAATTTGGCACAACACCATCCCTGTACAAAAGCCAAGGGAGGTTCGACATATTCAATGTATTGCTTTGGGAGCAAATGAAATTAAACAAATACGAAGTTCATTGCCATATAAAATACTTTTCGCAACTTTTTAAAACGTGCACACGTTTTAATAATTAATTTTTTTATGTAAAAAAAAAAACGTTACCTTACACAACTTTCTGCTGTATCTCAAAGGCAGTAATTATATATAAATTGCACAAGTACAATCATCCAGACCCGGATTTATTATTTGTAGGTCATAGAAAAAAATGTTCCGTGAGGGATTGAAACCCGCTGCGGCCCTCAGCACCACAACTCATTGCTAAGCCACTGCGCTACTGAGCCGTCACGTAAGAAATGAACAACCTCAACACTGTAAAATTATCACCACTCGCCACCCTGCTGGATGCTAGTCAAGCGCCTGCCTGCTGCGGTTATCATCTTTCAACATAATATGCCATTTTTCAAGGAACACTCAGAGTTTTCCTCTAATGTCAAAGTTTTGCTTCACGCAAAAATAGAATTTAGCCGATACGATATTTTTATAAATTTATAAGTAATAAATGCACAACAAATGTTTTTGTTCTTCATAAACTTTTTACTTAGGTGTAACCCGTCCCGATATGTTCGCCCGATTACTAGAAGATCGTTAAGTAAACAGGCGTTACAGAAATTTATGATGCAAACTTTGAGATACAGGATAGCTAAACGTTCTGATAACGAATTCATAAACAACAATTTTAGCACACAAAAATTGTCTTTAATTGGGTTTCAAACTTGGAGCCTACGATTTACCAGCTGCACTGTGTCACGCGATTGTCAACTTATAATCAGATTAAGAGTAATTAGGTCACCCTAGAGGTGCTTGTTTATTTACCGTAATAGAATAAAACTGTATGGTGCGCCTCGGCTACCAACTTATACATCGTCAAATTCGAGTATTTTTTGAAATTGACCTTTAATGACATCTCATACAGTATATTCAAGGTCACAACTACTCAGGCTTTATGATATGACTTTCAAATCTTACAGAATTGTTATAAAAATTATTCTTGTACCAATATTTATATTATATACTCGATATTATGGAATGCGCCTTTAATGGCATTACATACAGCACGTTCAGGATCTCCCATAGATATTGCCTCATAGGGCTTTTCCATATTTGAAATGCTTAGCTGGCGGGTTGGCAACCGCAGTTTTTTACAGTTGGATACGAAGTTCGCATATTTCCCTTTAGTTAGATGTTACTTAATTTACAAATTTATAGAATTAGATAACAATAATTATGTAAAGATTGCTTGAAGTAACGTTTAGTCCCTAAAACAAAACATAATATTAAACATTTCGTCCTATTGCAGTTCGCATTTGTTAAAGTATTATCCTATTTTTATTAATTAGTTAGTATTAGTATCCAGTACAAACTGACCTCTTGTGAAAGGCGTATTATTTATAGTTAGGAATTTATTTTCAGCAACTTCATATCACAACATTATTCTCAAAATCATAATAACACTCTCAATTGCTTGAATACCTCAGTGTTCATTTTAATCATATTTTGTACCTTATCTTTACGGTAAGCTTTTTTATATTCTATATTTTATATCTATATATATATAATGGGTGACATAATAATTTCTGATATTTACGCGATTTCTACACATGGAATAAAATTAACTTTACAGATTCTATCGCGATTAATTTTAACTATTTTTATTTCCGACGTTTTGGCAAACCCAAACCCAAGCATACTATAAGAATTCAAGATACTGTAATTGTTCTGCGTAGACCGGACCAAAAATTAATAATTAAAATTTTAAGTTAGCCTTCGTTAACTTTGATATCGGGACGTCAAACACCTCAGTCCATCCCGTGACCATGGGTGCTGTAAAGTACCCGAAACCACGGGAATTAAAAAAGTTAAAATTAAATGCGATATTATCCGTAAAATTAGTTTTATTCGACTAAGATGGAACGGCTCGTTTCAGTTTCAGTAAAAGGTTCAAGCTTCGTGCAGGTGCGTAGAATAACTAACGAGGTAAATAATAAAATAAAGTTCATATTTGACTTACACTTTATTTAACCTGCTTAACTTACTAATGAAGTTAATAACAACTTGCTAAACATTTTTATTGACCTAAAAACGTATTCACTTAAATAGAACTTTACGTTGAAGCTGATATTTTAGAATTTTTTTATATTATTGACAAGTTTATATGAAGTTTACGGAATGCTTCAGAGATTGCCAACGAAAATACCAATAAACTTAACAACGTCGAAATATGAAATTGGAACCATCTTCTGTGTTTTAGCATAATGAAGACTTTTTTACAATTTTAATGCGGCCGCTCGACTGTCTACATGTTGTATTCAACGTATCAATTTTATGGTATACAATATTAAAACATGGAAACAGAGACATAAAATAGTGTAAAGAGTAAACGATTACGTTTCAAGTATTGTTAAAGATTTAATTTTCAAACTCAATAATATAGTCAATTATAGTTTTTAGTTGAGAAATTGTAATTAACCAAATTATTAATTTTGCTCGGCTCTGTTATTATGGCAATAATAGAGAAGGAAGAGTGCGAATGAGCTCCATTTCTTTACAACTGACTTCCTAGACGCCTGGATACTCATTGTTTTTTCTTAGAGCATTGGACCAACTCATATTCTTTAACGTCATTACAGTCCATCACAAGTACACTGCTACAAATCACGGACTTAACCCACCTGCATCCATCAAATTCCTACACTCTCAGGTCGTAATTAGTGGGGGCGTCGTCCTACTTCCCGGTTACCGGTGCGACGCTGTCATTTGCGAACCTTTTTTTCTTCTAAATGCTTTCACAATATTTAATATCTTTTTAAAATGAGATGTTTCAAAATGGGCCAGGTCTATGTACACTACCACAAAAAAAAAAAGGAAAATCTGTAGAATTCGGGAAAAATACAAATAATTCATTTAAATGTATATGTCGTGGTAAACAATTGATATTTATTGAATCTAATGAGTACTTACTGAAAAAGTGCTTGCAGGAAAGGTATTATGCAATACTTTTGCTCCCAAAGCAATACATTGACCGTAAGGGGAAATGTTTACTGTGTCCTTTTGCTTTTTAAAATGTCAACTGGCGTTGTCAAATGTTATTGGAGCAACTCTCGTAAATACAATGAGACAGAAAATATTAAAATTTTAAACACGAACACGTGTAAAAACTCACGTCTCGGTCTTCTTAACTTCATTAGAACTTCCTTTACGATCTTGTACGTGTGTAAAACTCATTTGTTAAAAAACATCTTAACACCATAATATATTTGCGGTAAAAAAATGGACACTATATCATGTCCTGAAAAATAAATTAGATATAGGATTATAATTCCACATAAACTCTTACTTCTATTTAAATATTTGTTGCCCTATAATATTCTTAAATATAATTAAACTTTTCCACGCTATAAGAATACAAAAACGTGTCCACAAATTCAATAACGAAGTCTCTCAGCGACGACTTGTTTTACTTTAACTTGGCGAACTATTTTTCCTACTTATAGAGTTGTGAGTTATTGTAAAGCAGCCGATGACTCTAGGGACAAGTCTCCGAATTGGTATTAATAAATAAAGTCCTTTGTTTTTAAACGAGGACTGTTAGAACTGCTTATTGCTTTCACTTAAGCAGTTAAAGTTTAAACACAACATTAGTTTCAATATTCGCACAAGGTAGTGTTTGTTAAAACACTACTCTGTGCAAATTTTCCTACATTTATATATATTTCAGAATGACCAAGAAAAGACTTTATAAATTCTAAATAAAGTTAAGTTAAATAAAAATAAAGCTGCTTTTTTACATATGTTAGTTTTACTGCAGGTAGCGGTCATGAAGCAGTCAGACTCCGCGCGGCTCCAGTGCGTGTTGGCGGATTTCACATATCCTCCAAATATTTTATTCTTCAATATGCAGCTTTCTTACGAAGAAGTTTTACCACAGAGCACGTACATATAAATAAATATCAAAATCACAAAACAATAACACAAATTGAAAAAAAAAACAATAAAAATCACTGGTGGGCATTGGACTCGTATTGCTTGCATACTATGAAAACTATGACATCTTAACACCATAAATTCTAAAATTCAGTTCACAGTGAAGTAAGAGGCAAACAATTCTTTAGCTTTTCTAGATGTGTTAGTAATTCGGAATCCTGATAACACCTTGAGCCACACTGTGTATAGAAAAAAGATCCATACAGATAGATATTTAAACGGTGATTCGCATCACCATCCTTCACAATTAGCTACCGTGGGTAAATCTTTGTTTCAGAGAGCACGAGGGACCTGTGACAGTAAACACCTGGCCGCCGAGCTCCAACACGTCAAGCAAGTTTTGCACGACAAAAGCTTCGGGTCCCGCACCTACGTCACAGTGAACGAGTGAAGCCGGCCACAGTCGAGCGAGTGCCTGCGGTACTGCCATAACAGAGGTGTCCCTGAGTAAATTGGCTACATCTTGAAGCGTACTTCCATTAAAACATACTTGCCGCCGAAGAAGATTAGCTGTTTTACCATCGATCAAGTGTAATGTCCTCGGCAAGATGCAGGAGTGTACAAGCTTGATTGTGAATGTGGTCTCTTATATAGGACAAGCCAAAGATCAATAAAACCCGCGTTAAAGAACACATAGCTGATGTGAAGAATCAACGCTCCGGTAAGTCTGCAGTCTGTGAACATGTACAGGATCGCCTCACACACATTAGATTTGATAGACCACAAATCCTAGCTAAAGAACACCGATTCTTCCAAGGATGTTTCATGAGGCTATTGAAATCAAAAACATCCTAATTTCAATAGAGAAGATGGCTGGTGCTACCATCTGCTTGGGATCCTATAATTAATAAAATTAAATCCCAACCCAAGTATACAACTGCAAGACTTCAAGATACTGTAAGTTCATACTGCGTAGATCGGAGCAAACATTAATAATTTTAATCTAGAAGTAGCCGTGGTTAACTATGACATTGGGACGTCAAACACCTTAGTCGCCCCCGTGACCATGGGTGCTGTAAAGTGCTCGATACGTCGGGAACATAAAAAATAAGTTAATATATGCGATAATATCCGTAAAAACTAGTTTTATTTAAATGTGTAGTTTCGCGTTAATACAAGAACTCATGTTATATTTAAAGTTTAGCATCTTGTGACCAATGATCTTTTTTTGAATTTTTTTATTTTTAAATTATATATTTAGAGGTGTATTGTAGGCTAGAACTAGAGTTTCTATGATTCAGAATATATATTTGTACAAGAACGTACGTATAATATATTTTGTAGTTTCGGCGAAGAGAATCCATTTTCCCTTTTCATCCCGTAGGTGTAGAGACAGGCGACTTTGGGAAATGTCAGAGAGATCTTATTGCTTTCGATAAACACCGGTAATAACATCTCGTTTATTAACCTCGTTTAACGGAAAAGGTACATTTATTACGGCGTGTCGAAAGTCCGCTACTGAACACATGCCTCCCACATAAAATGAATCATAGGGAGAATATTTGACATACTTTCCACTTTTGGCAGCCGGATCAGCAACCGCAGTTTGTTTTTGAGCTGTTATCAGAAAGGTGCTGCTTCCTATTTCCTGTTTCATTTCTCTTTGTCACCTTCTACTTCACCCACGGAATGATATGAAGATCATATTCTTTATTATGTCTTAGAAATGGATAGTAAAAAATAAACACAAATGAAGAAGAAAATTATTCCAAATAATTAACGACCCCGGCCCCGGCTTACTTGTAAGTAAACTATTAGTATTAGCGACGCGACTCCTTGCTGCAAGCGTCGTTTGTTATTTTTTCCTTAGCTAGGAGGAGAAGAGCTTTATTAGTATTTAGTTGAGCGTTTAGGACACCGAGTAAAATTACCTTGACCTGGACCTTGATAAAGCAAAGTAACTTTAACTGTGGTAGAGCTACGCGGCAGCTTGTGCTGTCGCACGGATGGGCCTGCTCGAACCGGGTTGGTACCACGACCTCACAGAATACCAGCGTGAAGTAGAGGTTTACCTCTGCGTTTGCTTAGGAGCAGGTGGTGGAGGCCAATTCTCCCATCAACATGGTAGCGGAATTAAACGAAAGACTACCCCAGGAGGGTACCAGCACCCCTGGAGAATCCCTCGCTGAGCATCCACGACCAAGCTACTCCACTCCTCAGCGTGGGTGCTCAGGCTGCCCCGCGTATTCTGGGGTGGGGGGGGGGGGGCTAAATTCCGCTCGTGACTAATACTGCTCGGGGCAAGCGGAACAATAAGACCAAGGCGACCCCTGTCACGCTATCCGTGAATTTTTGCACCATCAGGGGACTTCATTCCAAACTAAACGCTGTCCACTTCCATCTAGAGACGGCGAAGCCGGCCTTGCTCTTTTTAACCGACACTCAGGTGTCCTTACCGGCTGATACTTCATATCTCTCCTACCCGGGGTACAAATTAGAACACTCAGAGACCGCTCAGACCCGTCCAACTACAGGCCTATCGCCATCACCTCCTTCTTTTCTCCAAAATAATGGAGTCTATTATAAACTGCCAGCTCATGAGGTACCTTGAGGATCACCAGCTGATTAGTGACCGCCAATACGGTTTTCGTCGTGGTCGATCAGCTGGTGATCTTCTGGTCTACCCGACTCATAGATGGGCAGAGGCAGTAGAGTCCAAGGGGAGGCAATGTTGGGGTTTGGACATAGCGAAGGCCTTCGATCGGGTCTGGCACAAAGCGCTTTTTCGTAGCTCCCTTCCTATGGGCTTCCTGAGAAATTGTGCAATTGATCACCAGTTTCCTTGCTGATCGAGCATCAAGGTAGTAGACGGTGCATGCTCTGAATACAAGCCTATCAACGCTGGTGTTCCATAAGGCTGCGTGCTATCACTAACGTTAGCCCTGCATATCAATGATATGTTGCAAACTGTTAACATTCATTGCTATGCAGACGACAGCACTGTGATGCCTATATACCGGCTGTGCAAATATTTTCGGGAAAACGTCGTTGAGTACCGGGACAAACTTGTGTCTGAAGTCGAGTCTTCGCTGAACAAAGTCTCGGATTGGGGCGACGAAATCTAGTCTAGTTCAATCCCCAGAAGACACAAGTTTGCGCGTTTACCGCAAAAGAACCCTTTGTCGTATCTCCTCAGTCAAGGCACCCCTGTTGCTTCAGCCAGTATTGAATTTCAATGTCGACATATCGAGGATGTGCTTTTGTGGTCATTTGAAGAGAAGGACAAATTGGCCTCTAAGAAGTTTGTGCTCAACAGAGGGACAGTATTCATGCCGGTACACCGCTTGCAACTTTACAAGGCGCAGGTTCGGCCCTGCCATGGAATACTGTTCCCAACTCTGGTCAGGGGCTCCCCAGTGCCAGCTCCTTCCACTTGACCGCATCCAGCGCAAAGCGGTTCGAATTGTTGACGACCGAGTTCTTTCCGATCGGCTTGACTCACTGCCACTGCGTAGAGATGTTGCATCTCTTTGCGTATTTTATCGCATCTACTACTGAGAGTGCTCTGAGGAATTGTTCGGACTAATTCCAGCCGCTCAATTTCACCATCGCGCATCGCGACAGAACTCGAGATACCATCCATACCAATGTCATCTGCATGATTGGCGGTCAACCACTGTGCGATTTAGAAGTTTTCTTCCTCGCACAACTTCCTTGTGGAATCGATTACCACCAGCGATTTTTCCGGACCGATACGACTTAGGGACCTTCAAAAAAAGAGCCTACTCCTTTCTAAAAGGCCGGCAACGCATCTGCAATTCTCCTGGTGGTGCAGTTGTTCATGGGCGACGGTAGTCCCTTACCAAAAAAAAAAAAGTAAAAATTTAGCACTATTTGCGACGTGACTTTTTTATCTATAAAAATCGTAGTATATTAAAAGTTATTGTTACAAGATAGTGGTTTCATTAAATCCTGTACTTTCAGTTAGCAATTATTTGTATTACATTTTAACTAATTCGTTATGTTAATGATTTTTTCGGAAACTGTTCTAACGATTTAATCTACTACAAGAAGACACTACATTGCTCTCACATTCCCACCCCGTCGCTTACCAATATGGAATCCGCGGTATGCAGGCTGGCATTGATTGGACATCCGTCCATCGTCATAGCCTCCTGCTATATCCCTAGTGGAACTCTCCCCCTCAAAAAAGATTTTGAGGCCATCCTTGCGTTAGGCAATTCAGTTATTATGTTTGGAGATTTTAACTCCAAGCATACTGATTGGACTTGTCTTACTACTACTCATAGTGGCGAAACTGCTTGATATCACGCAGTCTCTCGACCTCACTGTTCTCAGTCCCTCAGGGTCCTCACTATCCCGACAACACCGACCACGCTCCTGACGTATTAGACTTTGCAATAGCAAAGAAGTCTCCTCAACCTCAGGTCAATCAGGACCCTTGACGATCTTGGATTCGACCACGGCCCTGTCTCCCCTCATGTGGCCATCAGCCACCTCCCCAACCCCTCCACGAAAACCTTCACTAACTGGAAGGGCTTCAAGACGTCCCTAGCCACAGCTATGGACTCTCGGACTCCTCTATCCCCTTTCTTTGGACTTATTCGACAGTACCGAAAAATCGACACCGCGGTCGTTTCTCTCCACCCTTATAACATCCTCCCTTAAGGAGAATGAAAGGTCGTCCCAGTTGCTAATAATAATGGTCTTCCTTACATATTAGCAACCTAATAAAAACCAAGAGCTGCTCTCGGAGGCAGCACTCCTCAACCCCTGAATATAGACGTACGGCCAATCGTCTTCAACGAGAAGTCCGTTCACGCCTTTCGAACTTCGAGACCTCGAAAGAGTAATCTCATGGAGAATATCTCTTCCTCTCATGGCGTAATATCAGATGGCAAGAGAGCCTCCGCTTAGGCTATCACTCCCATACTCCCCTCTCTCTCGCCGCGACGGTACTAGTGCCTTCGAGGACGAGGAAAAGCTGAGGCCGCAGACAGCATCGCTGCTCAATGCTCCAGCTCTCAACCCACAGACCCTCCCACATCCAGACAGTGGAGGATGAGGTCCGCCGGAACTCACCCCCACAGTCTGACCCTATCACTGTGTCCAATTATGAGATCTCATCCCTCCTGCAGAAAGGACTGAAGCCTAAAAGGCTCCGGGCGCGGTGGCATCTCCAACCAAGCCCTTAATCATTTTCCTGAGCAGGTGTTAACCCTTTTGCTATTATCTTCAACGCCTGCTTCAACCTTAGTTACTTCCCACCACGTGGAAAGAGGCAACTGTCATTGGTATCCCCAAGCCAGGAAAGCCTCAACTTCTCCCACCAGTTATCGTCCCATCAGCCTCCTCAAGGCCATGGGCAAACTATTTGAACGAGTCATCCTCACTCGCATGAGGCGCCATCTGTTTCCCACAGACGGTGACCCTCTTGTCATCCCTCATCAATTTGGTTTTCGAGCGAAACACTCTTGTCCCCAACAAGTTCACCGTATTGTGGAATATATTCTCAGCGGTTTTTATCCTCGCTGTCATAAGACCATCGCGGTCTTCTTCGACATAGCGAAAGCGTTTGATAGAGTCTGGCACGAAGGCCTTATCTACAAACTATACAAAATAGGTCTCCCTGATCGTCTTGTTCGTCTCATGGCCTCCTACTTGAAGGACCGTACCTTCAGTTTCAGACACGAAGGCACGCTCTCCTCTTCGCGTCCAATCAAAGTCGGTATCCCTCAGGGCTTCGTACTTGCCCCTCTTTTATATATCCTGTACACCATCGACATTCCCATACCGTCGAATGGTGTTCAGCTCTCCCTCTTTGCAGAACTACACTGCCCTCTACTGCAAAGGCACCTCACTACCATTTATACGGAACAAGATCCGAAAGTCAGTTAATGACTTAGGAGCTTGGTTCCAAAAATGGCGTATCGATGTGAACCCGGAGAAGAGCTCACTTCGAACATAAACAACGCCGCTCCACTACTATTCCGCCAATCCGTATGTTAGGGACCCTGTCCCTGGCATATCCGTAAACTCTTAGGTGTCACCCATGACACGAGGCTCACTTTCGAGCCCCATGTCAAGAGAGTAACTCGAAACGCACGATTTTATCTGGGTAGGCTCAACAATATGTTGGGCCGATAAAGTAAAATGTCCCTCCGCAATAAGCGAACCCTTTATAAGGTCTGTATACGACCAGTAATGACATACGCAGCCCCAATTTTTGCTCACGCAAAACCTAAACCCCTATGCCAACTCCAAGTTGTTCAAAACTATTTCTGTCGTCGGGCTACTAACGCACCCTGGTACGTCTGTAACGCCGACCTCCACCGAGACTTAGAGCTCCCCACAATACAACAGTTCCTAAAAACACTCTCTGAGAACTTCTTCAAAGCCTCAGAATCTCACTCTAATCACCTTATTCGTGAGGCAGCTTCCTATGCAGCCCCACTTCCCTATCGCTATCGAGTCCGCAGACCGAGCAACTCTCTCTCGGACCCCCCCTAACCAGCTTTCGGCCGACCTGAACTGCCTCTTGGCGGCTCAGGCCGAGCCTTCTTCCAATGTATAGTATGCCCTAATTGGGCGCAACTCTCAGCGGCTTATCGCCGCCAGCGCCCCTTTTCCCTTAAGGGGGTCGCATCAAATCTTCGGCAGAAAGGCTTGGCTAATGGCTAAAGCCGTTCCCAAGGTGGTGTTTAGTGGGTAGGCACTTAGGTTAGGTTAGTCGCAGTGAGTCCCACATAACCACGCAGCCGGTTGCGTGGTATGCTAGGAGCATTCACCACCTCCCTCCCCCACTTCCGGAGGGTGCCTTTGCATGGGGCGCAAAAAAAAAAGCTCCGCATTCATTCGATTCGACAGCGGCACTCAAGAAAGAAGACTCTCAAGAAAGAAGACTCTCAAGACTCTCAAGAAAGACTCCCAGAATATATCCTTTGTACATACATTAATTGCCGCTATTGTAAATAGTTAAATATAAAGTTGTAAATTGTCCCACTTTTCTTTATACAGTCCTCTTAGTTCAGTAATAAGCTATCGAAGTAAAGTCAGTTATTCAGTACACATACACCCAATATCTCTTTAAAATCTGTTATTTCGACACGGCTTCCTCTGCTATACACAATAATTCTTGGTCCTTCGCCGCCGGATTGAAGCCACAATAATCAATGTGAATATTACGGTGCACATTTAATTTAATTTTTATAAAAACAAAAAATAAGCTCGAGGAATAAGCGCTTAATATATGTTTCGTGTATTCGATACTAATATGAATACAATGAAAATTATAAGTAATAACGTATTACCAAATCCTTGTTATGAATAATAATGTAAAATGTTGAATACAAGCGCTTACTTCCCCTTGTATATAGAGGTGATATTTGTGAAGGCGGACGAACTACCAGTATATAGTTTTCTACAAGCGACGCGGCGCTGCTATGCTAGGGTGTCGATATATTATGTGAAATATTGAGCCGTTGGTATTTGTACTGAAGATACGAGTTACACGTACGATATGATAAGTGCTTCGGTCAATAGGGCGTTACTTTACTTGACTTGTATAGATACAGTTCCCAGCTACCGTGTTGAAAACATTTCTTTTATATTTACCCAGACAGCAAGGCATAAGATTTAAAGATAAAACTATGAATGAGTTAGTATTGGTAATCAATGATCTTTTGGCAAGTCAATAATTTCATTAAGGATCGTAGGGAAAATCCAAGCCAATCTTCAATTGATCTCGTAGACTACCCAGGGTGCATCTGACGTAGGTAAATGTTCGACAAGAGTTCGTCGCACTGTGGACGGACTTGTCATGTCCTCAACTGTTTCTAAATTCTCATCCCCGAGCACGTTATAGGCAAATCTTCATTCAGGCCAAGCACGCTGCAAACCAACTCTGGAAATTGAGAATTGGATAATTTCGGTGGTGCTTTTGGAGATGTGTCTTGTGTTTCTTGCAGACTATTAATTTAACGTTTTTAGACAAGTGATGAGTGATGAGTGATGAAATAATTTAGATTTAATAGTCTGAATAAATGTTCACGCAGGCTCTACACATATCTACTAAGACTTAATTCTCAACAAAACATTCCACATTGTACTAAACACTGGTAGGTATTTAACGTTCTTGTTCTACTTTACCGGCATGTAAAAGTCCACTATTGGAAATGAGCCTGTTCTGTTGTAGGAAGGATTTGCCCTAGTCGTCACGCAAGGCAGGCAATTAAAGATTTATGATATGACTTACATTTTAACGGGAATTTTACGACTCAGCTAAACGAGCTGGTTTTACCGCTATTTATAGGAAACCATAAAATTCTTCTGGCATTTCCCAACGTTGACTTTTACGAGACCCACGGGACGAAACAGCCGCAACCAAACGGCAAGTGGTTGTTTGCATATAAATAAAACTGAAGTGTCTGTCTGTAATATTGAAATAACTGCCCTTTATCGAGCCGAGGGGGTTATTTGCATACCATCAAGAGATGAGTAAACATTATTTTAATGTTTGTCTGTCTGTTTGTCCAGGCTAATCTACGAAATGGCTAAACCGATTATGATGAAACACAACAGACAAAGAGTTATTTACAAACAGATAGAGATTATGCCCGGAGGGATTTAGGCTATATTTAATCCAAAAAAACTTATACATATATTTTGAAAACAAAATGAAAAATTGATACAATACATGATCTTTGATTAATAAATGGTTATTGTGTCAGTTTCTTTATCATTCATTACACCTTTCACAGGAGCCTCTTGTTATCGGATTAACTGGAAAGTAGTTTGTCACTTCAATATGGGAAAATATGCGGTCCTCTGCACTAAGCAATTTCAATAACAAAAATAAAATTCAAGCAATAACATTATGTAGCATGAAATATCAGCTAGCGTTGCTAAATTACAACGCATTAATTTTCGTTAATAAGATGAGACAATCTAACTTACGATTTAGAAGTAATCTAGTATAATATTGTAAAAATCCTATAAACGTGCTGCTTGGCGTTTTTACAGGGATGGTGTTATGCCACATTTAAACAACAAAACAATATTTTGTAGGCCACACAAAAATAATTCTTGCGAGCCGGATTCGATCCCGTGGCCCGTAGCCCCGCAGCCAATCGATTAGATAGTGCACTATCAAGCCGCCATATATTAAGCAAAATATAAAAATAACACATAGCTGAACAGTCACGCGCCATACAACGATTGCTTTAAATTTGAAAGGCAATATTAGTCATACTCTAGGCGTTTTCGCGTCGCGTCTGTGCGATTAACATTTTACACTGGTAACTTTATAGATATGAAATACTAAGCGGCTGTTATATATTTTTATAAGGAAGGAAGGAAGGTTTTACTTTACTTTCGCAATAATTTTAAATACGAGTAAAAAGTGGAATGTTTTGTTGAGAATTCAGTCTAATTAGATGTATAGAGCCTGCGTGGACATTTATTATGACTATAAAATCACTCATCACTTGCCTAAAAACGTTGTAGTTCTGCCTCAGATCAACTTCAAAGTCATTTCATTGGCTGAATGAAGTCGTGGGAAATACTGCATGTCTGCCTGATACGTGCTCGAGGATGAGAATTTAGAAACATTTGAAGACACCAGAAGTCTGCCCACAGCGCAATGAACTCTTGTAGGACCTTCAACTACGTTCGATGCAGCCTGGGCAGTCTTTTTTAATAGAATAAGACTATCAAACGAGCACACAGTTCATCTGGTGGTAAGTGGATGCTGTAACCCATAGACATCTACATCTATCCTTGATTAGGAATCAAAACGCAGATGTGTTTTCACCCCTGAGGACTAAGATGGAATGCCTCGTTTCCAGCAAAAAGGGTCTCCATTTCTCTACACTCTCATACGAAACACAGCAGTATTATGCTGCTATTTTACGCTGGTATTCTGTGAGAGCGTGCTGCTACCCCGCTCAAGCCAAGCCATTCATGTTACAACCACAATATAGTTGTAGCATGGCTTATTCGAGGTCAATTGCAGATTGGCTTAGATTTTCACTACGATCCTTAATTAAATCATTGTCTTGCCAAAAGAACATTGAATACCAATACTAACTCATTGATAGGTTTATACTTAGATGTTATTCATAGCTATTTGGGCTTGCCTTAAATATAAAAGCAATATTTTCAGCAGTGTAGCTGAGACCCTTATCTATGTATACATCTCAATAAAAGAAAACGCCCTATTGTCCGTAGGACTCTCCTTAAAATAGGCGTAGCACCAGAACAAATACTAATGACTCACTTCTTCACATTTTTAACTATTTTTTTATTACCTCGGAGTAGGTAATACGTTCTTAGTTACTTAATGAAGTTAAACTTTACTGGGACACACCACTAGGCAATGTGGAATCAAGGGGATTATTCCAATCTAAAGCTGCACATTGATTTTAGTTCGTAAACGTATAAACATTTTCAAAATAAATAAAGTTCTGTTTCAAATAAGTAATCGTTCAGAACCAATCGTAGCTTTCATAGTCGTTTGTTACTTTCTTCGGACACAGAGATACATTACACATATAATTTATGAACTCCTTTCTGAAATAATTATCGAATACAAAGAGTGAAGTGGAAGTTTTGGATTAATAACAATAAATTACTTAAAATATTATTGTAGCCTGTAATTCTGTATAATAATAATGTTCTCATTTTCTACGAGTTCTCTCTCGCTTTCTCTTTTACATCAAAACTTGGATCATCGTCAATATATGACCAATTTGGATAAACTTCTGTCTAGGATGCCGACTCACTTCTGAATACCACAAAATACATAAATAGTACAAGTTAGCAATACACAGTACATATTGCTAACTTGTACTGTTTATATGTATTATCGAGTATTTAATTTTTTTTTATTATACTGAATTATACCAAAAAGAAATAATATAAATACTTATTAGAACGTGACAGAATTACTCAGAAGCAATGCAATGAAAAACAAATGAACGAACATTAAGAAGCACTGGCGCGTTCAGAGCATGTTGGCAACTTGTGTTAAATTACAAATAATACTACTCTAATTATGTTTTATTTTACTGGCTGGAAAATAAAACATAATATATCCCAAAATAAGGAGAGTGTGACAACTATTTGCCTAATGCCAACGTCGACTGCATGTAGTGTACTGTACTAAGTAGCGGACGAGACTTATTTTTGAATGTTTATTCAAGTTGTATGAAAGTGGTGCAGATTTGTTATTGAAAGGAACGAAAGAAAATATTTCTTTCTCGCAGTAATTTTAATATTAATTATAACTAAATATTTTTTATGATTTTAGAGTCATACGTAGCCCATGAACACATACAACCAACTCCATGCAGGCCACAGACGTTCTGTCACTCTTGAGGACTTAGATAAAATGCCACATATAGACAGTTCATATATAAAACAAATGAATTTATTTATATCGTGCTAGCACGTGTAGCGCAATTTGAAAGTGGTTCTTGTGTCAATTTTAATTATAAATTAAAGTGAAACTGTGTTTAAGACTTTAAGCAAACGATTTTCAATTCTAACTAAACGTAAATTGAGTTTCAAAAGGTAAAGTTTATGAAACGTATGTGTATACAGTTTAATTGTTATTTTTTATTCAAGAGGTAAGAATATTTTTATAAGGAAGGAAGGAAGTTTTACGTGATAGAGCCATGCTGCAGCTATATTAGTAGTATAGTTGTAGCACGAATGGGTCGGCTCGACCGGGGAAGGACCACGCTCTCACAGAATACCAGCGTAAAATAGCAGCTTAATACTGCTGTGTTTCGTATGGTGAGTGTAGAGAACCGGAGACCCTTTTTACTGGAAAAGAGGCATTCCATCTTAGTCCTCACGGGTGATAACGCATCTACATTTTGATTCGCAAACGAGGATAGATGTAGATGTCTATGGGCCACAGCAACCACTTACCATCAGGTGGACTGTGTGCTCGTTTGTCACCCTATTCTATAAAAAAAAAGGAAGGTTTTACTTTACCTTCGCAATAATTTTAATTAAACTTTTACATGTTCTGTATGTGTTGGAGTGATGAACTGTCGGGAATACCGTAGAACATGGCACACGTACAAAAAGTTAACTAATCAAGTAGACAGTTTGGTAGCGCAATGGGTAAGCGTGTATAATGGCTTTGTCTGCGGCGTCTAGTAATCTAGGGGGGCCGCGGGCTTGAATCCCGCAATGAAATATATGTGAATATTATTTAATTGTAATTTGTGCCGTGTAGGGTTGGTGTAAGAATAATCGTTAATCTATACCTTATGCCATCCTGTGGGTATCGCGAGAGGCGTAAGAGGGAATCTGAATCAGGAGATGGACAGCAGCGTCTTCCTGAAGGATATTTGCCTCAGCCGGGCAAATATCCTTCTGATGGGGCAATCTACAGGGAGGCCTATGTTCAGCCGTAGTCTTTTGATAGGCTGTAATGAAGATAAATAATTTGTGAATATAAGTCGCCACCACTATGCACAAAAACTTCGTTTCATGCTACAAAAGTATTATGAACCCATTCCTGGGCAAATTATTAGCAGCTGACTGGCAGGCAAAGCTGTGGTCAATCTATCTTTTTGTACTTTATTTATGTCAAGTTTTAAAAATGTTTAAGAGAATCATGTTCATTAAAAGTCCCTTTATGTTTTATTGATAAAACTACAGTCAGTTTTGTCAGATTTTAAGATGGTTGTCAGAAAATATTTGATAAGAGGGACAGATATAAATTGTACTTTCGACAATCAATTCTTCCAATAGCAAGAGGGACGAAAATTCTATTAATTTTCAAGTTCATGTCAGCATACGTCGTGTATAAATTAAAAGAAACAAATAATAGAGATATGATACTGTTTTATTTTCAAAATGACTACAATTCATGTCAAGATAAATAATTACACGATTTTTGTAAGATAAATAGAAGAGTGTTCTTTTTGTCAGACACGATAGGTATTCAACGACAAACTCGAGTGTACGTGTCATTAAATATTGCAATATTAGCTTATTTCACAGAAATTGAAGAATTTTTTTTTTCATAAATCCGTAAATATCCGTATTACAGGCTGAATTTAAAGCAGCTCTTACTTTCACATAATTTAAAGTAATGCTGTACACCTAACCTTTCTACCTGCGTATTGATGTTATAGTTAGGGGAGGAGTAGGAAGAATGGGTATTTATAAATAAAGTAATTTTTGATGGTGTTATATTCCAAATCATTCCGTTAATAGCAAGGTTTCCATATGGAAATCCGGGTGCAGCACTAGGCCAACTTTTTAAGATAGTCGTTGATTCTAACTCGGTTTTCACTGGTGTACCAGAATAAGAATAATTTATGTGACCGCAGCCTGATAAGTTAGGATAAAGTATAATAAGTTAGGCAGCGTGTAAAGCAGATCAAGAAAAAACAATACCCCGAGGAAATATGCACAAAGCAGTTTATTTAAACAAAAGATTTTTTCAAAGTGAATTTAAATATTCGTCTAAGCTTACCAATAAAGAGGAGACAAGTTGTGGTGCTCATTTTTACTATTACTAGAAGATGTATGTAGTGATTTCGATCTGAAAGCGCTATAGTTGTTTCGTATGATAGGGAACACTTCTACACATTTTTATGATATAAGTGTTTCCAAAACAATTTCAATCAAAATCTGAACGTTAACCAACCAATGTTTTGTATATATACAAATTTGAAATATATTTCATATTATATTTAAAAGTTCGTCGATATTCCTAGCATATTCCATGGTAAGTAAAATGAAACAAAATATTTACAAATATATCTATTTAATAGAGAAATAAAAAGAAGAAACACGTATTAATGAGAAACTATTGATATGATGTAACCTCTTACTAATTTCAGAAGGTCATCATTCCTTCTAGTCATAGGTTGTGCTAGAATGCGCAACCATGCACAACGTTGTACATCAGTCGTTTATGACAACGGATTTGAGTTTTAAAATATAATAAATTTGATATCTTGATGAATTATGAAAATGGTCCTTAAGGTTTTGGTTTATTGACAGCTTTTAAAAACTACTAAAATTGCTATAAAAACGCGATGATGCGTGGCATTTGGTTCTATGATTACGAACATCAAGCCACCTACCAAGCGTGGCTGTTATTACATATCCATCCTAATATGAGAGAGACCCATGTTCAGCAGTGGAATACTATAGGCTGATAAAGAAGAGGAAATATTAAAAACAGCAATTGTCTCTATCAAATGTGTCAAAGCTTAGTGTAGCGGCATTCACATCAATCATATCAAATCTGAATTGAAAGCAAGGATTGGGATTCAAACCCGACATTTGCGCTTGTTAGTTTTATAATTGTTTTTATTTTGATTCTATCAAAACATCATACATTTTGTATACCATTGCACAATAAAACCACACACAACAAACACGCAATGCAATATTGAGTTATCCCAGCGTACCATTATGACAAAATGACGTTTGGGGGTCCGCAGTTTCAGAATTGAAATAAAACGACGTTGTTTAGAAGGGCGTTTAATTTTACAATTATTCTAAAGAAGGGCGTGTGCCGTGATGTATTCGATTTAATATTTAACAGAAATGTAATATATACCTAATTGCTATATTTACTTGCGCTATAAGTTGCATACGGAATGATTTTAATCTATTAAAAGAATTTTAATCACATGGTACAAACTCGTGTTTATAATACAAGTGACGCACCTATAGCTGGCAGTTTGTATCGTTTATAGGTTTAACAGTGGAGTAGAAAAGATCGGAATGTAGGGAATCGTAGATTGCTTTACTCGAAGGCAAATTATTTGTGATTTCGTTTCAGCATTATTTTTAAGGCGTTTTTGAGATATGCACTTTTAATGATAGAAACGTAAGTTGTCAAGCATAAGAATAAGATGGAATACCTCGTTGCTTCTATAATCTACACTCACCTCACGAAACACAGCCGCATTAAACTGCTATTTTATGCTATTATTTTGTAATAACGGTCTTTTTCCGTTCAAGTCGACCTATTTGTGGTATAACCAAAATAGCTGCAGCGCGTCTCTACCACGTAAAAAAAGACAATATAGATATCTCGGAGATTCAGCAGAAGATCGCAATTTTTATCTCGGAAATACATCAGGGTAGCGTTAATTATTAAAAATAATAAAAGTGTGAGAGCGGATGTTCAACTTGCTCTCTTGCTTATGCAATTAATCATTTTCAGTAATAAGATAGCGTAATGCACTATACATTCAGTATAGAGTAATTACAGTTCGACCATACCGTAACACGTCCCCGCCACAATCACACACCAGTGTAACGTGAGGTACGACGTAATTATATGATAACACCAAAGTATGCAAACCAACAGCAACACTACTTATCTCAGTGTAACACAGGGTAGCCTCTCAGCAACACCATCTTTCTTGGGGGTTTCTCGATATACCTTCGATTCCACCTCGATCCAACCGGTATTTTATAGACGCTCCGACACGGCTATCCTGACGTACGACCGTCCTCGGGTATGTGTCTTCATGCATTCCTGTAACAAACACTATTAGTCACCAATTAGTCCGCTCGTCCATGTGTCATAGTGAAAAGGTACACTGTAGGTATCTTTGGACATTTCGGGACTCACACACATACGCAAGTAGATTACGTTTGACCTCATGTAAACTAACAGTAGCTAAGGCGTCCTTTCGATCAGCCCTCAACTAGTCATCATCTCATATGACAACGTGGACTGGACGAAACTGTCACTGAATACAAACTAAAGTTAACAAATGAAATTTACCGATGGCTGATGGACACGGCGCCAGTGTGCTCACGCATCAACACCACCATCTTGACGTTTCACACGTTCTCATTTGGGGTAGTACTTGGAAAGTGGAAAAGGGTCGCCACAGTAAAAGTGCATTCGCTCTTTCTACCTGACAACAAATAAACGAACTGTAATTTTAAATTATTTGTTCAAGGCAATCTTAATTTTGTAGCAAAACAAAAGGTGTCTAACAATATCAAAAGAACAATGGAATACAAAATTAATTTAACACAAGGTAAATCAGCCGAATCCTGTTGAATACCACTTTAGAAATAGTAAACTGTCATAGGCTCTACGAACCTGCATTCGGTGCCTGATAGACCTCAAGACAGCTTCCATCCAGCGTCTGATAAATCTCAAAGCAACCTTAGTGCGGCGTCTGATAGATCACAAGACAGCTTCCATCCAGCGTCTGATTGATCTCAAGACAACCTTGATACGGAGTCTGATAGATAACAAAATCGCTTCCATCCCGCGTCTGATTGATCTCAAAACAACCTTCAGGCAACCTCCAACCGGCGCCTGATGTTTACAGACAACCTCTTACCAGCGTCTGACAGCTCAAAATAACCTCCAACCAGTATCTGATAGCTCAATGTAGCCTTGGTACGGCGTCTGATAGATTACAAGACAGCCGACATTCAGGCAACCTCCATCCGGCGCCTGATGACTACAGAAAACCACCAACCGGCGTCTGACAACTCAAGATAACCTCCAACCGGTATCTGATAGCTCAAGATAACCTCCATCCGGCATCTGATAGCTAGCACAGTCATAACATTACGAGTCAAAATCAAAAGCAAACGAAACAAAAGACAGTGCTGTTCGGCAGTTACTAAAACATTTTATTGCTCAGAATTATTGTCGTTGTCGTCGATGACACAAGTACTGTCAGGAATCTAGTGCAACCTATCATGTGCGTACTACGAATTTACGAGTACGAATTAAGGACTCTCAGGACGTAACGATCACCTTCCGGAACTTCCGCGACTTTAAATGAACCTTTGAATTTGGATCAAGCTTGGTTTAATTACGTTCTTTGTTGTGCAAGAGAACATAATCTCCAACAGAGAATGGATTTACCTTGGCCTTGGTGCTGTTGAATCGGGCTTTGTCTTCAGCAGAGGTTCGTTCCATGTTTCCTACTGTTTCAGCTCTGACATTGTCGATATTGACCTCTGATTCCTCATCGTAGCCAACATTATTTCTTCAGGTCGAAACTTTACCTATGAGCAACTCCAGTGGACTCGCCTAAAGAAAGCGGTGCAGTTAAGCGTGAGATGCACATCCGGTAGAAAGTCTTGCCATGAACGGTTGCTGGTCTCTGTGGTCTCTGCCAACTGCATTAATTTTGCTCATTACCCGCTCAACCTGGCCATTGGCTCGTAAGCTCCCTATATCAATTAAGCGGAGCTTTATATCTACCACCTTGTAGTCTCTTTGAAGTCTCTGCTGGTGAAGCAACACCCTTGGTCCGCAATAACTCGATATGGTGCGCCGAAAAGCAAAACGCAACGCCAACGTCTTTCAGGGCCTTGATGATGCTAGAAGAGACAATATGCAAGGTATGGCGAAGCAACACGTACTTCGTGAATACATCGATGATGATTGAGCAGGTCAAATTTTGCATATTTTTTGGGATTTTGTTGTAAAAGCGTATACATCGCCCCAAGAATGAATTACTGACTCGATGGAGTCGAGTAACTGGTACTACAAGCTTGTGTCTGTTCCTAGTATTTACAGAATGAATATCACTTATTTTTGTAAAACTACTTTTATTTTTGTGTACGTACATTACATTTTCATAAATGTATTGAGAGGCCAAAGTTAATATATTAATTTCCTTAAATTTTTGTCGCAGCGACTCTTTAGGCTTTAAATCATAAATTGCTCTTATGACCCTCTTCTGTAAAACAAATATAATTTCAGTGTCAGCTGCGTGTCCCCATAGCAAAATACCATACGATATTATGCTATGGAAATAGCTAAAGTAAACTAGTCTAGCTGTTTCAACACTGGGAAGATTTCTAGTCTTTTTTACCGCATATGCTGCAGAAATAAGTCTGCTTGCTAGTTTTGATATAAGGGGGCTCCATTGAAGCTTCGCGTCTAGTGTGATTCCAAGAAAAATGGTGGTATCTACAAGACTCAGTTCCTCCCCATTTAAAATCACGTTATTATTTAATTGTTTGACATTTTGAGTCATGAATTTTATACGTTTCGTTTTAGTGCCATTTTAATGCAAATTATTAACATTGAACCAATTTACTAATTTAGATATAGCATATTTACTTCGTCATATTTTATTAATTGTCGTCTTATTTTGAAAATTAAAGTGTCATCAGCAAGCCTATCATGGTTATCCCCTACTATGTAAGGTAAGTCATTAATGTATACAAGAAACAGAAAGGGGCCGAGAATTGAGCATTGAGGCACACCCATTTGTACCATCGACCCGGAAGAGCTCATACTGTTAATGACAACTTTTTGCGTTCTGTTACTTAAATATGAAATAATTAATTTAAGAGCATCACATCTTACAGCGTAGTGTTGATGTTTCCTGATTAATATTTCATGGTGAACACAATCGAAGGCCTTGGATAGGTCACAGAATATACCCAAAGCCTCCTGTGAATTATGCCATGCATTAAAGATTTATTTTATCAGCTCAACACCGGCTTCAGTTGTCGAGCGACCCCTTGTGAAACCAAATTGATTTTTATGAATTTAATAAAACTATTTTTACGGATTACTCCCTCTCTATTAAAATTAGGATGTTTTTTAAATTCAATAGCCTCACGTATCATCCTTGGCAGGAATCGATGTTCTTTCGCGAGAATCTGTGGTTTATCAAATCTAATGTAATGGCGGGGGCCGTCTAGGATATGATCACAAACTGCAGACTTCCCGGAACGTTGGTGCTTCACGTCAGCCATGTGTTCTTTTACGCAGGTTTTAATAGATCATTTTGTTTTCCCTATATATGAGAGACCACATTCACAATCAAGCTTGTACACTCCCGCATCTTGTAGAGGAATATTGCACTTGACGGATGGTAAGAACTGACTAATCTTCTTCGGCGGCTTGAAGAATGTTCTAATAGAAGCTCGCTTCAAGATGTAGCCAATCTTGTCTGTGACACCTCTGACATATGGTAGTACAGCAGGCACACGCTCGACTGTGGCCGGCTTCACTCGGTCACTTTGACGTAGGCGCGGGACCCGAAGCTTGTTGTCGTGCAGAACCTGCTTGACGTGCTGAAGCTCGGTGGCCAGGTGTCGCCAGGTGTCGACAGGCCAGGGCCAGTGAGATCGATTCGCCAACTTACAGATTGGCTCAACTCTTAGCAAAAACACTATCACCACTCAGAGGACACACAAGCCTTCTTGGTTTCGATCACAAGTTCCGATCTTAACCAAGGACTTCTTGGTTAAGATCGGAATATCAGTAAAATATTTCTCAAAAACCATTGCAATGTCCTGATCTGATTCAGTTAATTTGTTGTTAACACTTAACTAGTAGTTTGAATTGCGAAAGTTGATCTTACCAGTTTCGCTAATAGAACGAGAACGACAGAACGTAAATAAGCAATCCTCAACAATTTATATTACTACTAAGATATAATTTATCAAAGCTGCTTCAACGAGGTTAATAAATGGCACTTTAAACCATTATTTATTATCAAAAGCAGCAACAAATCACAAAAATCAACATTTGGACTTCAGAGAACCAGAGATAATTTTTACTAAAAACGAGGTATTCCACCGGACTTCCAGAGGACTAACCTCAGCCAGAAAATTATTCTTAAATAGCAAATTCTTTAGTAGATAATCTTTTTTTAGATTAAATTACAACGGATTTTTAAGATGTACCGATGATGATGGTATTATATCACGATCTTTGGTTAAGGTGGGCTTATGATGGAGCTATAATTTATAATAAATTCATTATATTAATATTTATAAACAAAGTTCCAATGCTCATTATAAGGCATAAATAACAAATAACACTTAGAATTAAAATTAAATTAGAGTTCACTTCAAGTGCACTTGAATAAATATTTAAATTTTAATATTATAAGAAGCAAGATGAAGCGCAGACTTATGAACATAGCACTAAATATTTAATTAATTAAGATCAACAGAAGCAGACAATATACAGATTCCTTTACCACTTAACTTTCAATTGAAACTGCGGAATTTATTTACAAACCTTTTTGATTACAAACTATTTGCTTCATTCAATCATAATTAGTTTAATTTTTGCTCTTAGAACTAGTATATTATAAGTATATCATTAAATCTACATCCCTACAAAAACAACTTGACTTAATATAATACATAGTCAGCTGTCTGCATTCTGAGTCGTGGGTGATTTTTACCTATTTTAGCAGCGTGTTTGATTACTTTTTCACCTGAATATAGACGGTAATGTAACAGTAGGTAGTTAATAGCACTGGCTTATCTTAAAAACCTAATCACTCTTGTCTTGAAGACACATACATTGTAATCGGATGGACAGACAGAGGCAGACAAAATGTTCCCGTCCCTGTGGTATGCCCCTACTGTCCTGCTACTTTATGAACGACTAAACAAAACGTTTCTTACCTGGTACTTAGTTTGCATACTGTAATATTTACTTTCTCTAAGTAATATTTTTATTTATTACTAAGCTTATTATGAAATATGAAAACTGACGCTACGATAAGCAACACAGTAAAAATTTGCCATAATATGTAACTCCTATGTTGAATTGCTCATAAACAGATTTCTTCTTTTGTTTTCTCAAAGAATATTCTTTCCTCTTATCAGTCGGGTTTCCGCCCTGGTCATTCTACAACTACTGCTCTTCTCAAAGTGACGTAAAACATCCGAGAGTATCAGATTACTCCGACATCCGGGAGTACAGTACTAAGATTACTCCGTCCGACGGTACAGTTTTAAAAAATCGTAAAAACTGTACAGTTTTTATCACACACACGTTTCGATTATCGGTGCAGTTTAAACGGTACAGTGCGATCGTAACGATTTCTCGTAGCGTGTGTGTCACCCAAGTTGTTTGCCCGATGGTTTTAGTCTCACTATGTTTACATGATTGCACTGAATATCTTTAGTTCTTACTTGAACCTTATTTGTATTAAAACACTTTATGTTTCAAGTGTCCCCTTTGTAAAGGGTGGGCCATTTAAGATTTGTAATTTGAATCGGCTATAAAAAAATGAATATTTTTTCAAATTTATGAGTTTATTAGAAAGATTGAACCTTTACATTTATTAGTGGAAGACAACATCATTCAAATGACTGCCACGGCTAGCCTTACAATCAGTCAGTCCAATTTCTCAGTACATTTTTTGTTTCTTTTTGTTTGGGCCACAAATTCTTCAATGACAACTTGGATTTATGATTCAAGTCGTCAATCGTCTCTGGATGGATTTGCGTAACACTTGTTCTTAACGGCTCCCCATAATAAAAAGTCCAACGGAGTCAAATCGCAGCTTCGAGGTGGCCAGTTGACATCAGCATTTCGGCTGATTATGCTTTTTCGAAAACAGTGCGCGAAAGATCGATTGTTACGTTGTCTGTGTGGCACGTTGCGCCGTCCTTTTAAAATCAAATGTCGCCTATGTCATCCTTTTCAATTTTGGGAACGAAACAATCGCTTAATATGGCGCGGTAGTGATCGCCTTTTACTGTAACGGCGTTTCCTTGCTCATTTTGGAAGAAAAATGGCCCAATATTGCCGCCAGACCAAAATCCGCACCAGACAGTCACTCATTGTGGATGCATTGGTTTCTCCACGATGACGAGAACTTTCTGAACACCAAATACGACAATTTTGCTTATTGACGTATCCTCCGAAGTGGAAATGACCTTCATCTGAAAAGGTGATTTTTAAGTTGTAAGATAGTTGATAACTAGAGCGTAACTAAGTGGTTAGTGTACGTAGCACGTAGTTACTACGCAACGGGTACTTAGTTCAAGCCTAGCTAGAGCACACATTCAAAAACCACAAATTGTTTCTATGTGTATTGTGCTACTCTCCAAGTGTATAACAATGCATTCTAACTTAGCTATATAACACTAAATCATCCAATAAGTGTAATCTAACTAGCGCATTCTTAAAGAGATCTAAGTAACAAAAAATTTAATTAAGTGATTTGATATGTAACGTATTATATCCAAAATGATGACAGTAGACCATATGCACGAGATCCATTGCATCATTTTATACCATACGTAAATGACAAATAAATAAAATAAATTCATAACATGTTATTAGTTCATATGAGCTTAATGTACGAATGTATCAGTGCACAGCGACAATCGAGCTGTCTGCTAACAAACGAGGTAGCTGCTAATGACTTCGCTACTAAGTGCTATCGCATCGTTCAACGTCGGTGCCCACTCACTCTTTATTGCAGAGATACATTGGCTGGCATTCTGACAAAAACTCGCTTTTTTCCTCTGTTTATTTTCTACATATTCATGTTGCTGTAGACACCTCTATAGTTGGAAGATATCCTGCACATTGGAGATTATCTTCCCTCTCTTTTTTTTTTCTTTAAAATAATATTTCCGTACTAAGTATGCTTTACGTATCATGGAGGTGTTTAACATGCATAAATTACACGTGAACAAACATCATGACCTAACACAATCACTTGTAGGCCATTCAAATACTCATATATATTACTGACCATTTTAATATTTCAAAAGGGGTCGTCATCATCATAATCATCATCATTACAACTCTTCACAAGTCCACTGCTGAATATAGGCCTCCCCCAAGGAATGCCACGAAGCACGGTCGTGTGCCACCTGCATCCATCGACTCCATCTAGTGGGGGTTTGCCCTACACTTCGCCTACAGGTACGAGGCTGCCACTCGAGAACCTTTCTTCCCCATCGGTTGTCGGTCCTTCGAGCTATATGGCCGGCCCATTGCCACTTCAGCTTACTAATCCGTTGGGCTATGTCGGTCACTCTGATTTTACTGCGGATATCCTCATTTCTAAGTTTATCACGCAGATAAAACCCCGAACATAGCCCCCTCTATAGCTGGCTGAGCGACTTTGAGCTTCATCATAAGGCCAGCAGTGAAGGACTTCGTCTCAGATCCATAAGTCATTACTGGCAACTCGCACTGGTTGTACAATCTCGTTTTCAAGTTTTGAGGTATACCTGACGAGAAGTTGTGTCGTAATTTCCCGAACGCTGCCCAGCTGAGTTGAATCCGTCGACTTACCTTAGGCACTATTGAGGTCAATGAGCATAGTGCTTAGGTCCTCCAGCGATTCTGCAATAAGAAAAATATCGTCGGCAATTAGAAGTTGAGTGATGTATTCACCTTGGATTTTTCAAAGGTGGTCTAGGATTATATAGTTTCGATAAGATGACAATGTCGAGTCACAAAAAAAAATCAAAATAATCTGCGGTAGTCAACCCGACTGACAAGCATGGCAACTACCGCAAAATCCTCCTATGAAGCAATTTATGTAGAAGGATATATTATGCCATAATATATATCACCATAAAAGAATACCAAAAACAAAAACAACAATTTTGAAGTGACAATAGCCTAATGGTTACTGGTACGGACTATGGAACTTAAAGATCATGGATTTTAATTATGATAATGATAATGTCCTCCAGACCGAATTTCGGTCACGGAAGCCAATCTCAACGGAGGCTAGCCATCCCCGCAGGGCAGGATTATAGTGTACGAGTATGTGCGCAAGCACAAGCTCACTATATTTTCGCACTCTCATAGTCCCATAGGGCGGCAAACCGATACGAGCGTAGAGAGGAATCGGGCGCAGGACCAACGGCTATCTTAGGCACGAGGATGAAACAACAGTAACTTCCTGACTCCGGCTGTCACTTATAATACCTTGATAGAAAAACTCAATAATAGATTTTGGGCCAACCCGGGATTCTAAAACACGACCTTATGATCAACAGCCACGTTTACGATCACTAGACCATCGAGGTAGTCAAGATGATGTGAATGAAGAGAAGATAGCATCCAGTTCAGACATGAAATTAATGAATTTGTTTATTTCACTAAAGAAAATATTATTTTGATTTAATACACTAAAATTAGGCTCTGAATGTCTAAAAACAAGGATTGTAATATTTAATTGTTATAAAATTAAACTTTTATCTTATTTTATGCCGCACTTGTGGTTGAAAATTATCAAATTAAATAAATCATTTGCTGTGAAATATTTTTGTTTCATATTTCATTCATTTGAAGGTTTCACTTCTACCGCGTGTGAATTGCACTCATGTTTTTTTATACTAATTTTCTTACATTATTGACAAATTAATTTGTTTTAATATTATACAAATATTATATCATTTAACCTGATGGTATGAATGTATGGCTACTGTAGTCTATAGACACCTTCAACCAATTTCAACAAAATACAAGCGATGCCGTGTCACCCCTATGGAATAAAATAAAATGTCACATGGCGTGCAATTATATTGGCATCTTCACACTGAATCATAGAACCCTAGCCCTCAAGAATTGCACACAGTAGTGGGTGCACTGCTAGTAGACGGCAGAAACAGGTAATAGGGTCGTATCAACCCAGAGGTGCTGCTAGTTAGAAAAAGAACCCGACCACCTGGAAAGATAACTGAGGACAGCAAACTCAAAAGGTCCTGGGATCGAATCCGCCATTCGATTATTGTCGTGAACCACTTCTAACACAAGCGTTTTAAGCTTACCAAAAGTGGTGTAAAGGGAATATTTTTAGTAATGTTGATATAGTAGCATTGTTAGTATTTTTGAAGTGAAAAATTCTTTCGGCACGTTGGCACTTCTGAAATGGGGAAAATCACTGAACTGGCGTGACCGTGACGCTCACGTATAAAGTATATATAGATGTGTGTGATGACATAATATATAGCTCATCTGGGATGGGGAAAATCACTGAACTGGCGTGACCGTGACGCTCACGTATAAAGTATATATAGATGTGTGTGATGACATAATATATAGCTCATCTGGGATGGGGAAAATCACTGAACTGGCGTGACCGTGACGCTCACGTATAAAGTATATATAGATGTGTGTGATGACATAATATATAGCTCTTCTGGGATGGGGAAAATAACTTAACTGGCGTGACCGTGACTCTCACATACAAAGTATATATAAATGTGTGTATATATGTACATAATATATAGCTCATTTTGGATGGGGAAAATCACTGAACTGGCGTGACCGTGACGCTTACATACAAAATATATATAGATGTGTGTGTATATACATAATATATAGCTCATTTGGGATGGGGAAAATCACTGAACTGGCGTGACCGTGACGCTCACATACAAAGTATATATAGATGTGTGTGATGACATAATATATAGCTCATTTGGGATGGGGAAAAAGCACTGAACCTGCGTGACTATGACGCTCAAAAACATATATATAGATATTTCTCAACAACCCAAAAATAAAGTTTACAAATTTGTGAAGCTAAGAAGTTTTCATTTCTGACATGCAATCCTACGACTGATAGTTTTTCTTTTTAATAAAAAGGGTTAGGTTTTTCTAGAACCATCCAATAAACCTTTAACTAACCTTACGAACTTTTTCATTCGTTACACGAGTGGATTAAATTTCAACAAATACTATTTTGCAAAAACAATAAAGATTTTTCTTTAGCATCAATGTATTTCTTCTGTAGAAAATATGATTTAGGGAATATGAAGTATATTCTTATTCCCTAAATAGGTCTGCGATTTACCACCTTACACTATGTCACGCGATTGTCAACTTATAATCTGATTAAAACTAATTAAGGCTCCTCTAGAGGTGATTAAATTGCACGGCGCGCCTTAGCTACCAACTTTTATATCGAAAATTGGCCCTCTAATGACATTTTATTAAGTACATTCAGGATCACAATTATGGTTTTTTATGGTATGTCATTCAAATTAACAGAATCGTTATAATGTTTATTACTTTAAATAGAAATTGTAATAAGCTAAAAGAGATAAAAATACAAAATATTTAGACCTTGCTCACGCGGTGACCAATGCGACATTTCTGTGACTGTTTTTGGGAAAGGATTAATTCCATAACCCTCTCCAAAATGAGACGGGCATGTGCCCAGCTGTGGGACTTTTTATAGATGTTAGGATGACCAACAAGTACACATTTTACTTGATGGTAAATGGCTATACAGGTCCACAGACACCTACATCTATTCTTCGTATAGGTTATATTGTACTTAAACTCACACAGACAACTTACTATAAAAATTTAAATTAATGAAAAGTAGAACAACTGTGTTTTTACTGTTATACTGAGATATTCCTTCTAGATTGCATGACTACCTGGTAATGAATCGATGAATGCATGACCGAATGCGGGTGGCTTATGACCGTGTTTAGTGGCATTACTTGGGGGACTACTATGTTAAGCAGTGGACTTGTGGACGGTAATGATAAAGATATGATGATTTTTATGTTAGATTTATTATTTCCTTTGATTACGAGACTAATTTTGTCTTTGATAAAGTGAAATTAATAAGTAGTTAGTGCAGCCATAATATTATACCTGATATAATAGTCTGAAGTTAAAATCAAATAATTTATTTCTCGAAAAGCCTCAGACCACAGAACTTTTGTGTTTGTTTTTGTAGCTCTGTTGTAGTTTCGTTATAGTTATATGATTTGTTATCTAAAAGTATTTAAAATATTAAAAAAACTTTTTAATAATAATTTTACAATATAAGAGTTTCGAAGTTTAAAGTTTGAAAATACTTCAAATTAATAATTACCTTCTGCAGTTTTGTTAAGTATTACATAAAATGATAAATCTCTATATTATAAAGAACATCTTTCGTATCGATTTAAAAGGAATGTCGACTCACCTAATCACGTTATCCCGTAAGATGGCTTCACGTTATTACATCCATATATCTCCCATCCAATACTTCAACCTGACAAGTTGCAGCCATAAAACTTTAATTTTAAATCTAATGTCGTTGCAAAATGTAGAAATATATAAAATCGATTGGTACAATTGAACATTTTGTATATTTTGTCAGGTCGTCGGGTTGTTTATCTAACTAGTTAATACTATCCCCTTACCTATTACTAAGAGCAGTGTACCCTCTGTTGTGTGTGTTTTAGATTAGAACTTAAGAGCCAATATAATTACAGGTTATGTGGCATTCTATCTTAGTCCACAGGGGTGACAAGGCGTCTCTTGCCTTCTGAAATTGGTTAAAGGTGCCCATGTACTGCAGTAGCTTTACGTAGATACATATTGTGACAGTGCATTATTATTATTATTAAATAATAATTAAATTCAATATAAAATCATTTCAAATTATCAAAGATATAATATTTTGAATAATTAAAATGCATTAATAAGCATAAAGTTAAAATACATTCATTTCGAATTTTAAGTATTATAGTATAGTAAAGGCTTAATATTGTCATAAAAATCTTTAAATTTTTTAAAACCTATAAATGTATTAAATAATAGAAATGCAAGTCGATTATATATCAATAATAAAGATAAATAACATTTGTAATATAATTGAAAAATGAGTGGCCAAAAGTTTTCTAAGTTAATGAGCGTGTTCTTGTAATGATGCAGCATGTTCTTGTATTACTGAAGGGGTCCATCCTAATATCAATAGAGAAGATGACTGGCTTTTTTTAATAAAATTAAATCCAAACCCAAGCATACAAATGCAAAACTTCAAGATACTGTAAGTTCATACTACATAGATCTAAACAAAAATTAATAATTTTAATCTGGAGGTAGCCGTGGTTAACTATGACATTGGGACGTCGAACACCTCAGTCCTCCCCGTGACCAAGAATGCTGTAAAGTGCTCAAAACGAAATATTTTATCGTATAATACTTTTATAGTTTTTGACATTTGCCTACAGAAATATAGGTAGTATATAGTCTACAAATTAATTAACAGTTGCACGCATACATCTTATGCACGCCCGTGAACGAGTCATTAGAGTTTATATATCATAAACGAGCGTACCTTAATTTTTATAAATGGAAACTATGAAGGATGAAGCAAAGTTTGGTAACAGCCTTTATACGTTGCCGGCCACGTGTAAATCAGCAAATGGTTCGAATTTGTGCTACTCGCGTACTGTGAATTTCATATCGAGCGCTCAGGGCCTGAGCCATGGATCTTATTATTATTTTTGAAACAAGCAACGCGAAGAGTATTTGGAGAGTATTTTGAGTATTTTGTTGCATAAAAAAATTATAGAAGCTGCTGAACTAATAAATGGAGAGATATAAAAATCATATATTCATTAATTCATTCTTTACAGCCTATCAAATGTCCCCTGTTAAACATAGACCTCGCCCATAAAATGCATTAAGGAGATAATTACCATTAGTGGTTTGGCTTTATTTATGTGTGATTAGTTTATACATAAATAAAGTTAATTATATGTACAGTCTTATTACATCCTACAGCTGGGTACACGCCTCCTCTTATTCCTGAGAGAGTCATGAAGTAATAAGTCTGCCGTGCTGCTCCACTAAATGTTGTTGGACTTCACATGTCATCAAAATATTTTATTTCTTAGACATACAAGTTCCCTCCTGATGTTATCTATCACCACCTAACAAATCAGTATTTGTTAGGTGGTGATAGATACTCGTAACATCATGTTTTAAATTTGCAATTAACAATTTCTTTGGTGCCTGAAAGCCTTTGAGAAATGAGAAGAAGTCTATGCCCAACAAAGGAATTTGTATAGCCTGTTTCTTTACTTTTTAACTTTGCCTTAAAAAAAATTGTATCTTCTATGCATAACACTTGAGACGTTTTTAAGTTTTTACTTTGCATTTTAACATAAGAAGGAATATATACACAATTATACGAAATTAAAAAAACAATTATACGACGAAAACGTTTGCATTTTCTGGAGAAAACATAAAATGTATTTGCATTTCACTAACAACTAATCATTTCTAGCTTTTATATTGGATCTTATAAGCATAAAATAAATTAGATTATTTTATAAAATCATAAACTTCAATAATTATCGTATCTGTTTAATTTTTTGTGGGGTCACTGCTGGAAAAAATCACTCTATTGTTAAAAATATCTTGAGCTTTTTATGGACATTTCTGGAATAATAGGTGCAGGCGTCCTCCCGTTTTGTAGCAAAAGCCACAAAACTGCGCCAAAAAAACTTTAATTTCAATTTCGCAGATTTATCGCGTAAAGGTTGTGTGGTATATTTTACCACCAATCGTATCATTTGGTAGGCCTATGTCCAAAAGCCGACTTTAACCTTATCAGCCCATAAAAATCTACTGCTAGACGTGGACCTACAACGAGTAGGGAGAATTTGCTTAATTGCCACTTTTAGCATATGAATTTTCGATTGAATGTTCGCTCCAGCTAGAATTGACCTCTGGAATCGCGACAAAGTAGCCAACCGACTGGACAAGCCAACTGACTTCTGACACTGAATAATGTTAGGCGTATCATTTATAGTTTGGAATTAATTTTTAGAAAAAATATCATATAGTTATTCTCAAAATTACAGTACCTACTACTCTCAAAATTACTTAAATGCCTGTGTTAATTTCAACCACATTTTTACCTCACGTCGTGCAGGCACGTAGAATAATGAACATGGTGATTAAAATAAAGTTTATATGTGACGTACACTTTCTTTAACTTGTTTATGAAGTTAATGTTGACTTACATAACATTTTGCTGACCTAAAAATGTATTCACTTAACTTGAACATAATGCTAAAGCTGATGATTATGCTTCAATTTTAGAACACTTTTTATTAATTATGAGTATATAAAGTTAACGGAAATGCTTCATACATTGCAAACGAAAATTATAATAACCGCAGCAACGTCAAGATATGAAAATGAAATGTTCTTCCGTGTTATAGGAGAATGAAAACGGCCTCTTTGCAATTGTACTGCGGCTGCTCGACTGTCTACATTTTGCATTGAACGCTCGGCGTTTCAATTTTATGGGATACAATACCAAGGCAATGAAACAGAAACAAAAATAAGCGTAATGTTTTTTAAACGATTATGTTTTAAGTATTTTTGAAACTTTAATTATCAATTTCAATAATATATTCTAGACAAGTTGAAGATTCTAAGTTCAGAAATTGTAACTTACAAATTACTAATTTTGTTTTACGTTGTTATAATGGCGATATTTAACTTCAAATTTGTCATCATAATTGCAGGTCACAACAAACCGCCATAACACAGAAAAGATTTTCATGATTGATATAACATTACAAAAGTGATTGTTATATGGGTCAAATATACGCAGAAAATAACAAAAAGCCCTGCAAATTCAAAATAATAATGTGTTCCGGTTCTGATGTGCTGACGCGCTATTGTAGTGCGTGAAATATTTACAGATCCTAGAATAGATAGTTTCGATACAATAAAACAGCAAATGCGAGGCAGATCCATTTCTAATCTACAAGTCATTGCTAGACGTCTTGATATTGATTGTCTTTTCATGCAGTATTGGACCAGCAAACACATTCATCATCATCATTACAACCCATCACAAGTCCATAGCTGAACATAGCCCCCTCCCTCAAGGAATACTACAAAGTACGGTTCTGAGTCGCCTGCATCCGTCAAATCCTACATCTTTCATCATGTCATCACTCTTAGTGAGAGGCCGCCCTACACCTTGCTTACCGGTGCATGGGCTGCTGGTTGCGAACATTCCTTTCCCAAAAGCAAGCTCAATATTTAATATTTTTGAGGTGAACACTTATTTAGAACCGTTGTGATTTGAAACTCGATGAATCGAAAAAGCGACACTAAAAAGAGACAAATATACCTCTATAGGATTTAGCCTGCGAGATAATAAAATAGAATAAATGTTGTTTAAATTTTAATGTTATATAATACATAAATAAATATTAAACCCTATAATTATCCTACTCCTGATACTCAGCATTCGTCTCATTCTCTCGAAGTTTAGTTTTCTGATTTCTTTTTTCAATTCTGTCGCGTGTGAATTGCACATATGTTTATGAATAATATAGTAAATCAATGCATAAACATAATCATACAAATATTAAATAAAATTTCCTAACTTTATTACTTCCATTTATTACAAACCAAATGTAGTCTTGCTCTCCGGGAAGCATTCCATTCGCAAATATTCAATTACCAAGTCTCTTGTTGCGCATTAGTTTTGGTTTAAGCAAATTTTATGTTTCTTTCTCGGTCAACTATTTTTTCAACTCATAGGAATGTAAATTATATAAAAGTAGCTGCAGATTTACCACAGGGAAACTCAGAAACGGTTATTTTTTGTTTCATTCATAAGACAAGCTAACAAGCAGTCATCAGCAACTGGAATTGTTGTACTTCAGCTTATGGACACGAGCAACCAATCCAACTTTAAGCAAAGAAAGCTCCCGGTGTGTTATCGCTTGTAAGAATGAAGATGGCATATTCCTCACATCTTATAATAATACGGGCTCTTTTTACCTTTCAAATCTAAAAACATAGTAGATGCAGTACTGCTAACTGGCTCTGTAGCACAGTGGCTAAGCGCTTGATTATTATATGATTAATATGTCTTGACATTTTATAATTTCTTAAATTTACGTGAATTCTACACGTTGGATAAAAATTGTTTTACGGGTTTTATTGCGTTTAATTTTAACTTATTTAATCTCCGACCTTTCGGACGCTTAACAGCACTCATAAGGGGGGACTGAGGTGTTTAACGTTTTGCGGGGTTAGTCAGGTTTATTTTTAGTTAACGATCGTAGAATATCATCTTCAACCCCTCTGATGTCATAGTCAACGAAGGCTCCCTTATATCAGTATATATAATATATGCTATAATTTTAACCTCACTGCATTCAAGTCAAGCTGTTTCTATGTTTATTACAGTTTGATAAACTTTGTTACTATTTCAAGCTTTTTTGAAGCACCATCATGAGGTACAAAGCTATGTGTGAACACTAAAGTAAGATAACAAATCAAAATGAATCAAACAAGTGCCATGCCACCCTAGCTCTCATGTTGTAAAATTAAGGAAATCCCAAACAATAAACGTATTACGATTGTCGTGCTGCGAGTAATTTTTGACTAAACTAGAATAAATTTGGCAGTTCTTCAACTGCACTATCATTTAAGGCTGGCTATGCATAAAGAGCAAGTATAATGGCTTAACGCTTAGTTGTAGTTCCTTTGTTCCCTTCATCGATATTAAATGTCGATTGGTAAAAGAAAAATAGAAGTAATCAGTGCACCGCATACTAATTGAAGCTGCTGTCTTCATGTGTGTAAAGAAATATTATTCATTTGTTATATATCAACATTCATAAATCTTCTTCCTCTTCTTCAGCCCGTAGAACATAAATTCACTGCAGGACATGAGCGTCTCCCGTTGTTGGGAGGGTTAGTCTTAATTGTCACGCTGGGCAGTTAGCTTGACGATCGCACTACTGACCATTTTGCAGAGCAGACGCCTCGTCTGGTAGTGATGGTACACCGTCACCTATCACTTATATTTAATTTATACAAAGTAATACAAAATTCTTATTTTTTAATAATTATTAGTGCTATAGGCTGGATAGTGTAATGAAAAAAAAAAGAATTTTGCTCGAATCGAACCGATTGAAAAAGTCATAGTTGGATATAATTATCTTACTACTTATTTTAGTTAAAATAATTTTAAACGGTTTAAAACATTTCACTGTGTACATTTTGGTATAAGACACGTAAGACGGAGTGTGTAAAATAATTCTGAATAAGTTCTCAATACAATTTGCCTTGCCAACAAGCACTATGCATACAAATTATGTAGAGCTGAATAATTTCCAGGCCGTTAACGAAAGTACATACGAGTACGAGACGTGTTATCCCAGCGGATCCCTTAATGAATATGATCAGGGCGAATATAGTTAATTTGAAAATCTTAAGATAATAACTTTAATGCTTTCTACAAATCGCTAACATCAGTTCAAGATAATCTTCATACCTACGAGTTCGAATTTCGTTTGCTTATGACTATAGAATAGAATAGAATAGAATAGAATATTTTTTATGCATTATAGATCACATGTGTAATTCTTATTGAAATTCAGTTTTTACTTTACCACAGGTTCGACGAAAACCCTCTGTCCTGGGAAACCCAGCGGGACTTTTTTTAAAGTAAATTTTAAAAAATTTATAAACTGCTTGGAAGCGACCACCTCATTCCCAGGGGTTATTATCAACCATGTATTAATTTATATTGTAATAACCCTTTTTATACAATTTCAGTTTAACAAAACATTTAAACTTGGTAATTGAGAGAGCCTGTACACTTTCCGGACCTTGTTGTAATAGCGTATACATTGCCCCAAGAATGAATTACTGACTCTGTGGAGTCGAGAAACTGGTATCACTAGTTTGTGTTTGTTCCTAATGTTTACTTTTTTTAACTAAAATAATAGTAATAAGTATAGTAATAGCTAACTACTACTATACTTATCTACTACATCTTACTGTCGCTTTTAAGTGTAGTACTAACTAACTACTACCTTACTTATCTACTACCGCTTACTATTGCTCTTTAGTAATAGCGGTAGCTAGCTACTACTATTCTACGATTTATACGATTCTAGATTCTAGTCTACAATTTTCTTCGCGTGAAGTTCAAAGTGATTTAAAGTAAATGGTTTTTGTTGGATATCTTCAATTTATAAATAAGTTTGTTGATACGCTAACTGTATGTTAAACAAAGTTTAAGTACCGTAGAAGTTTAATACTTACATTAAAATAATAATTTAAATCCTCTTTGAATTTTAAGCGACTGTCTCTAAATTGATTGCAGTTTGATAAACTTTGTGACTGCTGGAAAGCTTTCGTTGAAACCTCGTATTTAGACACAGACTATAAACTGTTTATCAATTCTCAGCTTGTTTTACTCTTAACAAGGTTCAAGGACACATTTTGACATTTTGTGGCTAAATAAAAAAGTAGTAACACTTTAGCCTTAGTAAGATAATGATGGTTTGATGATGACTACTGTTAAGATAACTTTGCGATTGTGATATTCCTTACTCTATATAAAAGGGTGAAAAAATTACTTTAAAAAAATCATAGTCAACTTCAAAGGACTAGAGAGAATAAAATTATTTCATATTCTGAAGTTGGGGCTTTAATTCTTCCTGATTATCTTAGCACCGACTTCAGAATGTGAAATTATTTTATTCTTTTCAGTTCTGTAGGTCGGTCTTTACTTTTTATAACATGTTATTTTTTACACTTTTACAAGTAACTTAGATCAATAAACTTGGGTTAAATAAAACACATCTATATTATATTCCACAGCATAAAAACATCCGTGATGAAACAAAAAATTAAAAATAAAAATACTTTTTAAAAACAAGCTTTTATTTAAATGCGCTAAAAAGAATAAAATAAACTTTTCCTTTAAAAAATTTACTATAAACTTATAACGTCATTACACAATTTATATGATAAAAAACTTTAATGTATGGTAGTGAAAGTTGGGTGTGGCAGAAGATGCACGAGAGTAGAATAAATGCTGTAGAAATGCGGTAATTAAAGAGTATGTTAGGGCTGAATCTGAATGACAGAGTGAGAAATTGTGTGATAAGCGAAGAGTGTGGTTTGCAAGATGATGTTGTAACCAGGATTAAGAAAGGAATGCTTCGGTGGTTTGGTCATGTAGTAAGAATAAATGAGGAAAGAGTGACAAAGCAAATTTATGTTGCAGAGGTGAACGGCAGAGTCGGAAAGGGACGCCCTAGGCGAAAGTTTATCAACCAAATAGGCGATATATTGAAAATGGGCCAAATTAAGAGTACCTTTAACCGAAGAGCGTGTATGCGTAGGTATATGGATGGAGAGAGGTGTGTCAGGATCGTGCCAAATGGATGTCCATAGTCTCTGCCTATGGACTTCCATTGGATGGATGGATGGAATTATCGTAAATATATATATATATATATATATCAAGCGTGCTGTTGTCTCTTAAAAACTAAACACTTTATACGATGATTCCATCCATCCATCCATTACAGCTTATAAATGTCTACTGCTGAACATAGGCCTCCGTCATAGATTACCTTATGATTTTGTCATGGTTCCCACTCTTGACAAACGGGTTAGCAACAGCAGTTTTTTATTATTTTGAGTTGTATTCCTAATAATATGCTGATGCACGTCTCATGTTTCAATTTTCCCTCTCTTACCACTTTGGAAACCCTCGGGACGATATGGGGTAGTGGATATTCTTACCCAGCCACTTCATGGTACGATCGTTATATAGATCTAATTTTCCATTACTCAAAGGTGATTTCGGTTTTTCAAGTTATTCTGTACTTTGCATATAAAACCAAACACTCTTAACTAAAACATTAAAAAAAATAGGTTAGAGTGGTTTACATAGACCAAACTATCGAAATTGTACTTTTAACTCACTAGAATTAGTTAAGGTACATACGTGCTTATGGCTGCTAAGAGATAACAAATTCAATTGGGGACCTGATGTAGAGCATCTATGTGGAAACTTATATCAGTTATGGCTAAATTAAGCTTACTAATCCCCATACATTTTACAGTACGCGAGTAGCCCGGGTTCAATTCACGCTGCGACGAAGGTATTTACAATTTTGAGTGCTGATTTACAACGTTCCCGGCGGTGAAGAAAAAATTTGTGAGGAAACATATATTTCGGAGAAATAAAAATGTTTAAAACACACGTGAATTAAACGAACACGTAATGTGATGTCAGAAATGAGAGGATGCCTGTGTCTAGCTGTAGGACGTATGTAGGCTGTAAGGTAACTGGTTTGTTACTATAATAACATACAAACAGGTGGTCACCCTTATAACTATTACTATTAATAATGTCCTCACGAAGATTTGTAGGAGTATGATGTATTACGACGTACGTCGTTATTACGAGTATAAGAGACTAAGCAACCGCATGTAGAAATCGAACTACTATGAAATTTGCAGTCAATTTTTAGTATGTCGTTCTTCTTAGCAAACTTAGCTTAATTTCAGGACAGTAGTTAAACAAATACATACAATTTATGAGTTTAGATGTGATGATAATGTTAATGACCAATTTTAACCGTAACGATAATTTTATATACGATTACTATAACTCTTCTATTAAAACTTATGTTGAAGAATTTATTTGTGATATTTTTTTTTATTTCTTTGTTTTTTTTATTAAAGAAAGTATACATGAAGAGTAACGACTTTCAAGATATTACGTTACTCTGTCTTATACCACGGTGTTCACAAAATATCGACGAGAATTTTTCAGGAATACCATACATGGCAACATGGCAGCGTAGGTACTATGTGATCCTAAAATGTGATCGTAAACCTGATACAAATGGAAGGCAGGGCAAAGTACTAATATTTATTATATTACGTTTCTAGTGATTTCCTAGAGAAAAAGCAATTAATTAAGTGGACGTCTTGGTAGCACAATGGCTAGCAGTGTCATAAAGACTTTAATGATGCCGCTGGGGGGGCTACAAGTCCGAATGCTGCAAGATAAATGTGTGAATATGGCGTATATGTTATTGTTTAGGTCTGGATTTTTCCTTGGTGAGCTATGTACATATTATATGCAGGCGAAGCTGCTGGTAATCTATTTTTTAAACTTTATTTATGTCATGAAATTTTACCTAACTTATGGTGATGTTACTCAAATAAAAGTTCCGGTATATTTAATTGATAAAATAATTTTCTCACGTCAATTTCCAGATCCCTCCGTGTTGAATAAACACTGTGGTCTCGCGTATGGTTCAGGAATTTAAGCTCGAATTATCATATTATGTGACATGAAAATGAAAAAAACAAATAAGAAGAATTTCACGTTCAGCGGCTTTTTAATTTAAATTTTTCCTTTTATACATCTAGTATGCAAATATATTCTTCTAACATCGATAGTCTTTCAAGTTCATTGCTGGACATAGGCCTTTCCGGTAATGCACAAGTAACTAAAGATCACTTGAAAGGTCTGTCCGTTTTCACGACGCTGGCAGGCGGGTCGGTAGTCGAAAAGGCGATACCTCACGCTAGCAATGCTTCCCTCATCACCAGTCTGTGAAGTTTGAATTTGCATTATTGCAAAGTATTTTTTTGATTGATTGTTCCACCATATTCGTACGTTTTTTAAATAAAAGGTACTTTTTATTAATAGCGACTATTCATGACAAAGGCAAAAAGTAAGATGTTTAAGTTACTGAGGAAGTGTCATACATGTCTTCAAATTATTATTTTTTCACAAGCAGGTTTACTTGTGATTGTTTATATCCAGCATGAAATCAAAAATCTGCACCGTTTATGTAATAACTGTATGAACATGTATTGATAGAATATCCAGACAGGCAACTGATAGTAGCTTCAAAGATGTGAATAATTTGGTATGCGATTCACAATCTGCCTGCCAGGCGTGATGGTTAAGGCAAATCCCCCCCCCTCCCTAAAATAGGGGAAAACCATTTCTAGCTGTGGACTAGCTGTGATATAAGCTGATAAAGAATAAGAATATACAGTCATTTATTTATTACTCAACATAAAAAAGTTAAATCGCCAAGTAACGAGCAGCTTAAAAAATTTAAACAGTAAGGTAAATTTCTTAAAAACTTTATAAACGTTATCGAACTGTAATAATGTTGAAACAGTCGCCTTATAAGCGAGGGAGATTTTAATGACAGCCTGGTACAACTTTTGATGTGGTAAGTTGAATTTTTTATTAGATGTTTTGAATAATGATCGCTGATGATTTGGCGAATCGGTTATTCGAAACTTTGAAAGCTCGCCTAGAAGAGAGAACACTACAATGAGTTGTATGTTTGTTAAAATATTTGCACACTGGCCACCACACTTCATAGTCTCAACACACGGACTTTTTTACCTCGAATATTAGTAAAACTGCACTGATTGGCTTTGCGAAAAAACTGTATTGTATTGTAAAATATCCCTAGTATCGGAACACCAGATGTGGAAATAATGGGCGCTGAACCTAGTACCAGTAGCTCTCAAGTACACAACGAGTCTTTTGTAAATCAAATGGAACAAGCAATAAAAATTATCCAAGAAAATGTACACGAGGTTCTGGAAAAAAAGCAAGCGCAACATTAAAAAAGGAGTTTCAGTTGTTTGAAGCAACCGGAATACGTACAGAAAGTTTGGAACTACTGTATAAAACCTTAAACACAATTAAACCGACATCTGTTGAAAACGAGAGTGTTTTCCTTGTCCGGTGGCATTATTACAAAAATCAGAAACAGATTGTCGGAGAAAGCTGTTGACGCCCTGATTTTTTAAAAAGCCTATTTTATTAAATTAGCAAAGAAGTCGAAGTAATGTATTAGTTGATTATTTAAAAGACTGATTTATAAGTCTGTTTTATTATTTATATTTAGATTATTTAATTATGAAACAAATTTGTGATTATGAGAATTAACAATGTTGTGATTATGACCAATGATTAGATACTAGAATTACTAGATAATAGTAATAGTAAAGTTATTAAGAATTAGTATGATTTTAAAACTAAGTTCGTTTTAACTGCTTAAAAGTGAATCTGTGTGTGATTAAAAGAAATAAACAAAGCAATTATTAAGACTAAAATTAACGTTAAAGTTATTAAAATTAAATTTTCTGTCCAATAAATATTTAATAAATGTTGATTTTTACAAAAAATTGCCTTTTAATACGTTTCACCAGAAATTAACTCAATTAAAATTCTTAAAATAAAACAAAAAAAATTTTCTTAAAAGTCTTGAAGTCTCGGGAATTTCCGGGACTTTTATTATAGGCTGTCTCGTGTCCCGACACTTTAAAATTGTCGCTGACGTAAAATATTATAAAGTTTTTGCGCTCCACTTAAACTGGCCATGAATCAGCGTTGCTTACTTCACCCTTGAGGTTATTGCTAGAATAACGTTAACACGACAATAATATGGACATTATCAATTGTTGCCTACCTTTCGCTTCTCTAACACATAAACACACATTATAACTCTATTAATGTATTACTTCTCCAATAATCGTATTATGTACAGCAGAGGGAGCCGATTTTTGAGATAACAGAATTTAAAAGAGAGATAACTATTGGGTGTATGTGTACTGAATAACTGACTTTACTTCGATAACTTGTTACTGAACTAAGAGGACTGTATAAAGAAAAGTGGGACAATTTAAAACTTTATATTTAACTATTTACAATAGCGGCAATTAATGTATGTACAAGGGAATACCTTCTGGGAGTCTTCTTTCTTGAGAGTCTTCTTTCTTGAGTGCCGCTGTCGAATCGAATGCACCGGAGCCCAAAGGCCCTTATTATATTTCCGCGGCGGCCGTCTCAAGATGATAGTGTTCTCACACGGTGTGCTGTGCGCTCATTGGTTGTCGACCTCACGTGATGTCCGGGCGGTGTGCGGGGTGCGCGGGGCGTAACGGGGTATGAGGGGGCGACGGGGTGGCTGCTCTCCTCGCCGTCCGTAACATCCTCCCCCCAGCGTAGCAAGCGAGCCTATACTCTCGGGAGGACGGCGATCTTCCTCACTGGTCGTCGTAGTACTCCGCCTCTGGTTCGAATCTCCACGTTGCGCACCACGCCGTCAGGTCCGGGAAACGTTGTCGTCACTATTCCCCTTGGCCACACGTTCCGCGGCAGGTTGCTGTCCACAATCACGACGAGGTCGTCTTCTTTTACATCTTGTCGCTGGGCGTCTCGAGATGCTCCGCGCGGGATCAGCGTCGGCAAGTATTCTCGCACCCAGCGCCTCCAGTATTCATCGGCGAGCCCTTGCGCCGCTCTTCATGCCCGGCGATCGGTGGGTGAGCACGTTGCGGTGATAGGTAGACTCGACGGTCCCAACATGATGAAATGGTTGGGGGTTAACGCTTCCTGGTCATTGATGTCGACCGGTACATGGGTCAACGGTCGAGAGTTGACGGTGTTCTCCGCTTCCGTCATTGTAGACAATTCCGTTCCACTTCTCGCACGGTCGGTCGTAGTCGGAGGATATAATATTTTGTTCGTAGGTCGTTGACCACCCTTTCCCTATTGGCATGGCTTGCTTCTTGATGCATCTTTTCTACCAACAGCTTTACAAATCGGTGGCGTCCATTCAGGATTATAGGTCGCTTCATCCGGTCGTCTACGTCGGCTGCGTCGATTCTTCCCCTGGCTCGTAGTATTCCGTCTTCAATTATGGAGTCGAGCTTCCTCAAAGCGCTGCCGGTGACCAGATTTTTCCCCTGCTGAAGTCGGCACCGCACCTCAGGCGTCGGTGCTTGCTGCTTAGACACTTGAAGCACACTCCCTCTTCCTTCACCCACTTCCACCGGCTATCTACGTCCATCTGCACTAATTTCTTGCACTTGACCATCGTATGTTCACCACCACAACACAAACACTTAACACTTTCACTGTCACTATCTCGTGTGGTGAATGTCCTTACATCGCGGGGCCTATCTTCTACGCGGCGTGTGACTATAAACCTTTTCGGCGGCGGTGCTTCTTTCTTCACGGGTGCTTCCCTAATCGGCACTGCGGAGGTGTAGGCATGACTTAACGCGCGGTCAGCCTCTCTCATCATAAACCGTGAAAGCGTGACGATATCCGTTTCGTCAGCACTTCCGTAGTGCTCCGCATAATCGCACCAACGTGATCGTAAATGAGGACTTAATTTACTCGTAACTTCCCTAGTAAGCATCGGGTTTTGTAAGTATCCTTTACCGTCGACGTTTTTCATAACACAGACGATATTCTGTAACTTAATTGCGAACGTATTTAATTCCTGAGCGGTTAAGCCTGGGCGCAGAAGACGTCTCAGATCTTCTAACTCGCGATCTATAATTACCTCTGAGCGAAACACTGCTCTAGTGTCCGCATAATATCCGCTGGGTCCTTCGCGGTAAACAGTAATGCCGATACTGCCTCCCTAACCTCACCACGTAAACAGTTTCTTAACCTTGCCATATTTTCCGTGTCTGTGAATCCATACAAACGGGTGGATTCATTCATCGCGGCTTTAAACGCTAACCATTCCGCGGCCGAGCCGTTGAAAATAGGCGAGTCCTGTGTTTGCTTCGCGGCGGCTGGTCTGAATCGTACCATATTCTCTAATGCTTCCGCTAGCCGTTCGATACCCCTATCTTTCCCTCTCGGGGTGAGCGACCTACCTCTATCCCTATTTCCCTATACACGACGATTCGGGGATGTATCGTGATTATATGGCGACCGTGACCTATGACCTACATCGCGACGATACGGCGATGTGGCGACGGCGACCTACGTTTTGGCGATAGAGTGCGGCGTTGGGCGCGCGTCGGCGGCGTAACCCGTACATGACGATTCACCTGATTCGAGTCTGCGGCGACTCCACTATCCCTTTGTACTATATTCGCGTGACGTGGTTGTTCGTTATTCGCGACCGTCCTCCCCTGGGCATCTTCAATGTACACGGGTAGCGCAGGTACGTAATCGGTCCCCTTTTCCGGTGGGGCCTGCATTTGATCGATGCGGGGCGCGGGCTGAGACGGGCGGCAGGGCGGCTCCCCCCGCACAGTCTCCACGTTATCTAACCATTGGTCGACACGATTCCTACTTTCTGTTATTTCGGCTCCTTCTAAACTTTCCCTATCGGTATCTTCTTGTAATTGCGCGATGTCCCTAGCGTATTTCTTTTTAATTAAATCTTCCTCGATTTGTAATTGTTTCCTTCTAATCGCGGCGAGTTCTTCAGCTGTGTTGTATTCAATTTGTTTTAATTTCGCGATCGCGCTAGCTGTCGACCGGGCTGAACGAACTGACGGGGCGCGCGGCGCGGGCCTAAGTAGAGCGTCGGTAGCTACGGGCGCGGCGGTATGTATCGTTGAACTCATTTCGGTGACCGGAAGATCTTCAATAATCGCGGTGAGTGTATCTGTACGCGGCGCGGATGTGCTGGCTTCTAACAATCGCTCGGTCGTGGACACGGACATAGCGGGGCGCGGCGGCGCGGGCGAGGGCATAGCTGCGGGCGTCGGCGGGGGCGCGGCGGCGGCCGCCTGTGTCAACGATAGATAGTCTGAGGGGGACGCGGGGGCTTCTTCGAAGATACGTATTCCCACCGGCGTTTCGTCGTCGTTCCTGGGCTTCTGGCTTCTTGTTTTACGCATGGCGTCTTCAAAAAGACGTAAAGACGCACGTGTTACGTTACCAGTCGATTACAGTTTGACACCGTTAGGGAGTAACCTACTGGTCGCGTAAACGTGTCTAAGAAACGAGAAAGTTAATTTGACGAAGTCAGACTATTGTTAGAAACGTAGATACAATTTTGAACGATGATCTTCTCTCTTCTGTACGGTCTTCTGGCTTCGGATCTTCCAGCTTTTGATCTTCTGGCTTCGATCTTCCAGCTTCGATCTTCTGGCTTCAATCTTCCAGCTTCGATCTTCTGGCTTCAATCCGGCGGCGATGGACCAAAAATTATTATGTACAGCAGAGGGAGCCGATTTTTGAGATAACAGAATTTAAAAGAGAGATAACTATTGGGTGTATGTGTACTGAATAACTGACTTTACTTCGATAACTTGTTACTGAACTAAGAGGACTGTATAAAGAAAAGTGGGACAATTTAAAACTTTATATTTAACTATTTACAATAGCGGCAATTAATGTATGTACAAGGGAATACCTTCTGGGAGTCTTCTTTCTTGAGTCTTCTTTCTTGAGAGTCTTCTTTCTTGAGTGCCGCTGTCGAATCGAATGCCTGCGGAGCCCAAAAGGCCCTTATTATATTTCCGCGGCGGCCGTCTCAAGATGATAGTGTTCTCACACGGTGTGCTGTGCGCTCATTGGTTGTCGACCTCACGTGATGTCCGGGCGGTGTGCGGGGTGCGCGGGGCGTAACGGGGTATGAGGGGGTGACGGGGCGGCTGCTCTCCTCGCCGTCCGTAACAAATCGGTTAGAAAATCAGCATATTAAATTACGAAAAAAATTAGTACCGGTGGCACAGTACTGGTTACGTGAACTACTGTTTCTACGCATTTCATTACTTATCGTAGAATTATGGCTAAAATAATAGGTCGGGGAAAAAGTTTCTTCGTATTTTGTTTGTGTAAAATTAAAGAAATATCTCTTTGGTTGTACTGTTTGTATCTCGCTGGTTTTAATATCAATTCATTTAAGACATTAAGAAAAGGAAAAATAAAAAGTAAAAAACACTTTCCCGCCATTTTAAAATTGTTTTTCTGACCGCCAAAATGAGTGAATCTAACGAAGAAATTCGATACATTCTGAAGTTTTATTTCAAAAAAGGGAAAAATGCGCCTCAAGCCGCGAAAAAAATTTTTACGTTTATGGATGGACCTAATGCAGTGTCCGTAAGAGTAGCACAAAGTTAGTTTAAGCGTTTTCAGCTCGGAAATTTTGATGTCAAAGATGCAACTCGCTCTGGTCGCGATCATACGGATAAAATTGATGCCATTTTTAAAAAGTGGAGTAAAATTGGCATATTAGTAATTACGACATAGCCGAGGAATTGAGGATTGACCGCAATACAGTTTTGACCCAAGTTTTTTTTTGACCAGTTTTGAGAAAGTCTGGCTATACAAAATGCTTGATATTTGGGTACCACACGAGCTCACTTAAGGAAACCTAATGAATAGTGTACTCCTTTGCGATTCTGTATTGAAATGTAAAGAAACCGAACCATTTTTGAAAAGACTGATCACTGGTTATGAAAAAAGAATCACGACAAGAACGTGCGAAAAAGATCATGGTTAAAGGGTAGTCAAGCTCCACAGACTGTAGCGAAACCTGGATTAACACGCAATAAGGTGATGCTGTGAGTATGGTGGGATTGGAAGGGCATCATTTATTATGAGCTTTCACCGCTGGGCAAAACCATTGACTCCAATCTCTGCTGCTAATAACTAACGTGACTCAAGCAAGATATTTAGCAAAATACGGACGGAATTGTAAACTGAAAAGGAGGTCTTTCATCATAATAACGCCAGACCACACACATTTTGGCCACGCAGCAAAAATTGAAACAGCTTGGTTGGGAAGTGTAAATGCATCTACCATATAGTCCTGACCTTGCACCCTAAGATTTTTACCTGTTTTAGTCTCTTCAGAATTCTTTGGGTAGTAATAGGTTAACATCAAGAGGACTGTCAAAACTACTTGTCGCAATTTTTTGATCAAAAATCCCAAGATTTCTTCAGCAACGGGATTTTGTCACTACCTACAAAATGGCAACAAGTTATCGAACAAAATGGCACATATATATTCTAATTACATATACATATATATATATATATATATATATATATATATATAAACTTTGAAAAAAATTGTCTTTAATTTGTATATAAAATACGAAGAAACTTTTCTCCGACCTTATACTACAAAAAATATATGTAAAATTAAACAGATTAGTAAGCTGAAGTGGGCTGGCCATATAGCTCGAAGAACTGACAACCGATGGGAAAAAAAGATTTTCGAGTGGCAGCCTCGTACCGGTAGACGAAGTTGTTTGGCGACCCCCCACTAGATGGAGTGACGACCTGGTAAGACATGCAGAAAGTCGATGGATGCAGGTGACTCAGGACCGTGCTTTGTGGCATTCCTTGGGGAAATGCCACAAAGTTCAACATTGGACTTGAGAAGGGCTGTAATCTTGATGATGATGATCATATGTTAAATACGTAATAAATTTATTATGATATGATAATTAATAGAATCAGGCGTTACTTTGCGGAAATCCATTATATTAAAGTTGGAAAAATTTACTTTGCCAATATCCGCTCAATAAAATAAAATGATGTGTCTTACCTAGTTTGAAGAGCACCTCCCGCCCTTCCTCAATTGCGTGCACTATCCCCGTCAACACTAATCCCAGCACAACTACACTAGGAAAGACACACCACCGACGACAATACGACACGTGTTTCGCCTCTACACGAGGCATCTTCAGGTGTAGTAGACTCTACGGTGGTTGACCGCTAAGTGAGCGGCGAGCCAAAAACAGCTGCCATTTATAAGACTCGCCGACACAACCGCTCCCCACTTAAGTAGTGAGCGAATGGGATCAAGAATTACTTTCTAATTTGTCGCAGGATTGGCTTTGTTTTAGGAGTAAACTTTCATTTATTAAAGGCTTTAGTATTCCTAATATATATTAACCAATGTGAATGAACTTTTGGAACTATACTAGTTTTGCAGAATTCGCCCGAGTAGTATAAGAAAACGGCGATGTTCATGTGAGTTTGATAGCATCAAAAACTAAATTGTCGCCAGTCGAACAAGTCCCTATACCACGTTTAGAATTGTGTGGAGCTGTTTTGATTTCTAAGCCGTTATATGAAGTGGCAGTGACTCTCTGCTTACCACTCAATAGAGTAAGTGCTTGGACGGAATCAACAGTGATCCTCGCTTGGTTGAGCAGTCATCCGAGCAGATGGAAGCCTTTTGTAGGTTATAGATTATCTAAGATTGTCACACTTTTCGGTCGCAATCAGTGGTCGCATTTGAAATCTCAAGATAACCTGGCTTATTTTGCTTCTAGGGGTGTGATTCCGGAAATTTTAGAAACTGTATAATATGTTTGGAAGAAAATGCCCAATTGGCTGCATCAGAAAATATTAAAACATAACTCTGTTTGCAATAAAAATGAACAAGAACGGGATAATAATTTAGAAAAAAATTCAAAATTATGCTGCGCTGAAGATTAAATTTTGAAGGGGATTATATTAATAATAAATTTTCATCCATATTAAAACTTATACGGGTAGTTGCTGGGTGTAGAAGATTTTCCCTATATCGGGATACTATAAAACCTCGTTGGTTGACATCAAAGGAGTTCCTAGAAGCTTTAAATGTTTATAATAAAAAATATCAAATAGTATAGTTGTTGCACGAATGGATCGGCTTGACCGGGAAAGGACCACGCTCTCATAGAATACCAGCGTAAAATAGCAGCTTAATGCTGCTGTGTTTCGTATAATGAGTGTAGAGAACCGGATACCCTTTTTACTGGAAAAGAGGCATTCCATCTTAGTCCTCACGGCTGACAACGCATCTGCATTTTGATTCGCAAACGAAGATAGGTGTAGAAATCTATGGGCTACAGTAACCACTTACCATCAGCTGGACTGTGTGCTCGCTTGTCACCATTATCCTATAAAAAAAGATCACACAACGTATGGTACAAGCTTTTTGAAAGCGATGGTCTCGTGAATATCTCACACAATTTTTGAACGCCATAAGTGGAAAGGCTATACTCCTGACCTAAATTCAGAGATGTCGTACTGGTGAAGGAGGACAATCTTCCTACTGCTAGATGGCGCTATGGAATATTTGTAGCAAAACATTCTGGTTCGGATGGAGTTACCTGTTTGGTGTGTTTAAGATCCAAAGGTGTTACTATTAAAAGGCCAGTATCCAAAATTTGTGTTTTGGCGATTACCGAATGACTATAATTTATTCTTAAGATGTATGTTTGTTATTATTTGCTGAATAAAATACATTCGTCCAAGTTTTTTTATATTATGTTTTAATAAAATACTCAAGGATTGTAAATTTTAGTACTTAGTGTTTCATTGATATGAAATACTTTTTGATTATTATTAACAGCTTTATGTTAAAACTTTTATTCATTTTTCATTCATGAAAATTGCTAGTTTATAGTTTTCAGGCATGCAGTATTATACAAAAAATTAAAACTAAAATTAAAAAAAGTTCGTATAATCATATTTTTTTTAAATCAACTATAGATTATTATCTATACAGATAATACAATTGTAAATTGTAGATATCTGTACATTTTATATTTTTGAGACAAAAAGGATTGAGAGGGACTATAGAATGGAATAGAATAGAATAGAATAGAATAATTTTTATTCAATATAGATTATTACATAATACTTATTGAAAGTCAATTTTTATTTACCACTGGTTCGGAAAACACCTCTGTCCTGGGAAGAACCAGCAAGAAACCCAGCGGGACTTTTTTTTTAAACATTGTCACTTTACAATAATTTGTTTTTTTTTGTTTGTACAAATTTTAAATGACTTTTAATAGAACCAGCATGGTGGCGATCACCACAACAGTTCACCACTCACTCACCACCAGGGGTTTTTTTCACTTATGTATTATTTGATATTATAATAACCCTTTTTGTACAATTTTTCTTTAATAAACATATCCTTAGATACATTTGTATAATTTTTAGTATTCATTTTAGTTTTAACTAATTTTTGCACTTTCCTAATATATTTATTGATTTTTATATATTTGCTTAATTTCCGTCTGCTGCTTGTAAACCTTTCTGCTGTTCTTGATGTGGCAGAATCATCAGTCAAATCTATTGCTGTGGAGGGTTGCAACGCTTTATGAGATTTACATTCTACGAGCTTATGGAACAGACTCTGAGTTTGAAATGCTTGCAAGTTATCAATGTATTGTTTAAATTGTGAAATCTGTATATTCTTTGCTGCATCGGTCAAACTCATCGACTGTCCCCTGGAGCTGATCCCTTTCCTTTAAAATATCTGTATAGTCTCTATGTAACTTAACCATATCACTTTTTAACTGTGTATTTTTCGAAATTATACTTATTATTTCCTTTCCGTTGTCATCATCCCCTTTCTTTAATTAACAGCTCACACTGCTCCGTGGACGCCTTGAGTTCATGGAGCGCAAGATGAAGTTGGTTCTCCATCTGGGGCGTCTTGGCGTTGCGAGTATTCATTTTACTATGTATTTTAATAGTAAAAGAAAACAATGATGGAAAGTCAAGGGAACAGAGTAAGCAAAAATATCTTATTGTAAGACTCTAATTACAGATCTCAAAATAAATTATCAAGAAAACAATTCAAAATGAAATCCGAAAACAACAACAACACTTAAGAGATATATCGTAAATATTAAAAGGGATAACAAGAATTACAGTAACTTTTAAACGATGTTCGTTAGCTGCTGTCACTTTAAGTTGAGACACTAAAGATTTATTTATTTAGATATTTACCACTTTTATTTATTACACAATACAATTTGTTTGTAATTAACAACTATAACATAAATTTGAGGTGGAAATTATCAATTACAATATTTATTTTTATGAAATTATTTGGGAGCAAATTATTTAACAATTTGTCACTGGGGTTGCCACAGATGAAAAAAAAAAGAAAGAAGACTAAAAATAAGTAACTAAATACATTTCTATCATGTTTAGAATTTTCTGTTTGTCTGTCTGTCTGCCTTTTTGTTTATAAACGTATCACGTTTAAAGTACTAATATTTTTCAAAAGAATCGTTAAGAAAATCATAAAACGTATCTTCGAGTAACATTTTTAGTTTTTGTTTTATTAAAATTAGTTAATTCTATCAAAATATATGATTGTTATTTTGAAGTGTGGGTAGGAATTTGTTCAATCGTGGCGTATTTTAATCTTACCTCAGAATGGACCGTGGACGAGCAGTCCAGTGAACGCAGCGTGGACCGGGCGTGTGAGACCCATTCGTTAAGCCACCTCAGGCAAAATGCAGCATTGACCGGGAGTGCGATGCACCTTCGTCCGGCTACCTCAAGCTATATGTCTATGAAATAAAGCAAATACGTGGAAGGTCTCAAATATGTAAAAGCATTATATTGAAAGAAATGGGACTTGAAAAGGATTATTATAGTGGTGTAGATTGCTTCAAAGCGTCCGAGACCGAGGTAAACTTGTACTTCCTAACCGATGTGTCCAAGACATATCATCTTAGTACCGGTGGTAAGTGGGTTTGTTGTAGCAATACGACTTGTCCTTGGACATCGCACACCTCTACCGTTTGTGGACGGCGTCTTAGCGCATAGCGTTATGATACGTCGCCTGTCTTTTGGATTAGAGTGAATGTGTTTGGTAGTTGATTTGGTAGAGTGGGTGTGTTTGAGTCGTAATAGGCAACACAGGGAATCTGGGTACAGTACAGGACACTATCATAATGATAGAGATAAATATTAATTTGTTCTCAAAATTAGTATACCTCAGACGTACAAGCAATCGCATTTGTATTTTGTACTCTCGGGATCTGAAACCGGGATGCTCACGGACTATGAAGTTTACGGTAAGCATGGAGGTTATAAGTAAGGTAATAAGTAAGGAGGTTATTTATAGTCGTTATAAAGATCCCGCTCTACTTGTAATTTTACAATAAATTAAAAGTCAATAAATCAGATGCTGTCCAGATTCTGTCACTCTATAGCGTAACAATGGGCTTACTTTTGCAAAGAAAATATGCGATCAATTGAAGTACTTATTTAAATAATATTGCTATATTAAATTTAAATTGTGAATTGCGAGCGTAAGCTTTTTTCAAAAAAAAATCAACCTAACAAGCACGCGATGCACTTTGCTGAAAGACTCGAATGTTGGGTCGGGTCAAAACTAATAATGGATTTTTCTGTCGAGATATTCTTAATAGCAGTCCGGAGTCAGAAATTTGGCGGTGTTTAAACTCCGTGCCTCAGAAAAAATGTAAGGCCGTTGGTCCTGCGCTCGATTTCTTTTTTTCAATCGGACAGTCCATCACAGGTGCACTCTTTATTACTTGCGCAAACACTCGTGCTTTATAATCCTGTTCTGCTCAATTTTGTAGCCTCCGTTGAGGCTTGGCCAAAAGCATGATCAAAGTGCGGTTTGTAGGAAATCGTTATACATTTTATGTAGAAAATGTAAGTAAAAGATAACTCTTAATCAAAACGCAGATGCGTTTGATTCTTATATGCGACTAAGATGGAAGGTCTCGTTTCCAGTAACGAAGGTCTCCGGTTCTTTGTACTCCCCACACGAAATGCATCAGCTTTAAGCTGCTATTTTACGTTGGTTTCTGTGAAAGTGTGGTCCCTCCCCGGTCGAGTCGACCCATTCGAACTATAATCATATAAAGCTGAAGCATGGCTCTACCACTTAAAAGTTGAGTAATCTTGCTACCTGACAGAATTGCGTTTAAGATGGTTTTTACCTCTTAAGATACCCATGGGGTAAAATGGGTTGATGGTTTCTATGAATCTAACTGTTGTACAAAAACTAACTGTTGTACAAAAAAATTATTGTACTTTACGTACGTACCTGTACGTTTCAAAGAGCATCTGTATTCCTTAAATACGCTTAAAGATTATGGGTAAATATATATTATATATAATATCCTTTATATTTTTCCTCCAGCAAATGATTTATTTGGAAGAACATTACGGATTCATTCAGCTTGGCATAATTTACGCAAGCTGCGAGTATATCGCCTTCAACTGAGCTAGTGTTCTCGCCGCGACGATTCAAAACGTGCTATGTGATATTCAACCTTAAGTACCTCTTATTTCTTATAAATTTATTTTATAAATGTTACGTACATAACGATTATCGGATTTTTTCATCTATAATACTTCATATTACAATGAGTATATACAATTGAAAATTGTAGCCTATAATATAACATGTATGCAGGTCGGGTTCAAACTCGCTCTATAATAATAACCTGTACTACGTTGTGTACTGTGAAATCATGGCAAGCGCTTGGCCCCTAATTTACCAAGGCACGGCATGGAGTATATATACAGAGTATGTACTTAATAATAAGTTAGTTAAATTGAATTGCTGCCGGTGCCACGTGCCTGCATACCATACGTTACGCTGTGTTGATGTACTGACGCTTTGTAGAGTCTTGAAAAGAGGACTATGTACAGCTCCTGACACATATAAGCCATCGCCCGTCCAAAAGAAAATTGATCGTTAGTGTTAGGACCATACATTTGTACAGAGCTTTGATGACCTGTCTTTGTTGTTATTACACCCTGCAGTTATTATTGTAACTTGTTAGGTCGTTTTCATTACTTTATTGTAATTATACCTTACTGATACGAATAATATATTTAAGCTCTGACAGTTAACAATGAACAATTCCAACATCCTTGGCGACAACAATCTTATCAATTGTGCAATTGAGTCACCAGTTTTCTGGCTGATCGGAGCATTAAGGTCGTAGTAGACGGTGCATGCTCCGATTACAAGTATATTAACGCTGGTGTTCCACAAGGCTGCATGCTATCACCAACGCTGTTTCTTCTGCATATCAATGATATGTTGCAAACCGGTAACATTCATTGCTATGCGGATGACAGCACTGGTGATGCTCTATACACCGGCCGTGCCAATATTGCTCGGGAAAACATCGCTGACTACCAGAATAAACTTGTGTCTGAAGTCGAGTCTTTGCTGAACAAAGTCTCGGATTAGGGGCGACTAAACTTAGTCCAGTTTAATCCTCAGAAAATACAAGTTTGCACGTTTACCGCTAAAAAGAACCCCTTTATCGTATCTCCTCAGTTTCAAGGCACTCTCCTTGTTGCCTCAGCCAGTATCGGAATCCTCGGCGTCGACATCTCGAGTGACGTGCAGTTTAAGTGGTCACTTGGAAGAGAAGGCCTAATTGGCCTCCAAAAAGCTTGGCGTGCTCAGCAGAGAGGGACAGTATTTCATGTCGGCACACCGCCTGAAACTTTACAAGGCGCGGGTTCGGCCTCACATGGAATACTGTTCCCATCTCTGGGCAGGGGCTCCCCAGGCCACTTGACCGCATCCAGTGCAGAGCGGTTCGAATCGTCGACGACCGAGTTTTTTCCGATCGGCTCGATTCACTGGCGCTGCGAAGAGATGTTGCATCTCTTTGCGTATTTTATCGCATGTGCCACGGGGAGTGCTCTGAGGAATTGTTCGGACTAATTCCAACCGCTCAATTTCACCATCGTACATCGCGAAAAAACTCGCGATACCATCCATACCATCTGGATGATTGGCGGTCCACCACTGTGCGATTTAGAAGATGTTTTCTTCCTCGCACAACTTCCTTGTGGAACCGATTACCACCAGCGATTTTTCCGGACCGATACGACTTAGGGACCTTCAAGAAAAGAGCCTACTCCTATTTAAAGACCTGCAACGCATCTGCAATTCCCCTGGTGTTGCAGTTGTTCATGGGCGGCGGTAGTCACTTACCATCAGGTGAGCCGCATGCTCATTTGCCTTCTCTCCTATAAAAAAAACTTTTAAAGCCCATTATAAATGTCAGCATTCAACGTGTATCGATTTTTTTAATAAAATAAGGGTGACAAACGAGCACACAGTCCACTTGATGGTAAGTGGATGCTGTGGCCAACAGCATCTACATTTATCCTCAATTAAGAATCAAAATGCAGATGCGTCGTCACCCCTGAGGACTGAGATGGAATTTCTTGTTTCCAGTTAAAAGGGTCTCCGATTCTCTTCACTCACCATACGAAACACAGCAGCATTAAGCTGCTATTTTACGCTGGTATTTTGTGAGTGTGGTCCTACCCCGGTCGAGCCGATCCATTCATGCTGCAACCACAATATAGCTACAGTATGGCTCTACCACGTAAAAAACAGTTGATAAAGAAGCAGAAAGAGGAGACTTACACAATTTTGTAAGATTAAAATAAAAGAGATCAGTGTTTATTTTTTATCAGACGCGAAAAACGAATACGTTGATAATTATTATTTGCACTGAATATTAAGAATATCCAAGGGGTCGTGTAATTTTATTTTGCTTATTTTTTTCGTAAATCTGTTGATATCCATATGATATGCCGAATTTAAAGTAGTTCTTATTTTCACATTATTCACAGTTGTGAGATTTATAATTTTGTCTTGAAAAAATGTCACCTAACCTTCCTCCCTTCGTATTGGTGTTATATTTAGTAGAGAAATAGGAAAAATGGGTATTTATAAAAAAGGAATTCTTGATGGTGTTACACCCAAGCTTATTCTGTTCATCGCAAGGTTTCCATATGGAAAACCTGGTGCAGAACTAAGCCAACTTCCACAGATAGCAGTTGATCCTAACTCCTACGTCACTGGTGTACTAGAATAACAATAATTTAGCTGACCACAGCCCGATAAGCTAGGACTGCTTTTACATTCTTTTTTACCTTCAGAAATAGGAGGACTGAAAGATAATCCTGAAAAAAAAATTCTGGGATAATTAATCCCTTTGGGGACTAGTCCTCCGAGCTTAACAATATTGGGCTTAGTTTCGGGCACAACATTTGATCCAGCTGCAATCCAGGATAGGCCATAAGGCCAACTAAGTCTGCTTACATTTGAAACTGTTTCGCAAACTGTTGTTAGTATTATACCAGCAGCTGAAACTCCTTGTGATAGTAGGGAATCCCATTGGGTGACGACCCAAAAGCTGTCATCAATCCGTTATTTGTAAGTATGCCTGGTAATGAGTTTGACGAAGATTCGCACACTGTTGTCTGGTCCAGCGGATAGCAGCGTGTAACGCAGATCAGGCTGAAATAAAAAAAATATATCAATGCCTTTAAGAAAAACGCACAAAGCAGTTTATTAAAAAACACACGATTAAAATAATTTTAAATATTGGCATATGCTTACCAACAAAGAAAAGACAAGTTGTGGAGCTCATTTTTACTATTTCTAGGAGACTTACGTAGTTATTTCGATTTGAAAGCGCTGTATAAACCGAAGTATTAATTTCATTATAAACCAGTGATTATGCTTGTAGTGTAAGTGACGCCTTTGTCTTATCAAAGCATTCCTTTCACAGAACGATCACTACACAGTACACATAAAATGCAATTTCTCAGTTTCATATTTCGCTAAATCATACATTTTGAATAATGGACGTAATTTATAAATAAATTTCAATTTCCACGCTTCACTGACCTTGCAATCACGTCATTGCTTACTTCATCGTTAAGTTAATTGCTTAAAATACGTTAAAACGAGAATGTACAATATGGGCATAACAATTTGTTAATTTAATATGTGAAACTCATGCACACAGTACGACTCTAATGAAGTTTTTCTTGTCAGATGAACACTTAGAAACACAGCATATCAAACTGCAAGAAGAATATGTTAAAGGAGTAAAAATATGCTTACAATCCAAATTATAAAACTGAAATTTAGCAACTACTAGATATATTAAGTGTTCAAAGTATATAAGTGGGAACACACCTTCGTCCTTACTTTATCGTACTGCATGTAAAGTGTATACTAAAAATGCGGAGAACTGTTCAGATTGAAAGATTGCATCATAGAGGGGAAATTTGCCATAGTAACCACACTTGGCTGGCGGGTTGGTAACCGCGGTTTTTTATTTTTATTTGTTATTAGGAAGACGCTTCTGCCGATCTCCTGGTTTGTTTCTCTATGTCGTCTCTTACGACACCCAGAGGATGAAATGAGGCAGTGGATATTCTTACACCGCTACAACACAGTCACTTTACAATTTTAGAACATCGAGTCTTTAATTTTTGATGTTATCAACATTGAATGAATCAAGCAATGAAAGTAAATAAATATTTATAAGAACGTGATACAGTTACTCAGATGCAATAGTAAGCCAAATGTACGAAAATAGAAAACCGCTGGCATGAACAGAACTGGTGTGCTCAATTTAATTATTCCTTATATCTTGACAACTTCAGTTCAATTAGTAATAATGGTTGGCTGGAGAAATGAGTATATTTAAAGAAAAGTAAAGATAAAGTAAAGTTACAGCCTATATACGTCCCACTGCTGGGCACAGGCCTCCTCTCATTTCTGAGAGGGTTTTAGGGCAAGGAAATGTCCGCCGCGCTGCGCCAATGCGTGTTGGCGAATTTCACATGTCTTCGAAATATTTTTTTTTTTTATTTCTCAGACATGCAGGTTTCCTCACGATGTTTTCCTTCACCGCCGAGCACGTGGTAAATCAGCATTTAAAATTGCAATTAACAATTTCATTGGTGCCGGCGGGGATCGAACCCGGGTTGCTCGCGTACTGTGAAACTTACAGCGAGCGCTAACCATCTGAGCTACCACGGCTCTTTAAAGAACACTACTAAAAGGACATGTGACAATTCAAAACAAGTAGACTGTAACAACTACTTATTTTCCCAAATGCCAACCTTACGTACATGGTGGAGCGTTTTGAAAGACAGGTGAGGTTCCGGCGACCGGCAAGTGCCCGTATAAGCATTATTTTGATAATAATGTAGAGAACTTCATGAAAGTATAGATTAAGTTTCTTTATGAACTTTTATTTAGAACAAGTAACATTTACGTTAATATAAGATTATTTTTATAATTTTACAACGACAAATAGTTCATTTATTGGGTGATGACTACAGCAGACTATTACATCTACAACCATCTCCATGCAAAGCAGGCTACAGATGCAGTGCCACCCCTAAGGACTAAGATGAAATATCACACAGTCTGTAACTAAAGTAATTCATTATTGAAATTGAAGCACAGCGGTTGGTGTACTGTGCCTTTGCAGCAGAATTGGTCGAGAAGGTTCCAACTTATTTAAGTCCATTTGGACTAAAGTAATTAGACACAAAGTACACACATCAACACTGTCTGAGGATATTTTACATTTATTAACTACCTAGCACTATTAAGTATTCTGTGACATACTTAAAAAAAATACTGGCTATGTAAGAGCATTTAAATATCAATTAAGTCTTGGCACCAGTGAACAAAAATACTATGTTTTATCTATTCGAATAAATAAAAAAACTGACATAATACATAGTATAAAAACGTACACGTAATGATCAGAACGTTTGATTGATACTTTTACAAAGAAATGAAATGTAAAACAAAAAAGTAGACTGTAAAATCTTCGTTATATATTTAAATTCTTAAAAATTCTCTACACGAATCTTCCATTACCATATAAAAAAAAAATATTCCGTACGACAACGGATGGAATGAAATGTGTTTTAAATATATTTACTTGGTGTTATTAAAGCTTGAAGTCATAATATATATTGTAAAGTTACAGGACAGTTATTGTTGCAGCTTTAAATGACTTAGAGTTAACCAGATAAATTCCGTCTAGGAGGCGACTATGGGGGATGCTAGGAAAATATCATAGCTAAAGATAAATGGCCCTATTATCAGAAGTAAAATACCAAGACTGGCGACGAGCTACAGCGTAAAAGGTGCGACACTTCTGGTATTGCGATCGTCAACCCACTTTTCAATTGTCGCAACATTTGCAAAGTGGGTTGGCGATCGCTAGCAAATCCTCCCTAATATAAAAGAGGCTCATCCAGCAGAGTCTCGTGTATCGGGTCCGCGGAGGACTATTTCGCGAAGATCAGCCCCATCACGTCTGCGAACTGAAACTTTCGACGTTTATTCGTGTTAAATATTTTAACTATAGGCTATATGTGTGATGCGTAGACTGAAGTCATTAATTCCATTAAAGCCATAGAATACTTTAAAGAATACAAATATGAGTAAACCAAAGACGGCTGATGGATTACCCATCTTCAACAGAATACACTTAATGTATTCAATCTGTTGACATAAGACATAATATCATTTGTTATATGTCCTAGAAAACGGGAACATCTCTCATTTCTGGGAAGGTAATCAAGCAGAAAAAGCATATCCCACCACAGACCAACTGATTCAGAGCGAATTGTCAAAATTCACATGTCTTTCAAACATTTTCATTTTGAGACGAATAAACTTTTACATTTAGCTTGTATTTACCAAACTTGAGCAGAGCCCCGTTAAAAAAAGAGATAAAATATGATTCCGCGTTTCATTCATTTTGGCAGAAACGGATTTAGGCTGCAAGTAACAGAGAAGAACTTTTACTTTCCTTTCACAATTAATTGAAGCTGCAGAGATTTTCGACTGACGGAAGAGAAAAGCAGAATATTTCGGCCTTTATTACGTGATTCTTGAACAAATACAAAATAATGTTCCAAGTTAAATTATTGTGTAGAGCATGTGACCTAGACGTAGTAAGGCAGATAAATACATCACTAGATATGAGATAGAGTTCAAAATAGCGTAAACACTCCCTCATCATTACGTTCTCGTACTGGATGTAACCTTCACACTAAAAATCCGGAGAACTATTTGGATGCATAGTAAGGGACACAGGTATACAGATATACTAGAACCGAGCACCAAAGATTTGTGTATCTGCACAAACGTTGTATACGGTTGGGATTCAAACCCAGGACCTCGCAGTAGACAGGTACTCTGTCCAGCAAGCCGAGCGGTCGTGCTGATTCATCATAGAAACTGACCATCTATTTTAGTTTTGTATTCGGTCACTTTCATAGCTGTAATCGAGAATTTTGCCTGAAAGGTAAATGAAATAAGTTACATGAGACAAATACAAAGCAGTATGGAAAGGTAATCCACTCGTATTGAAGTATAATATTTTCGTTCGCGAGTTCAACTCCGTCACGTCCACTAACAGGTCGTTATATTTAAATTGATACTCGTACGTGCACCGAAACTTTAGAAAGTTTAGTTTTGTTTAGCTATTCGTTAGGTTGGTTTACGTATGTCAGATGTTAGTGCATGTTGAATGATAATTTCTAACCTGTCGATTTCACTGAATTTTAGTATGTATATATACATGTACCTCAATATTATACAATATTTATTGAGATGAATAAATATTGACATCATTAATTCAAGGTCTAGATTTGATAGCCAGTAATACACCTAGTGCAAGTAAGCAGAACCCTTACCTGGTTTTTTTTATTTGGATATACTGCTAAAGTAGGTAACTATTGCTTCGTCTTACGTAAAGCGTACAGCAATAGGTTGGAGTAATTTTTTTAACTTATTATAAGCCACTGCTTGACTACAATCCCACCTGGTGGTAAGTGGTGACGTAGCCTTAGATGGTAAATCGCATTATCTTAGCGTAAAAAAGCCTATTCACTCTTGCCTTGAAGACGCCTAGATTGTATTCGGACGGAAAGATATACGCCGGCAAATTATCCCACTCCTTTGGTGTACGCATTACAAAAGACGAATTTTTTGACCCAGTGATGGAAATTTTGTAAGTAATGTAAACAAAAATCCTACTGCAGTGTACAGCATCACTCTTAAATTTCGTTGACGACGAAAAAATTGAACTTAATTGCTCTGGTTATAAAAAAATCGCGGTCGTCACACAACCGCAGACAAGTTGTGAAACAAAGTTATTAAAAAATACAAGTATAATTATTTAAAAAAAATCGTGCTGCGATTAATTTCTGAATTAAAAGAACAATGAATATAATTCATTATCATTTAAGGCTGCTTTGCATGAAATACGAGTATTATAGCTTAACAGTAAACTGCAACGGTTAGTTTAAATTAGTTACAATTGGAATATAAACGTCTCTTTACAATTTCTTTCTTCTTTTTATTGATATTACAGTAATTGAAGTTGTCTATATAAAACTGTTGAACAGTTTTCGAAAACAAAAAATAATTAAAATATTTGAAACAAAAATATAACAAGTTTTTCAAACATAGAGATCATAAATGTTTCTAGCAGCAGTGGTTTTACTTTGAATACAGTTTTGCTCTCAGACGACAGATTATTTAACTGCGACAGAAATGTCACACCACACTTTCCTTGCTTAACAAAGGACTGTAAAATGCGATAAACTCTCAAACTTTTAGTAATAACTGCTTAGTTACCAAAAAAAAGTTTATGCTAAATTACTTAGATGATGTAAATTTACAAATAACTAATCCTTATGAAATCATACTTTATGATAATTTTTATTATTTTTTACACGGCTAATTGGACAAACTGCTGACTTAATGTAGACAAAAAGCTGATTGGCTCACTTTGTAGGATGCGAATTATAACCAAAACCTAGAGCTTTTCAGGTTTGCTAGTCAATGTAACTTTAAGCATTTAATCCTATTATTTAAATTACTACAATCATGATTTTTAAGCCGATCTATTCGGATTCTGTAATGGAGCAATGACGCAGTTAATTATAAGTATATTACTCCATGTAACACGGGCTCTATAGTGCGGAAAATTTTAACTATAGCATAATTATTTTCGGATGCAATTATTCGCAATTTTCTAATTGATATTCATAGTTAAATGTGTTAATAAGGAGATTTAGAATTTGTTTTAATAAGAATTTAGATATCTGTAATCTAGTCAAATTTAATAACTTAATCTGAACAACATTATAGAAATATACGGACTCCAGGTATATTATATTTGCATGCATGACAATCGCTAAAATTTGTAAAAAATTATAGGCGCAGTCAGAGAGCGCAGATAGATACCGTAGACTGTTCTTTTTTTTATAGAAGAGGGGGCAAACGAGCATGCGGCTCACCTGATGTTAAGTGACTACCGCCACCCATGAACAACGCGCAACACCAGGGGAATTGCAATTGCGTTGCTGGCCTTTTAGAAAGGAGTAAGCTCTTTTCTTGAAGGTTCCTAAGTCGTACCGGTCCGGAAAAATCTCCGGTGGTAAATAATTCCACAGAGAAGTTGTGAGAGGACGAAAACTCCTAGTAAAACACACAGTGGTGGACCGCCATGTATCCGGATGACGAGGATGGTATCGTGAATTTAGACGCGATGTGCGTTCGTGAAATTTGGCAGCTGGAATTAATCCGAACAATTCCTCAGAGCACTCCTCGTGGTAGATTCGATAGAAAACGCCAGTGAATCGAGCCAATCAGAAAAAACTCGGTCGTCGACGATTCGATCCGCTCTGCGCTGGATGCGCTCAAGTGAAAGGAGCTGGCACAAGGGTGCCCCAGCCCAGAGATGAGAACAGTATTCCATGTGAGGCCGAACCTGCGCCTTGTAAAGTTGCAAGCGATGTGCTGGCATGAAATACTGTCTCGCTCTGCTGAGCACGTCAAGTTTTTGAGGCCAATTTGGTCTTCCCTTCCAAGTGACCACGAAACTGCACGCTATTCGATATGTCGACGCCGAGTTCCGATGCGCTGAGGCAGCAAGGGGTGCCTTGAAACAGAGGAGATACGACAAAGGGTTCATTTTGTGGTAAACGCGCAAACTTGTGTCTTCTGGGGATTGAACTGAACTAAATTTAGTCGCCCCAATCCGAGACTTTGTTCAGCAAACACTCGACTTCAGACACAAGTTTGTCCAGTACTCGGCGACGTTTTCGAGAAATATTGGCACGGCCGGTATATAAAGCATCACCAGTGCTGTCGTCTGCATAGCAATGAATGTTACCAGTTTGCAACATATCATTGATATGTAGGAGAAACAGCGTTGGTGATAGCGCGCAGCGTTGTGGAACACCAGCGTTGATAGGTTTGTAATCAGAGCATGCATCGTCAACTACGACCTTGATGCTCCGATCAGCAAGGAAACTGTTGATCCATTTGCACGATTTTTTGGGAAGCCCATAGTAAGGGAGCTTCGAAAGAAGCGCTTTGTGCCAGACCCGATCGAAGGCCATCGCTATGTCTAAACTAACGGCCAATGCCTCCACCTTGGACTCTACTGCCTCCGCCCATCTATGAGTCAGGTAGACCAGAAGATCACCAGCTAATCGACCCCGACGAAAACCGTACTGGCGGTCACTAATCAGCTAGAAATCCTCAAGGTACCTCATGAGCTGGCAGTTTATAATGGATTCCATTATTTTGGAGAACAAGGAGGTGATGGCGATAGGCCTGTAGTTAGACGGGTCTGAGCGGTCGCCGTATCTTCCATGAATTCGGGACTACGCCTTGGGAGTAGGAGTACCGGAAAAGACGCATTAAAACCGGTGCCAACTCCGGAGCACACGTCTTCAGCACAATAGGAGGGACTTCATCAGGCCCACTCAACTTGCTGACGTCCAAGGTAAGGAGTGCTTTGCGAACCGAGCGCTGTGTAAACCACACATCCGGCACACCGCGGGATGGTCGGCGGTGTGTTCCCACCGTCATCAGAAGTCGAGTTGGACGCAAAGAGAAAGACTAACAGCTCGGCTTTCTCTTTTGCGACATGGGCCAGTGAGTCGTCCTTCTTGTATTTATTTTAAATGATTTCAGATTTTTCAGTAGACTTTAGCAATACTCACGGGACTGACATTCATGAATACTAAATTCACTTTGCTAATAAGGATTTTGTTACAAAACATACATTATGTTAAAATACCATACTAGAATAACCTATGACCCGCGTAGTCTATTTAATAATCGACTGAACGGAATCAATATGGGTCATGTACCATCATTCTCCACGGGTCTGGCCTTTATAATGTGTTTGTTAAAAAAAGCGCCTGATAATCTTAACTTCAACACTCTTACCTGCAGCAGGAGTGCAGGTTTTAGGGGTAGTCACGCCCACCACACTTTGCAGAAGGGTTGTTGCTGTGGTTGACCAATATCTAAATATTCGGTGTGCTATCTGCAATTTTGTGTTACACCTAATATTTAGTTATTGGCGGTTGACCTATAACTAAATATTAGGTTTGTTAATTTAAAGCTCAGCTACCTGATTATAATGAGCCTCTAAATATTTAAATTATGCCCGGAGAGGGATGAGATCCAATGAAGTCCGGAAATTAATTTCATCTTGTCAGATTTATTGGCAAAATGTGACTTTAATTCCGTTACATACATCCAATATTATGTACATTTTGCTTTCGAAAATATAAACTTTAAGTTATCACACACCTAGCAGGTCATCATAATCAACATTACAGCCTATCAAAGTCCACTGCTGAAAATAGGCCTCCCCCAGAGATAGACGTATATAGGCTGTAACTATAATTTACTTTTTCTAAATTTCTATTAACAAAAATAACGTTAAGAAGAAATTATACACGCTCGTAAACGATATATTAAATCTAAAGCTCGTTTACGACTGTGCATAAGATGTAAGCGTGCAACTGATTGTTTGTTTATTTCGTAAACTGTCTATAATTCTGTATAATATAATAGAAAAACTAAAAAAATATTATATTATATTATAATGTAAAAGACTTTTTTTTTCCACCATATCATGAACTTCAAGCTCACTTATTCAACTCTCTCTCTCATCCACGCCACTCTTCATAAGCGATGCTAATTTTCTACGTGCGAGTTACGTTGAACTGAGAATTCGCAAGATTGCCGTTTTATATTTATGACTACTTTTACAGGTTTTGGGTTAGAAAAATTACTTACAATATGATTTTAACTTATAATTCTGTTATTACACACCATCACGTATGTGGATGTAAATATATAATCAATGCTTGAGATATTATATTGACGGCTCCGTGGCACAGTGGCTTAGCAATGAATTGTTGCGCTGGGGGCCGTGGGTTCGAATCACGCACGGAACAAGTATTTGTAAGGCCTACAAATAATTGTTCCGGGTCTGGATGTTTCTCCTCGTGCAATTTATGTTTGTAAACTGCCCCCACGATACAGGAGAAAATCCTAGTGCGGAGGTAATGTTTTTATTAAAAAATAAAATCTAGCAATCTTAGTGCGTCGAAGCTATCTATTTAAGCTAAGCATCCTAAAACATTTTTGACGCACTGAAATTGTACGGCGGCTCCATCAGAACCGGGAACGCAATATTGTTTCGGATTCCTTCTATATTATCAGCATAATAACTAAATAAAACCAAATTATGTATGTAACGTGTATGTTACAACTTCTAAACTAAGAAATTGTATTTGACTAGGATATATTTAGGGTTTGTTTAAATTGTTTGCCTTTACTTGAAAAGAAGCATATGCCTCCATCATAATATGACGAAGGATCAGTTATGGTATGGGGAGGTATTTGTTTGGGTCACGTACAGAACTCCGTATCTATCACTAACAGAGTTAAGATATGTAACTGAGATTTTGGAAGAAATTGAAGTGCCATTTGTCCCTTTTATAGGAGATAGATTTATTTTTATGCACGCCCCCATACTGTACCAATATTTACAGAATACTTTCTGTTCAGATAGAACAAGGTAGTTAAAATAAAGCTCCTTAGAACTATATACAAGTAGCTATATTTTTGATACAATAATTACGGTAGGCACAATTAGGTTGCGTGCCCGTTAATATATTTAACTAATTAAACTTGTTCGTAACGAACGCAGATTACTTATATTTCATTAAAACAATTATTATTTATAAACCAATTATCAATGGATTGTACAATTATTGAATACATATTATTTATAACGCCGATAATGTAATGTATAATGAAAGTTTATAACTGTCTGCGGCGCAGACACATTTGTGACATTGAAATAAACGCTATGGGGTAGTCAGCGCGTTTGCCTGACATAAGTCAAATAGAGCATGTATGCGATACGCAAGGAAGAGAAATTAAGAAAAGAAATCTTGCCCTCAATTAGAGATCCTAGGAACGCATCACAGGAACATAACATCATTAGGAGGATTGAGACTGGAATCAGTTCGAAGAGCTAGAGGGGGCAACACTAAATACTGATTATAGCCCACGTTATAGCCTTTAAAATTAATAAAATGTTAAGTACAAAATGTTTCATTCCTGTAATTTTTTTCTTTTTTTCTTAATTTGGTTAATTTTTGTCATTTGATTGTTTATATATACAACGTTTGCAATTTTAAATTAAATAATAATAAGCAAATTTCAAATTATTAACTTAATTGTCAGATATATACATGATATTTTTACACACCTTTTTGCGTTTCTCTAAATTTATCCATGAGTATATAATTTAATTTGAAAATTAAAGCTATAAAAAAACTTGAAACGTTATCGTTTGCACCTTACGCTTTTTTTTATTTCTGTTTCACTACCTCATTATTATAGCCTATCAAATTGAGCGGCGCGTTGAATGCAAAATGAAGACAAGACAAGTAATTGTAATGCGGCCATTACAATTTCAAAAAGGCCATTTTAATTATCCTATAACAAGGAGGAACGTTTCATTTTATATCTCGACATTGTTAAGGTTATCAGTATCTGTGTTAGATTTCTCCGAGATATTATATAACTTGTCTATAACGTCGTAATTTTTTTTTCAAATACAAAATTCAAAATCTAATTCTTTATTCCATAACTTAATTCAACGTTATTCCATTATTTAATCTTAATATTTTTGGTATGTATTTTTCTGTGGTTATTTATTGATTCGGCCGTGTTATAATGATGTAAGGGAACCGTTTTCCACATTTTATTATCTCTTCCTTCGATATATGGTTTATAATCTTTACACGAGACGTAAAATACCTGGATCGGAAATAGAGAACAGCATCAAAAGTGCAAGACGTTTCATGTGTGTTGCGATCGTAAATCCGCCTGCCAAGCGTGGCGGTGAAGGCAAATTTACACAACGCACTCCACAACGAGGGCCATGTCTAGCAGTATACTTTTATGGGCTGATAAAGTTGAAGTCCTTTATTGGATAAAAGCCTACCAAGCCATACAATTAGTGGAAAAGAGCACAATACAATACAGTACTCTTTATTGTACACTCAGAAAATAAAATTTTGCAAAACCCCTTTTACAAAACCCCTTTTACAAAGCCCTTCTACAAAAACCCTTTCAAAAATAACATGCCGCCTTTGACCATAAATCACCAAACTGTTTTTTTTAAGTTCATTTGTTAAGTTTAACAGAAAAATTATTACCAATATTAAGGTTTTTTTTTCTTTTCTTTCACCTTTTACAGACTAATGAACGTTCAATAAATTTAGAAGTCAGTCAAATTAGTTATTTGTATATTCATTCAAGCAGATACATGGCAGTCCTCCAGTTTGAGATTGATTTGATTGGAAAAAACAACCGCGTAGTAGCATTTATTATAGGATGCCTATTGCCTATGTTCGGAAGTGTACTTGTGATGGGCTGTAATGATGAAGATGATGTCATGTTTCTCATTGTAAATAATGTTTTAATATAACAGGACAACATTGTAACATTATTTGCCAATTGTTCTTTCGGTATTTCCTTATACGAAAATGATATTAAATGCCTGAAATTCTCTAAAAATCCTTACGATATTATCACATGTAATTAAATTAAACCTTTGCTTACCTCAAAAACATTTTGAGATGTTTTCTACTAGAAGTTTTAAATACATTTTATTGACATCAATTACTATCAAAGCTATTTTTTCATTCAATATTCATTTAATTCTAAATAAAACCTGTAAAAAAATATAGGACCTGTTCTGATGCACGTGTGTTGATGACTAATACAATCTATCCTTCAATTTCCTTCTGTGATTTACTGTGAGACAAGGGAAATTTCATGAAAGTGCTATGATAAATGAGATTGCGGAATGCCCTTAAACAAAACAATCAGTCCTAAAATATTCAGATCTGTAAAATGAAGCAACGTCTGAAGTCAAAATCTAATAACATTATTGTAGAAAACCATCAGACTTCAGAGCCTTCGTGTTTATTTTGTAGCTCTGTCTATATTTACGTTATAGTTATTTGATTTACTGTCTGAAAAATTTAAAACACTTAAAGTACCTTTTAATAATACTTTTATAATTTATCAGTTTTTAGGTTTGAAGTTTAAAAATCATCATCATTATCATTACAGCCCTTCACAAGTCCACTGCTGAACATAGGCCTCCCCCAAAAAATGCCACAAAGCACGGTCCTGAGCCACCTGCATCCATCGACTTCCTGCATGTCTTACCAAGTCGTCACTCCATCTAGTGGGGGGACGCCCTACCCTTCGTCCGCCGGTACGAGGCCGCCACTCGAGAACTTTTTTCCCCATCGGTTGTCGGTTCTTCGAGCTATATGGCCGGCCCATTGCCACTTCAGCTTACTAATCCGTTGGGCTATGTCGGTCACGCTGGTTCTACTGCGGATAACCTCATTTCTAAGTTTATCACGCAGTTTGACTCCGAGCATAGCCCTCTCCATAGCTCGCAAAGCACCTTGAGCTTCCTCATCCGGCCAGCAGTGAAGGACCACGTCTCAGTTCCGTATGTCATCACTGGCAACACGCACTGGTTATACAGCCTCGTTTTCAAGTTTTGAGGTATACCTGACGAGAAGATGTGCCGTAATTTCCCGAACGCTGCCCAGCCGAGTTGAATCCGTCGATTGACCTCTCGGTCGAAGTTGGACTTACCTAGTCGGACTATTTGTCCCAGGTAAACATACTCGTCAACAACTTCGAGCTTAGTGCTCCCAACAACTACCGGCATAGGTGTGACATGGACATTAAACATGATCTTTGTTTTGTCCATGTTCATCTTAGACCTATCCGTTGGGAGGCACTATTGAGTCATTGAGCATAGTGCTTAGGTCCTCCAGCGATTCTGCCATAAGGACTAT